>JANAVB010009798.1:3975504-4378035 GCA_029216955.1 Iris pallida
TAATTATGGATATATCGTTTGGATACATGTCCAGCATGATATGGCCGGAACAAAATTTTATTCGTGTATCAAGAAATCAGTTATTGAGAAACTGTAGATCTAATATTCGTGTATCATAAATATTATTTTATGAACCATTGGAACCCTAAATTAAAATTAGAATGAAGGATCTATGATTTCTGAACAATAACAAAAAATTGATTCTGAAACTTCAACCTCATAAATCAAACAGAAGGCTCTGATACCACTTGTTAGAATTTTATTGTACCTTGTCGATTCATGAGATGAAGAACAAAATTAAATTGCGGAAGCGTACTTGAATCCATTGCTAGGCTTGATGGATCTTGAAGCGGTCGACCTTTTATGGGGTTCGATCTTCCAACTTGCTACGACCCTTAATGACAAAGAAGAATCCGAATCCTTTGTCCATCTCTTTCTGTTGATGGGGTTGCAGAAGAGAAAAAGAGAAAATCTCTCTTTTGGTGGCCGTATAAGTTGGGGACCATAACCCTAAGAACACGTATATTTATATGTTTTGACATTTCTAATTTGGCCCCTCATCAAATTAGAATTATCTCCGGTATCTACACATTAATTCCATGATAATTATACCCTTAAGTAAATTTCCAAATAGACCACTTTAATTTGGCTTAATTATTTAGATAGCCTAAACACAATTAATTTTACATTTGTGGCCCCTTAATTATTGAATAATTCCAACAGTGGAGACAAAGTCATTGTGAAGTGCATTGTCTAAATCTAGACAACCAACTTCACATTCTCCTTGCCATGTCATTGCCATGTCAACTTCATGTTTTATTCTACATTTGCATTGGAGAATAATTTTTGAAATGAAAGTTTATCATTCCTATGTGGCAACCATTTTTTCTAAACTCACAATAGGGTTGGAGATGGTCTTAGATCTAAACAACCAACTTCACATTGTCTTTACCATATCATTGTCATAATTTCATGTCAACTCCATACTTTATTTTACATTTGTAATTAAAAAAATATTTTTGAAAAAAATAGTTATCATTTTATGTGACAACTATTTTTTCAAACTCATAAGAGGGTTGGAGATGCTCCAAGTCAGTGACAACGAGCTCAAGGTCTGCTGCCATTTTACTGTACATAAATTATTGGTTCCGTAGCTTCGGGTGTGCACACATGGTCGTCCTCGATATGCGCTGGTTGTCAAAGACTTTGGGGTATTTCTCCCTTTCATTATCAAAATGTGATATGATACCCATTTAATTATGAAAATTGACGTATAACCTATATTCACTATAAGTCTATAAATAAGAAATCGGTTTGACCACTGACCGGTCGGGAAAGCTTTGTTTTGGTGCAGTGATTGCAGGGTCTGGGTTGTGTTTTCGTGCGGTGGTGATGGCGTTTAATGTGTGCTTATGAGTTTTGATGCTATTGCCTATAATCACTATAAATCAAGAAGAAGAGGAGTTGGTTTGCAGTTTATGCTTCATGAATATAGAAGCATAAGTTGCTGGCTACTGGCATTGCATATATAGTGAAGTTGCTAGACTCTGAATCATGATATTCCCAATGAGAAAGTGAATCATGATATATATGTTGCACTCACTCTCGAGTATGTATGTTATTCGAAAATGATTTTTTTTTTCCCACAATTTCTGACTGCGAACGTGATCGCGAGATGACAGACCAGGGCTTTATATTATCATCATATTTTTAAAATTCGGATCAGAAAATAGTGAAGGCTATCACGTGGCATACGGTCACAAATCACAGACAACATAGCAGTTCTGTATCTTATTGGCATAGAGTGAGTAATGCTTCTTACTCTCAACGAGCACGTATCCTGACGGGAAGCCCTTTCTTCATCCGGAGCACCAGGCCGAGCTCCGGCTCCGGCTCCCTCTCCCTCTCCCTCCCCTCCTCGACCACATCCCGACAAACCTCTCCATGACGCTCGCCACCACCGCCTTCATCTGGATGTACGCCATGTCCTTCCCCAGGCACATCCTCGGCCCGCCATGGAACACCGGATACTCATACGGACTCCTCGGCTGGAACACCCCATCCGGGTCCAGCCACCTCTCTGGCCGGAACTCCCCGCAGTCCTCCCCCCATATGCTCTCCATCCTCCCCATCGCGTACGGGCTGTGCATCACAATCACGCCCTTCCCCACCTCCGTGCCGTCCGGCAGCACGTCCCCCTCGGCGCAATCCCGCGTCTCCAGCGCCACGGGCGGGTACAGCCTCATCGCCTCCGACAGCGCCGCGTGGAGGTAGCTCATCTCCCGCAGCTCCTCCAGCGTGAACATGCTGCCCGCCGAGCTCCCGTGCCTCGCCCTCACCGACTCCGTCTCCCCGACGATCCTCCGCCCCACTTCCGGCCTCGACGACACCAGCCAGAAGAACCAGGACATGGCCGACGACGTCGTGTCCCGCCCCGCCAGCACGTAGTTGAGCACGAGGTCGCGGAGGAACTCGTCGGAGAAGTCCCCTTCCGCCATCACCATGGAGAGTAAGTCCCTGCCGCCGCCGGTGCCGATCGCGTGATCCCTCCTCTTCTCGTTTACAACCTTCGCAGCGAAGTCCTTGAGGACCGCGAGCTCCCTCTTCAGCGCCCTCTCCCGCCCGAGGCCGAGCAGCCGCCGCAGGCTCCACAGGAGGCGCGGCGTCTTAAACCGGCCCACGACGATGGCGGTGGCCGCCTCGTACGAGCAGGCGAACGCGTCGCCCTCTCCGCTGCCTCCGCGGGACGACAGCCGGCCCGGGTCCACGTCGAACGCGACCTTGCAGACGTTGTCGAACGCGAAGCGCTCCAGAACGTCCTGCAGGTCGACGACGGCCGACTCGGCCCGCCGCCGCCGCCGACAGGAACGGCAGCAGGCGGTCCGCGACTTCGGAGCGGACGGCGTCGAGCAGGAACGTGCGGATGGTCTTGGTGTTGAACCCCGGGCTGGCCAGCTTGCGCTGCGTCCGCCAGTGGTCGCCGTCGGAGTTGATGATGCCGCGGCCGAGCAGGTCCTCGAGCGTGGCGATGTTGCGGGGGCCCTTGGGGTAGTTGCGGAAGTTGGTCTTGATGACGTGCTCCACATTGGACGGGGAGGCGGTGAGGACGATGCCGGAGAGGGCGACGGTGTGGGTCGCGCTGGCCTGGAGGCGCTCCGTCGACCAGTCGAGGAAGCGGTGGCCGTTCTTTACGAGCTCGTAGAAGTTGAGAGTGGGTCCTTGTTTGCTGCTGCTGCGTCTGATCTTTCTTGATGATGTAGAAGAAGAAGACGACCGGGAAGGAGAGAAGGACCAGTAACAAGGAAGAACAAGTAGATTGTTAAGGTCTTCCATTGTACTGATCTAACTCAACGTCCAACTCATAAAATTAATGTCACTCATTTATAGAACCAGTATGTTTCATTGGTTACACATCAAGATGTAAGGCGGCCGGGCGGGCCGGCCCGGACCTACTGTTGACCGAATTTGATCGTGCTTGGCCAGGTCGGACTTAGTCCGGATAGAGGAGTGGGCCGGGCCAGATCAATCCGAAATTGTAACATTTTAACCTAGTCTGGACCCAGGCCCGAATAGGTTCGGGCCGGGCCGGGCCAGGATTAGCCCGCGGGTCGACCGACTTTTAAAAAAATAAAATTGGCTTAGTTTGGGATTATAATGTATGAGTTTATACTTTTAACACAAAGTAATGTGGAACTACTGGTTAGCAGAGTAGTATATAAGTGTTTGCTTTGGAGGTCTTGGGTTCATAAGCCCTCCTTCTCAAAAAATTCAAAAACAATTCAAAATAAAATTCGGACCGGGCTGGGCTGGGCCGCAGGCCAAGAAAAAAAACCCAGCGGTTTTTTTTTTTGTTTTTTTGTTTGAGATGTTCGTACCAGACTTCTATTATAAATGAAAGGAGTAATATCTTTATTTACTAATTTTCTGCTATTTAACTAGCATGCAGTAACCACAAGAGTCACTCGAGTACGATCTCTATTGTTTTCTTGTGAGTGGTATTATACAAAATGGACATAGAATAAAAAATGCCTACTTAATTTCTCTCTGCACTGTAATTAAAAATAAAAATGCTAAGTTTACTACCAAATTCTTACAACTTTCTTACAACCTCACTCATCCACCCTTACATATGGATTCCACCGGATCCCACCACCCCTCACACTCTCTGCTAGATGGGCTCCATCCGACCCCACCACTTATTTCCTTCCTCCAATCGAAGTCCGACACGTGACGGATTGTAGGAAGGTTGTAAGCATTGGCTGTAGGCATAGCAAAGCTCAATTAAAAAACTTCTCTACAAATGATGTCCTTTGGTCAATTACTGACATCGCTATGCTGGCCTTGCAACTAAATTAGTATATTCTCAAATAAATAAATTTGCATATCTTGGAGGATAATCGAAGAAATTATGTAGCGCTTAGGCAGACAAATCTAATCAAGGAGATTCAACCGATACGCACAAATTGAAGTTGTCGAAGGGGTGTATACTATTTTGCTAATATTTTTTAAATCAAACAATTAAGCATTAAACATTAATTAAAATATGGTACAATCCTTGTTAGCAATTCAGCAAAGGGAATAAATTTAGTACGGAATATAAATCGACTCAGTGCAAAAAATATGTTCGAAAATTCGATCAAATATTCAAAAATAGAAATATTGAGGTTAAAAATTTCACATTTTTAAATATGTTGTCATATTTGGTCAATTAAACAGGTTTTCACCACGTTTTTCTTCTTCAAGTTTTTAAATAATTTGTACAGAACATGTTTAAAATATCGAATGCTTAAAATTTACGTACTGATTCGAATCTTTCAAAAGTATTGAAATATACGAAAAATTTGTGTATAATACGAGTTTTATTCGGGTGATTGCCAACAAGGGTTACAACTGGAATATAGACCCACAATACTTTCCTCAGTAAGGATCCGAGTGATACACCCAGGAGGAGGATCAAAATAAGAACAAGTACTAGCAGAAATAGCGGAAGCCGTTAGATTGTGAGCAATTATATTAATTCCCGACCCTCCGAGTAAAGGTAAATTCTATTGTGAAAGAACGAGGGACGTCGTTAAAAATCAGATGAACCATCTGTTGTAGTTTTCTCGATACAACCCATGTCAAAGTCCCGATGAAATGACATTTGTAATCTCGAAGTTGCAGAAGTTGCTCCGTCCACATTAATTTGAATGATCCCAGTACTAGCTATAGGAGGACACCAATGGATCTTTCTTGTATATAACGAGCTCAAATCTTCTGACTTGGTCAAGTTACTAATATAATTGTCAGACAATATATGAAAAATAGGAAATGTCTGTTTTTATGATAATCTGACTTAGTGGAGGGTTGTGGCAGAATATGCTAGCACATCTAAGCTTACCAAATAGTCCATAGAAGAGCAGCACACATCTTGTGAGTAATGATTAGTAAGCCATGATTCCAGTAAGGAAATAATGTTGAAGTATTGATCTGTCCCCATACCCATGGGACCAGCAAACCAGATTCCACGTACAATACTACAATGCATAAAAAGGTGGTCTGCATCTTCTTCAACCTGCATTTTCCATCTTCTCAAAATAGGATCAAAGTAGCTAGTCACGAACTTTCTTTGGTCCAGTATTTGGGTTGGGGACACTGATAACTCTATGACCTAGTAAAGTTGGGATCCAACGTTCATTAAAGATAGGGATAATTTAGCAAATGTTTTCACTCAAATTATAGAAACTAGCTTATATTCGCACTTTATTAAAAAAAAAAACTACAAATACCTCCAGTCTTTTGTATGGAACAAAAAATTTAAGGTATACCCCCACTATTTCAACCGTTTTTTTGACTTTTTTAGAAAAAATGGGGACATTTGGTACATTTTTAAAAAATTGAAGGTTTACGTTAGTTTCTAATTTGAGTGGAGGCATTTGCTATAATATCCTTAAAGATATCCATCCATCCTCCATAAGCCTTCTAGAAAATGTTTCCTTCAAAAAAATGGCAGGAATATAGCATGTAAGCCATGTTACAGAACCTCTCTTTGGCTTTTTTACTTTCCAAAAAGAATCCCCCTATAATTAAATCCCACGAAGAAGTTGAGCTCAGAGTAGGCCTGTCAATGGTAGACCGAAAATCCGTATTCGATTCGCATTCGAACCGATAATATCCAAAAAATTTGATATGGTTACGGATACGGATGTCTTACCGGATATTTATTGGATATCGGATGCGGATACGGGAAGTATCATATCCAGTCCGATAACATCCGACCCGATAATAGGATAACTAAATTAAATATATAATATTTTAGTTATAAATATGAACGATGTAGATTACATTTGGTAGGATCATAAAGGAACTAAATGAGTGTAGTGCCCCGTCCCTACATCGTGTCTCGTCTCCGTCCACGGGGTGCGCGAGAAAGGAACACTGTCGCTATCGATTCGGTCGGGACCGATAGGTCGAAATCAGCCGAGTCGATCGAACGGGAACGGTTGAATTAAGATCCATTCCACGTTATGGAATGGCTTCTTCGAAACCAAGTCCCATATTCAGCGGGTTGCGCCTCGAGGATTGGCTCTGCAGCTGAGTCGGGAGAGACCTCCCGTTGCTCTGATTTTCATGCCGTACTTGATTTGGCTTTGGCTTGGTTTTCGTGAATGCGTTTTTCGTGAATGTTTTTCGAATGGGTTTTCGTGACTTACGTTTTCGAGCTTCGCATTCATATCAAATTTTTTTGAATTACACAGTGTTCTAATCAGTTGCTTATGCGATTGCAGGTGATCGCGTAGGCGACGTCAGCGCAGCCAACCGGTCGCTCGCTTGAAGCAAGGCTAAGGCGAGTGGCTGACCTCCTTTGCCTCGTCCCTCTATTTCAAAATCAACATGAAGTTAAATGAATGCTTGTCATAATAGTGTAGAATCAAAGAAATCGTGGCACGATTCTTCACGAAACACTTGTTATCGAACTGCCGGAATTGAAAATGGTAAACGTGCCTTCTTATGCAAATCCACTTAGCCTATGCAAAACAATGAATGAATCGATTAACGTTTATCGCAACGATACAGCTAAGTAAGCAAATCGACTAAGTTCAAAAGAAAACGTCATTGGACAACTTGTCGACAAGGTGTAGTTTTCTCGAACGGTTGCTTAAGCCAAGGAACCGATTCGGCCCGGGAGGAACGAGTATAGCTAGCGCCAGCCTTTCATCGACGTAGGTTATACGGGAACTTTCGTACAGGGCTCGCTACCCGCCGCAAAAGGGTCGCCATCTAACCAAGCTATAGTCCGAAATGGCTTGACATTGCCAGTGGCCTTCACACCCTTTCACTGCTTAACAAATGCACGTGACACGGGATGAATATGATAGTTGCTTAATGTTATACAATTTATATGCTTGCCTCAAAACATGTTAACATGTAAATCGAGCAGGATGGTTAGAAAGATCACAGAAATAGCTACCTAACATGTTTATGAAACTTCTTGAATCAAATACAGAGCTTAGATTTTAGTTAGCATTCCAGTACATGTGATCGTACTGATCCTCGCTCTTTGCAGGTCCCGCGAACCAGGAAGGACACGCCAACTAGCTCGGCGACGTCGTGATTTTGAAGCTTCGGTCGCTCGTCGAAGACTTGTCCCGCACCTCCACTTTTGAAGACTCTCAACAGTCCAAGAAAGATGACTCAGCGTCCCTCCCATCCAGGTCACTGGAGTACTTTGTTGTATATTGAAGGATGTGTGCAATGTATGGAACGGCTATCTCATCGACACTCTTTTGTAATCGAGTCATGTTATAGCCCGCACGGCATGAGTCTTGTACTGGAGTCTGTAAAAGATGTTCATTATCAATAAAGATCAAAGTTTTCTTTACTTAATGTGTGATTCAATTTGTCTGCGTACTCTTTCGTCTCGGATTACCTTATGACTATGCCTTGTGCGATCGCAAATTAGGTTCGCACGGCATCACGCCGGGGGACGACTATCAATTCGACGGAATCGGAGCGTGACATAATGGTATCAGAGCACTGCTTACATCCTTGGCCTCCAGTGTCGAGTTCTAGTCTCCAACTGTTGACCTCGCATCGATGAGATGAGTTGTTCCATACGTTGAACCTAGGATATTTTCTAAAACTAATGAGAGTTGTCTTTCTTTTCCCTACAGTTGCGGGAGCTCGGGCAGAGAACGAGATGAGCACTTCTAGCGCATCGAGTACTTTTAGACCCGAGCATTCCGTCAACCCAATGGAAATAACGTCTACCGTAGTCGGACCTTCTGGCGACCCGATGCAACGTATGTTACAGATGCTTAAAATACAGCAACGTCAAAATGAGCTCCACCGTCAGCAAGCGGAGGCTCGTCAGACTCAATTTGAGAATCGGTTCGAGGCTCAATTCAAGCAGCAGCAGCAGCAGCTGAATACCCTCTAGCAAATCGTACAATCGGTCGTGGGCAACAACAATAATTCAACGATGACGCCTGCCGTGACCCAGCATACGGTTCGATCCAACGAAGCTGAACCAGAGGCGCCTGTGCTCTCACCTGTGGCACCGAGAAGTTCTAACTTTGACGTGTCAAATTTTATGAAAAGCTGCTGCACTTCCTTCAACGGCACAAAAGATCCCTCCGTGGCGATCAACTGGTTGGAGGAGCTGGAAGACAAGTTCGAGCTTCTGGGTGTCGAGGACTCGAAGAAAGTTACGTGTGCTCAACTTCTACTTCGAATGAACGTGCACGATTGGTGGGCTGTACAGAAGCGGGCCGTTCGACTGATGAGACGGCGGCGATCTCATGGGCTATATTCAGAAATACATTTGAGACCGAATATCTTTCTGCAGCCGTACGATAGGAAAAAGAAAATAAGTTTATGCAGTTGAGGCAAGGGAATATGACTGTACGATAATATACAGCCGAATTCAACAAACTGGCCAAGTTTGCTGGAGACTATCTACCTACCACTGCAAGTCGAGCTCGACGATTTGAAGTGGGCCTGCATTCCACTACCCGTGCTCATGTTTTGGTACCGAAATACAAAACTATGGGCGAAGCACTCAACCATGCCCTCCGTCTGGAGTCCGAGTATCCTCCTGCTACTACCAGCGTTGTTCACTTTAATAACAAACGTCATAGTAATACGGGAGGCAACAACGCACACAAGCGTCAAAATTGCGACAACGAAGGCGGCAACCAAATGAAGGATTTAGTAGTTTGTGCTTTCTGCCACAAAGAGAGACACATGGCCAACGAGTGCCGATTGAAGAACGGTGCATGCTTCGGGTGCGGTCGAACGGACCACATCGCACGCAACTGTCCGGAGAAGCCAAACCAGTGCCCCCAATACCACCATCAGAACCGAGACCAAGCACCTCGGCCTCCACCGACCGCGCAACAGAATGGCCAAGACCGTCGCCCCAATGCTCAGGGCCGCGTCTACGCCATGACTCGAGACGAAACGTTTACATCTGACACAGTCGTGACAGGTATACTAATTCAATAATAAGCCTGCTTGTGTATTGTTCGATTCAGGTGCCACGTATAGTTTTATATCGGCGGACTTCACCGTCGAGCACAAATTTTTCCTGATACCGTTGGGCCTCGATCTCACTGTTAACGTACCGTCGGACATGCCACTACTTGCAAATTTAGTCTACGGATACAAAATCATCTGTATAGGTGGTCACAAGATCAGTCTCGACGATAGTTCTAGATATTAAAGACTACGACATCATTCTGGGGATGGATTGGCTTGGTCCGTGCAACGCAACCATAGACTGCGCTGAAAAGAGGGTCACATTTCGCATACATGGAGTACCTGAATTCAGCTACTCGTGTGGTGAGGCATCGATCGCCGACCTGCATGGTGATCTCTGTAATATCTGCTCGACGGATGCTACATTCTGGGTGCGAAGGCTATCTAGCTTCCATTTAAGACATGCGACAGGATGGTGCAAACGCGGGTCAGACCGATATGTGGTAGAATTCCCAGATGTATTCTCGAACGAGCTGCCCGACATGCGCCCGATCGAGAGATTAAGTTCACTATCGATACATTCCCGATATTCGATCGATCTCGAAGGCCCCGTACAGAATGGCCCCTGCAGAGCTTAAAGAACTCAAAGTATAGTTGCAAGAGTTGCTCGACAAGGGATTCATTCGATCCAGCATCTCGCCATGGAGAGCCCGTGCTGTTCGTCAAGAAAAAGGATGGCTTTCTGCGTCTTTGTATCGACTATCGCGAGCTGAATAACGCCATCGTCCGGAACAAATATCCTCTGTCCCGTATAGACGATCTGTTTGATCAGCTGCAAGGAGCCACGAGTTCTCTAAAATTGATCTGCGTTCGGGTTACCATCAACTCAAGATCAAGCTGTACGATGTGTCGAAGTCTGCCTTTCGCACTCGATACGGCCATTACGAGTTCCTAGTAATGCCGTTCGGCCTGACGAACTCCCCTGCTGCTTTCATGGATTTGACGAATCGGGTGTTTGACCATTCCTCGATAAGTTCGTAGTAGTCTTTATCGACGATATACTCGTCTACTCGAAGAATAGGCACCAATACACTGAGCATCTACGGACCGTGCTTCAGACCCTTCGAGAAAATCAGTTGTATGCGAAGCGAAGCAAATATGAATTTTGGCTAGTAGCGTCACATTTCTTGGACACATCATTTCAGCCGAAGGCATTACGATCGAACCAAAGAAAGTTGAAGCCGTTGTCGATTGGAAGCGGCCAAAGTCCGTCAGCGAGATTCGAAGTTTCCTTGGCTTAGCAGGATACTACCGACGTTTCGTGAAAGACTTCGCGAAGATTGCATCGCCTCTAACTCGCCTCACCCAGAAAGAGTCGTATTTGAATGGTCAGACGACTGTGAAGCTTCATTCCAAGAGTTAAAGCAACGGCTCGTCTCGGCCCCGATACTCACCTCCAGAAGGGACTGAGGGTTCCAGATATTTAGCGATGCGTCCGGTCAGGGCTTGGGGTGTGTGCTGATACAGCGGAACAATGTGATATCTTTTGCTTTCCGACAGTTGAAGCCGCACGAGAAGAACTACCCTACTCATGACCTAGAATTAGCAGCAATTGTGTTCACGTTGAAATTGTGGCGTCACTATCTTTACGGCGTGGAGTGCGCGATCTATACCGATCACAAGAGCCTCAAGTATATATCTATTCACGCAGAAGGAACTGAACTTGCGGCAAAGGCGTTGGCTTGAACTGATCAAGGATTACGACTTGACTATCGACTACACGCCGGAAAAAGGAAATATTGTGGCGGACGCTCTGAGTCAGAAGTATTGTCTCGCTATCCATCGACCACAGAACTACACGACCTAGAAGAGATGGCATCGAACTCCGAGTCCGATTCAGGAATGTACAGTTGGCAAAGTTGCAGTTAGAGCCGAGCTTGCAAGAAAAGATCAAGACCGCTCAGAAGGACGATCCGTACCTGAAGAAAATATGAGAGCTAATCTCGACGGGTAGGACGACCGACTTCGCGGAAGTCGAAACCGACGTGCTTCGATTGAAGGGTAGGCTATGTGTTCCGGACGATTCAGAACTTAGAAAGGAGATATTGTCGGAGGCGCACTATACGAAGTACACCTTGCATCCCGGTAGCACGAAGATGTACAAGGACCTCTGTACAAACTTCTGGTAGCACGTGATGAAGAGAGATGTGGCACTTTTTGTGTCGCAATACATGGCCCGTCAGTAGGTGAAAGCTGAGAACCAGAGACTGGGCGGAGAGATGCAGAATCTAGCGATTTGAAATGGAAGTGGCAGCACGTGTGCATGGATTTTATTGTTGGTCTGCCGAAGACGGTACGGGGAAATGATGCCATCTGGGTCATCGTCGATCGACTAACCAAGTCAGCGCACTTCATTGCCATCAAAGTCACTTGAAGTGTTGATCGCCTGGCGCAGATTTATCTTGATGAGATAGTACGACTGCACAGAGTTTCAGTGTCCATCATCTCTGATCGGGATTCACGGTTCATGTCGCAATTCTGGAGTAGCCTTCAGTCGGCGCTGGGTACCAAGTTACAGTTCAGCTCAGCTTACCATCCTCAGACCGACGACCAAACGGAGCGTCAATCAGATTTTCGAAGACATGCTACGACTCTGCGTAATTGACTTTAAATCAAGCTGGGATGTTCATCTACCTCTGGCTAAATTTGCATACAATAATAGCTATCAATCAAGCATTCAAATGATGACGTATGAAGCCTTGTACGGACAAAAGTGTCGATCACCCATTTGCTGGGACGAAGTCGGAGAGCGACAGATTTTCGGTCCAGAACTGGTAGAACAGACTGTGCAAAAAGTTTAGCTCATTCGAAAAAATTAAAGACACAGATCATCAGAAAAGCTATGCAGACGTTCATCGTCGACCCTCGAGTTTCAAGAAGGCGATTACGTATTTCTCAAAGTGTCGCCCATGTGGGAGTTACTCGGTTTGGCGCAAAAGGAAAGTTGAGTCCGAGATTCGTTGGGCCGTTCGAAATACTCGAACGGGTCACCCCAGTGGCCTATAAAATGCCCTACCATCGGCGCTAGAAGGTGTACAATGACTTCCACGTCTCTCAGTTGCAGAAGTACGTGCATGACCCTAGCCACGTGGTAGATTTTGGCCAGCTAGAGCTGAAGTTCGACTTATCCTACGTTGAAG
Source organism: Iris pallida (assembly GCA_029216955.1). Taxonomy (NCBI): domain Eukaryota; kingdom Viridiplantae; phylum Streptophyta; class Magnoliopsida; order Asparagales; family Iridaceae; genus Iris; species Iris pallida. The sequence continues at coordinate 3,988,164 of JANAVB010009798.1, forward strand.
AGCCAGTTCAAATCTTAGAACGCAAGAGAAGCTGCTGCAAAATCGAGCGATCCCTCTCGTTCGCATCCTCTGGAGGAACCATTCGGTCGAAGAGTCGACGTGGAAGCTTGAATCGGAAATGAAGGAGAAATTCCCTTCATTATTCTCGTAGAGGTAGGTTCCATCCTTAAGTTCGAGGATGAAACTTTTTATTAGTTGGTTATGGTGTAGACCGATAGGTCAAAATCGTCCATCTTCGTCCCTACATAGTGTCCCATCTCCGTCCACGGGGTGCGCGAGAAAGGAACACTGTCGCTATCGATTCGGTCGGGACCGATAGGTCAAAATGCCGAGTCGATCGAAAGAACGGTTGAATTAAGATCCATTCCATGTTATGGAATGGCTTCTTCGGAACCAAGTCCCATATTCAGCGAGTTGTGTCTCGAGGATTGGCTCTGCGGCTGAGTCGGAAGAGACCTCCCGTTGTTCTGATTTTCGTGCCGTACTTGATTTGGCTTTGGCTTGGTTTTCGTGAATGCATTTTTGTGAATGTTTTCCGAATGGGTTTTCGTGACTTGCATTTTTGAGCTTCACATTCATATCAAATTTCTTTGAATTACACAGTATTCTAATCAGTTTCTTATGCGATTGCAGGTGATCACGTAGGCGACGTCAGCACAGCCAATCGGTCGCTCGCTTGAAGCAAGGCTAAGGCGAGTGGCTGACCTCCTTTGCCTCGTCCCTCTATTTCAAAATCAATATGAAGTTAAATGAATGCTGTCATAATAGTGTAGAATCAAAGAAATCGTGGCACGATTCTTCACGAAACACTTGTTATTGAACTGCCGATATTGAAAATGGTAAACGTGCCTTCTTATGTAAATCTACTTAGCCTATGCAAAATAATGAATGAATCGATTAACGTTTATCGCAACGATACGACAAAGTAAGCAAATCGACTAAGTTCAAAAGAAAACGGTTATTGGACAACTTGTTGACAAGGTGTAGTTTCCTCGAACGGTTGCCTAGGCCAAGGGACCGATTCGGCCCGGGAGGAACGAATATAACTAGCGCCAGCCTTTCATCGGCGTAGGTTATACGGGAACTTTCGCACAGGGCTCGCTACCCGCCGCGAAAGGGTCGCCGTCTAACCAAGCTATAGTCTGAAATGGCTTAACATTGCCAGTGGCCTTCACACCCTTTCACTGCTTAACAAATGCACGTGATACGGGACAAATATGATAGTTGCTTAATCTTATACAATTTCATATGATTGCCTCAGAACATGTTAACATGCAAATCGAGCAGGATGGTTAGAAAGATCACAGAAATAAATAGCTAACATGTTTATGAAACTTCTTAATCAAATACAGAGCTTGGATTTTAATTAGCATTCGCCAATACATGTGATCGTACTGATCTCGCTCTTTGCAGGTCCTGCGAACCAGGAAGGACGCGCCAACTAGCTCGACGACGTCGTGATTTTGAAGCTTCGGCCGCGCGACGAAGACTTGTCCCGTACCTCCACTTTTGAAGACTCTCAACAGTCCAAGGAAGATGACTCAGCGTCCCTCTGGTCACTGGAGTACTTTGTTGTATATCGAGGGATGTGTACAATGTATGGAACGGCTATCTCATCGGTACTCTTTTGTAATCGTGTCATGTTGTAGCCCACACGGAATAAGTCTTGTACTGGAGTCTGTAAAAGATGTTCATCAATAAAGATCAAAGTTTCCTTTACTTAATGTGTGATTCAATTTGTCTGCGTACTCTCTTAGATCTCGTGTCTCGGATTGTCTTATGACTATGCCTTGTGCGATCGCAAATTAGGTTCGTATGGCATCACGCCCGGGGGACGACTATCGATTCGACGAAATCGGAACGTGACAATGAGACTCTAAAATCTTAAAACTAAAAGAGATTCCCCTCTCCCCCCAAAACTTAAGGAAGGCTGTGAAGCACAGAGGCACAAGCCGTTTAGATCTTCATTCTGGAACTTTATCTGATTTTTTTAATTTATGTTTGATTACTTTCATACTTCGTTACTTTTTTTGGGAATATGGGTTTATTGGTTCGGATATTACCCGATATCCGTTAAAATTATCGGTAACGGATACGGGAGCCAAAACTCTCATCCAATCAGATATCGGATGGTTATTGGATGTATCCAATAGCTAACGGTTCGGATGTGGTAATGCCAACATTCGACTGATAAGCTACCTTTGGTAGGCCTAGATCAGAGTTGGTGTAAGTTGTTCAAAAATCTCCGGACCAATTTGCCCACCATAGCTTGATTCACCCATTCTGGATTCGTGAAAGATTTTTTTTTCTTTTTGGAGAAAATCCCACGTTACTGTAGTGCCCGCTCCCGTTGGGGGAAGCACTATGTAATAGGCTCGCGGCAAATCAGACACGGTCGGGAACATAGATGGCTAGTCTGACTCAGCAACGAGTTTGGTATACGAAAATCTTATCATCAATAAAATTGATTTGGACGAATGGTATGAAAACTGTTCCAACTAATGGATCGTCTTATGTTGAAATAAGTCCTAGATGCAGCAGACTGTGTCTTGGCGAGTGAGCTCTATTTAAGAGTCCCTTCGACGGGACCGGTCTGCTGTTGGTTTTCTTGATGTTTTGCTGCTTGGTTTTGATAAGTGTGCTTTTGCGTTGATTTTTGAATGCGCCTTTGAGAATTTCGAAAGGGAAGGATTAAAAAGGAATTCTAATATGATGTTGTGTCATTTTAGGAGTTCGTGTAATTGGCATTTAACCGTTGTGAAGCGATATCCTACTCTCGGCGCATTTCTTTTATGGGTGGTTCGGCTCCTTCTTTTTTACTCCTTTCCGTCAACAAATTCTTAATATTCAAACGTTAAAATCGATGATGTTGGTTGAATAAATGATGTGCCACTAAAATAAAGAACATGGATAACTGTAATATAACTCAAATCACCAGGCCTAGAGACATTAACTTAGCGCCTGCATGAGGCGAGCAGTTTGGTTCAAAATTGAAAAAATTATTGAAAGGAAGGACATTGAAACATCGATTTGCGGCACAGTGCCTCAAAGTATTTGTTACTTACGAGTCACCAAATCCAAACATACAGCTTTGAGGGAAATTGATGAAAATTTTACTGCTAGAATTCTGTTTGTGTCATGCATTATATTGCCTAGCTTAAACTGTTCACACACTTGAATGGTCATAGACAACTTGTGCACAAGGTATTGTTTTTCTCGAAACGGTATTCGGAACACAGGGACCAAATCGGCCTAGGGGGATTTGAGATTGTGCTAGCATGAGGCATTACGAGACCCCAAGTTAGGCTTGCAACCTGGGCTGATAGGGCATGTCACAATGCCATTGAGAATTGTCCCTCGTGGTGTCGTAAAACTAATGAACGCATATAAGATAGATAGTATGCTCACCTATTTTCTTGTGCATGGTAAGTATTATATCTGTTGTATGCAGGAAGGAGCACGATCATGGTAAGATCAATTGGAAAAGATTATGTTGTTTGCTGCTTTAAATTATGCCTTTGATATGAACTGTAACTAATTTAGTTCTAAATAGCAAGATCACTTCGAATGCTTGAAATCACTAATAAGCAATGTCGGTTTAGACGAGTGGGTTTGTCCCGCTCACTAGTGCATTCTAAGTGTACTAATCCCCAACTTCCAAGGTGACGAGCGCGCTGCGAGAGCATGAGACTAGACTGAAGCTAAAGAAAGGGAGGCGGCTCGAAGCTCTCCTATTTTGAAGTATTTTGAAGCCAAATCATCCCAATGACTTTTAGTTTCAATGTATAAAGGGGTATGCATGTATGGAACAATAAGGATTATTTCATGACAGCTTGTCAAAAGTTTTTTTTGTGTTTCAAAGAATGTAGCCGCAATGGCATATGTAATGTAAGAATGACCTTACACATCGTTTGCAAGTTTTATCAATGAAAAGCTAAATTTCTTTGTATACTGTGTCTTCAACTCTCTGTACTGTTTAATTTCAACTTGTTGTTTCAAAAGTATTATCAAATGCATATTCTTGCCTTGTACAAGTCCAATATAGACTTGTATGACATCACGCCCCAGCAAGGACGATCGATTCGTCTTGAACCGATGCGAGGATGAACGATTCGGCAAATTGGGACGTGACAAGTTGGTATTAGAGCACGGTTTATACCTCGAACCTTTCAAAAACATTTCATTTGGATTTTGTTGCGATTTTTCAAAATTTTATGCTTTTTGACATATGATGCATGAAATAATCGTTTCGTACAGATAAGTCCGTAGATATTTTCGAGAATACTAACGGGTTTGCTCAATTTTGTAGAAATGACTAAAAGATTGTGTGTCCTCGTTGTCAACGTCACGTTGATTAGCGCAGATAGCACCGAGGGGCGCCGTCAAGTGAATCTACCATAGAGTGATTAATACGCCTCATAAAAGTCCAACAACGCCAGACGGAGATGCAGTGACAACAGTTGCAGGCACAGATCTAGGCTCAGTTCAATGTCCAACGGAAATAGATAGATGCACTGACTCGGATCGTGAGCACCATGGCAACCCAGGCTCTAGTTACTAATTAATTTTGTATGAGTAAAAACGTAGATATATTAATATTATTTTATATTTATTTATGCATTCGGATTCGCACTAATATTATTTATATATTTATACATGCATTCGGATTCGAACAATATAGTCGAATCCATATACATATCAGAATAAATTAAATTATGATTTGGATCTAAACTAACAATAATATGATAACCAATTTTGATTTGAGATACAAATACACATTGGTGGAACTTGTGGGCTGAGGTGGGCTCTAATCCACCATTTTTTAGAGTTTAGCCAATTTACTCATTTTAGGAGGTGTTAGGTACGTGTTATACTATATAAACGAAAATTTTATGTTTTCAAAAATTAAATTTTAAAATTAAAAATTCTGAAAAATTATATTTTCATGTCTGGTGAATATATAATATCCCCCCAAAAAATTATTCTAAAATAAATAAAAATATAAAAAACAAGAAAAAAATAAAAATTATTATTAGACAATAAAAAAGATTAAAAAACTAAAATAACAAAAAACAATATCAAAACAAATCTTAAAAGAAGAATAAAAAAAATGAAACAAAACAAAAATATATTAAAAAATAAAAAAAAGGATAAAAAACGAAAAAGAAAATATTTTGTTGTTTTTTTTATTTTAGCATATACCCTCATTCAAAATATAGAAACTAGCATATACCTCTACTTTAAAAAACTAGGAAATGCTCACATACCATGTAAATCATCCAAATTTTTGGTTAAAAAGTGAGGATATATCTTAAAATTTTATTGTTCATACAAAGGAATAAGATATTTGCTTATTTTGATAAAATGGGAGTATATGCTAGTTTTTATATTTTGAAAGGAGCTTTTGCTAAATATTTTCTTTTTCTATTTTTTTAAATTTTTTGTATATTCGTAGGCTAAATTAGCTCCCATTCAAAATATAGAATGCCCACATATTGCTATTTTTTTAAAGTGGAGTTATATGTTAGTTTCCAAAAAAAAAAAAAAGAAAAAAAATGGCCTTACCAAACATACCCACATATTATTAAGGAATGGAAATCCAATATTTATGTGAAATCCCAATATTTTATGGATTAATTGATTAGATGTATAATTTTTTAAAATAATTTTTATAACCTAAACAAACATAAAAAAATATTTTCTATCACAAATAATTTTGAAAATAAAAATATTTTTCGGGTAACGCCCCCTACTTGCTTACTTTCCCCGTCAACCCCGATTGCAACATAAGAAAAAAAAATCTAATAAAGTATTTGGTGACATTACTGAAAGTGAAAAAGATTACTGAGTCTTAGGGGCTGTTTGGTTTGTCGCAAGTGTGCAGCAACTGCCACCTTCCGCTGCAACTGGAGGGGATGTCCACGAGTTTCACCGTTTGGGTAGAAGCAACTGTAGGTAGCAAGTTGAGAATCTCACTTGCTGTACAGTTTTGTCCCCTACTTTTCCTCTATCCACTTGCACCAAAAAGTGGAGAAAGTGTGCTGTAAGTGGTGCGTCGACTGCGAGCGGGTAGCAGCAGCAACTAGTCGTGGTGTGGCGATGGCAAGGGGCTCGTGGTGCGGCAACGGCGAGGTGTGGCAGCAGCAACTGGTTGTGGTGCGACGACTACGAGGGCTGTGGTGCGACGACGGCGAGGGGTGGCAGCAGCAACTGGTCGTGGTGCGGCGACGACGAGGGGCTCGTGGTGCTGCAAGTGGTGCGGCGACGGCAAGGGGTCCAAAGACCCTCCAACCACCACCAGCTGCGGCCACTCTCTCCCGCTCTCCTCCCGATAGGATCTGGCCGGCCAGGCCGGAGGGGTCAGAGAGAGAGAGAGATGAAGAAGAAAAAGAAGAATAGAAGAGTCCAGAGAGAGAGAGTTAATAGCTTATTCGTAGCATAATAATATATATTAATAGGTAATAATATATTATGGTAATTAATAGCTAATTATGGCATATAATTAGCAGCTAATTATTATAGATAATTATGAGTATCACCATTAGCAGCTAATTATGGTAGCTAATTAATTTATTTAATTTGTCTAATAAAAAATTAGACAAATTTAGTTTTTATTCATGATAATTAACTTACATCCACTTCAACAACTATCCAAACAATCGAACTCATTTTTTACTTTCAACAACCATCCAAACAATAAACTCATTTTTCTTCCACTTGCAGCAGACAAAAATATTCTATCCAAACACATTTTGGAAAGTACCACTTGCTGCAAGTCTACTGAAACTCAACTTACTGCAAGTGTCACTTTTACAATTTCAAAGAGTTACCTCTATCCAAATAGCTCCTTAGAGCATAAGTAAAAGAACAAATGCATAAATGTGTTTCCTGCAGATTCTATGTATATATGACAATACTTGGGAGGTTAGTACACCTCTCTTTTTTCCTGTATAGGCTTAATTGCAACTTGATACCCTCAACTATTACAGTTTTTCAACTTTATACCCTAAACTTTTTTTGTGACAACTTGATACCCTAACAATTTTTTGGACAAAAATACCCCTAACCTAAACATAAAACTATATTCCTTCCCCCCACCCCGCCCCCAACCCCTCTCCCCCACCCCTCCAACCCCTCCGCCTCCCTGCGGCCACCCGCCCCGCCCCCGGCCCCCTTCGGCCACCTCCGGCAAACTCTGAAATTAAATGACAGACCTTGAGAAAGGAATGTCTTTAATGTCTTGAGACCATGAAAGATCTTTTGATTATGTTTGTGGCAAACTCTGGAACACATGGAAGTAAATGGCAGGTATTGAGAAACTAATGTCTTTACTGTCTTTGAGACCATGAGAGTGCTGTCACCTAATTTTCTTGAGAATTAAATTGAGCAAAAATATCCAAGTACTTCAATTTATTATTTTGAAATGCGAAATGGTTGGTTGTTTAATCACAGAATTTGGAATAAATTACTAGGGAGATAAAATTAGTGCATTAAGAATGGAGGTGGGGCAGCTGGGGACGGGGGCAGGGGTTGGGGGGGTGGCAGCAAGGGTTGGGGTGGGGGCGGGGGTTGTCTAAGAGAGGGAGGGGGGGAGCAAGTGGGCAGGGGTAGTTTGGGGATTTTTTATAATTAGGGTATGAAGTTGAATTTTTTTAATAGTTGATGGTATTAAGTTGTTGAGTAAAAAAGTTTAAGGTATTAAGTTAAAAAAGGAAAATAGTTGAGGGTATCAAGTTGTAATTAAGCCTCCTGTATATTGATCAATCCTCCCTTTGTTTTTTGTCGTTAGTCCTTTTTTCTTCCGAGTGAAATTAGGATGATGACCTCTTATCCGATGGATGACGTCTGGCCAACGAATATATTGTTAGTATTTGAAAGTATGTCCACTTTAAAATAATTTTGTGTCATATAAGTATCACCTAAAAAGTCAAGGTGTTGAGTGGGCCGGGCGACCCGGTCCCCGGCTCGAGCCCGACCCGGTCAACGATCCAGACCGATCCTGAACCGCCCCTATATACTTGCGGGCTGGTCCTCCCCCCGACCCACTAGCCCGGACCGGACCACCCCGATTTAAGCGCGGGTCCGGGCTGGGCAAACCCCCCAAGTCCAACCTGGCCGACCCGGACCGACCCGGTTCGGGCAGTTTTTAAAAAAAAAATTTGGGTTTTAAACGTTTGGGATGCCAAATAACCATTTTATCCCTATTTTACTTGTTGTATTTAGACCGTTGGAAGGATATTTTGGTTATTTTTTTGGAAATGACCAAAAGTACCCTTACAACAACTCTTTTGGGGGGTAAAATATGTTATTTTGCACCCAAATTTTTTATAAATAGGCCTAAGTCTTCAAACTTAATCACACCACAATTTTTTTCTCTTACAATTTTTACAAGCAACTCGTGTGAAGAGGAAATTTATATTATGGATAATGATCAACTACCACAACAACCGCAAGAATAGCAACCGCAAGATCATCAATCGCAACCGGCACCGCAACCTCAACCGGCACCGCTAGATGATTCGGAAATTCGGCATCATCTTAGTAGAGTTTACGATGAGCGTCGTACAAGTGGGGGTACCGAAAGAAGATACACCACTAAAGTTCTTGTTGAATGTTTGTATTGTAGGAAACGAATAAAATGGGATCATAGCCATGGTATCGGGAAGCTATAAAATCATGTATCCACATTAATCGCATCTTGTATTAGTCATTAATCGTAGTTTATATGTACTAAAAATATTATATCAGTCATTAATTGCAGTTTATATACTAGTAATCTTGTATGAGTCTTTGTAATGTTGTATTAGTCATTAATCGCAGTTTATGTATTTTACTTGGTCAGTCAAATTTTATTTGGTCATTCAATTTTTTTTAAGAAAGCAAATCATTATTTCTAACCTGAACCGGGTCAACCAGTCCACCGCTGAACCGGCCCGGCTCGACCAAACTGGGTCTCGGGTCTGGGCTGGGTCCAGCCATGCCCCCTTCGGGTTAGCCCGACCCGACCCGCTGTTGCTCACGGTCTGAGCACGACCCAGATCGGACCCGGTCAAACTCGGTTTGACCTGGGCCCGTGCCGGGCTAGACTGGCCAACCCAACACCCTGACTAAAAAGTTGTCTAATACAAAGATTTACATCACATAATCAAAACGAACAACGATTAGATTTGTTTGGTTGGACTATTTTTATTGTTTAATAATCTGAGTCTAAAATTAGAATTGCAGTTAAATTATATTAAAATATATAATTTATTGTTAGTCATGAAATAGATCTTAGATGGAAGAACGTAAGTAGACAGAGTAATTCTCCAAACGAATTTGGTCAAACACTCTATATAATACAACCAAATGATGTTTGTGAACAAATCTGCTACACATAAAAGAAACTAATTAATCTATCCAGAATCTACGGTCAGCCTCCAAGATCTCTATCTCTCCCGTATAGTCCATAGCACAAAGGTAGGAAGCACGTCAAGTCAACTACAACGATCCAGTCAGGAAAGAAATAAGTACAACCCAATTGTATTTATGTAACTTAATACAAAATAAGATAGACAGTGAAGATGCAATAGAAATAAATAAAGCATTAATATGACCTGGATACGACAAACATGTACAAGAAATAACTAGAAAGAACATGGATGAACGAGACACTGGCAATGAACATGTATAATAAAATAGACAGTGTGTTTGAAATACTTGTCGATATGTGAACGACTGGACTAATACGGCACATCATATGATGGCTATCCATAATAAAAATGTACGACTAACCCATACGTGTGGTGTATGACTTAGCTATCCGCTATAACAATAGTTGGATTTGTTCACATATCTACTGAGTATTTCTCCTTCTGACTTACTAAACAATCAATAAATGAGCAATGATACAATCAAGTCCTATCGTGTCACAATCATGTCACAATCTGGATACTCAATAAAACACAAAAGATAGCATTATAATATAAGAAGCACATATAGTAATAGTGTACTTGCCTCGAGTTAATTACACTGGACGCGACTTGATCATATTGGCACAGAATAGTCGCGGATGGCATAACTATACAAGACGGTCTCTAATGATGGAACATACCATGCCATTGGGTTCGAGACAATCCGATTAGCCTATGGTCGATATAAAGTAGTTAGAATCACACGAAATAGGAACATATGACTAGTTATGATCGAAGAAAAATTCGTTTAAAGAAATCCTTAATAAGAGAAATATATATATACATACTTATAACTATTTTTAGAAAATACGTTTTGATACTTGGAAACTTATTAGTGAAATATTTTAGTAAATATTTTGGAAACTATAGAAGAATCAATTTAAGTCAAAGCTATCATTTAAATAGATATAAAAATATTAGAATACTTTTAAGGTCAATAAGCTATACTTAAATACCAAAAATAATACTAATATTTAATTCTAAAATAATAACTTAAAATATAATTTATCCTAATAATAATCTAAAATAAACCTAAATAAGGAAGTTTGGCCATAGAAAGTCATATTTTCAATTTTGAAACCATGGCACACAAATCAAGGCATACCATTGACTATTGTAACGCACCAGTACTAAAATATGTATAGGACCAGGATACGTATACATGTCAGCTACGCATCGAGAGGATTCCAGTCCAGCTCGAATACGTATAAGCTGTTTGGTTGTTCTAGAATCATATATATTTAATCCACATAATAATAAATATCAAGAAGGAACAATATGGTATGTGGTCTGCAGCCCACTAGCATACATGTCCGTATAGACTCAAAAGAAAACACGAGTCTAAAACTAGGCTAATAAGCAGAATATATCAAGATAAGAATATGCAGCACGAGAGAATAATAAAATGAAACCATGCACCAAGGATACCTAAATCCTGCAGACGTAAATCATAACCATCCATCGATTCTACCAGCTCGACTATAACCTGGAGAGATAACAGGTCCTCAGGGGACTAGCAAGACACATAATATACATGCCTACTGTACAGTAAATAACATGTAAGAAAATAAGAATAACAAGTAGAGAAAAAGATGACACGTAAGGGAACTCTATAGATGGTGACATGTTATGAGAATATAATATTAATCGTGGTAAAATCGTAGCCGGGGAGGCACTAACAGTCCTATAACAGTTCTCTATCGTAGTCCGGGGAGGCACTAACAATAGAGGATAGCTACGGCTAATAAAACATTCTCTCCAAAGGTACTAGGAAGTCAAGCATATCTAGTCATGTCCAAGTCAAGTACAGGTCAAACGGGTCAGGGAAAACATGTCACAGGCATATCAATATTATCACTAGACATGAACAAGATAAGAGAGATAGAACAAGTAGTATAGAAAGAAAAGTGAAAATCTCGTACACGTGAAACTAGAAAGTAACCATAACATAAAACAAGAGGAATATGTAACCAAGCAAGAAGAAATGGAAATAGAAAAAAAACATGTAAGTACTGTAAAGTTTGGCAAGGTGTACTTGCCTGGTGTAGACTCAACCATGTCAAATAACCTGTCAGATCAAATGTCCGCGAAAGCAAAACTCCTGTAACTATCCTCAGATGCTGAAATATACATTGCCAATATTCTCGAAATAAGCAAAATAGCTAAATAGCCTACCCATAAGTCCAATTCTGGACACAGGGGCAAAACGGTAATCTTCGGTCAAAACGGTATCCGCCGTTGGACCCGCTTTGTACGAAAAGCGTGATAGAGTCTATGGTCTCTAAAGTCATTAAACTATATTTCTACGAGTCTAATTTGATGATACGAACCTAACTGTATGTCCAAAGTTGGATTCCGGTGGGCCGTGTACAAATTCGTCGGTTGAGTCGGATCGTGGGGCCCGCAAAACGACGATCCGGTCAACTGTCTCAGATTTGGACCAAACTTGGCATACAGGACCAAAAAAATTATACGGTCCTATTGGCGTAAGTTTTGTCTCGATTTGAAGAACGTGCACAAAGTAATTGAAGAATTTTGGAAAAGGCCGATACGATAAATTTTGACGGATACGTATCAAATTCGTCACGTACACGCAACCAATTTAAATTTTGTCAAAACTCACACGTCTACAAAGTCGATACGCACCTTTCGATACTTTTGGTTCGCGACCACGTCGCCCGGTTTGATGGGACACACGACGTATGGATGATTTATGATTTTGAAAACAGAATTTTGTGATTTTTAAGGCAATTTATCTACAATTTTAATACAAAATAAAACAAACTACTTACCGTATTTTTGAGAGGGTCAGTTACTCTACGAGTAGGCAAAATTGATTCGCAAGTCGATCGATGCGCATAGTTGCAGGTCTTTAAACAGGGGGGTCATGGTTAGGGGTGAGCATATAACGGTTGAAAACCGAAAACCGAACCGAACCGAACCGAAATATGACAAACGATTCGGTTTTTCGGTTATCGGTTCGGTTTACGATTTAAAATTTTAAAAATTTGAAATAACGGTTCGGTTTTCGGTTCTTAATCCGAAAAACCGAACCGAACCGAAAACCGATTTAGATTTAGTAATTTATCAAACTACCCACAATATACATATACTAATGTTTATTAATCTCTAACTGAGCGCACTCTCTTCTCCTATTCTATGTCGGTGCTTCTTTGAGCACTCTCTCTATCTACCCTCAATCTATATATACTAATATCTTTCATTCTATGTAATATAACAATTCATAAATACAATAATGTCATATATTTTTAAAAAAATTTATTTAAATATGCTCATTTTGCTAAAAACTTGAAGTCCATGCACATTGGTCCATGAAACCGAACGACCAAAAATTGAACCGAATTAATTCGGTTCGGTTTTGTTCGGTTTTATAAAAACGGTTCGGTTTTCGGTTTTGAGAAATACGATTTACGGTTATTTTGGTTTTCACATATTCGGTTCGGTTTGAACCGAACCGAACCGATGCTCACCCCTAGTCATGGTCGTTCGTTGTTCTGTTTTCGAACATATTTTTCTCGACTTTGAGTCGATTTCTCCTGGACTTTTATTAGGATCTAGATTAATCTAGTTAATAGGATGCGAAGGCGGTTAGGTTGGGAGCATACCAGTGAAGACGGATTGCGAAACGGTCGATCGATGATGCAAGAATTGTATCGCGAAGTGGCATTGTTGCAACAACTGCTGCTGTTATTGCTCTGCTGTCTCTATTGTGCTGCTCTGCTCGACGGCGGCTGTGCAGTGGTCCAACGACCCCACGGCGACGCATGAGGCTAAGTAGGTTCGCAGGGGAGAGGGGAGGATTGTTGGGGATGCACGAACTCAAATGGTTTGAGTTTGCTCGATAAATTTATGTTTATATCGATTATATATATCGATATTGAGTTCAAGATTCAACTAGATTTCTCATGAATTTAAACCCAGATTTTGGTTGAATTTAATCCAATCTGGGAGAGAATTGGATTAGCTTTGCATAGAAGAAAATTTGGTTTAAATCGATGATGTTTTGATTTGTTTTCAACAATCGAATCCTTTAAATGGTTACAGCAACTATCGGCCAAGTTTGGTTTGGTCATATCTATAGAATTTCAAATTTTACGATAAATTCATTTTTTTCCCTTGGTCTATTCTTTATGTATGTATCCTTATATATCTATATGTATACACATAGCTTATATCTTTATATGTGATAGCCACCACAAAATCTAAAATAAAACTTCATGTTATCTATTCCTAGTATAGGAGCTATATATATATATATATATATATATATATAATATATATATATATATATATATATATATATTTTTATATTATATAAAACTTTATACATATATATATTATATATATATATATATATATATATATATATAGATATATATATTTTTTTTATGTACATATGTACATATATATATATATATATATATATAATATATATATATATATTATATATATATATATTATTTTTTTATGTACATATTCATATATATATATATATATATATATATATATATATATATATATATATATATATATATATATATATATATATATATATATATATATATATATAGATGTAATAAACACAAAATCAATTATAAAATTATGAAAATTTCTTAATAAGCAAATTAAATATATTGTATCATGTATCTCATTAAAGTACTAATTTAAGGAATGTCTCATCATAATTCCAAAATAACAATATAATATCACATAACACTTATATTATTACATAAATTAATTATTCAGAAAATATCCACTTAGCCTATTAACATGAGTTACGAAATATACACGTGTAAAATAAATATACACCTATATGGATGTCTCTAGACGCACCACATGTCTACATGGGTTTGGGCTCGGTTCGGGTCCAATCTGGGCTAAATTGGTACAATCAGGTTACCTAAAAGTCAATATTCTAATTATAAATAATTAAATTATTCATAGGGGTTAAGTCACAACTTGGCCTGGTTTTCCTAGTTAGGACATTACTATGACTAGGCCTCCCTAGCATGGTTAATACACGAGTCAAGGTACACGACTACACTTTTTGTGACACAATTTCTAGCCATCTTGTACCCCAAAGCTTAAGCATGGCTAAGGTCATCCATATTAATAACTATTTAATGAAAAATCTTTATAAAACTTCAAAAAATCTAGTTTAAGTCAAATAAATAAATAAACGAAATTCTAAAAATTCATGGGTGTTACAACTATCTAGTCAAACGTTATGAACACAATAATTTGAAAGTACATCTTGGTAGATTTCAGCATCACAAGTGCACCGGAATCGACCGTACCACAAAATCATGTTTTGGTCAAAAGATATCGCCATTATGGCTAACCATGACCAAATTGGTGATTTATCGATCAAATCTGAGTTCAACGAATTAATTAAAATACTAGATGAACTAGTTCATTAATTTGTGGAAAAATTATATTTCGTAGATCGCTGTGTCAGCTTTCTGAAACTTCAAACGGTTTATGATTCTGATTCCTGGTTCTCCCGAAATCTCAAAAATACCGAAACGTGTCAAATTTTGGACAACTAGCACTCTAAGAATTTTCCAGAAATTTAGTTTCAGAATTTATGAAAATAAATTAGATATTCAGAAATTATACCTCGATACACTTCATATGAAAAACAGCGCACGAAAAGTACGTCGGGATTGGCAGCAATTGCTTCAGAAAATCGATATTCTCCATGGAGGAAATCTCTCAAAATTCGGCCAAGGTAATTAAGGTTTTCGAAAAACTGTGCATATATATATATATATATATATATATATATATATATATATATATATATATATATATATATATATATATATATATATATATATATATATTTATATATATATATATATATATATATATATATATATAGAGAAAAAAAAATATATATATATATAGAGAGAGAGAAGAGAGATAGAGAGGCGGTTGGGCACCGACAGGTGGGCCCGCCCTGCGTTGATTGGGATTTGACTGGGTATTAATTATAGAAATTGATTTAAAAATTAATTTAACTCCAAATAACTCCAAATAAATTCCTAAAATTCCAAATAAATTTTAAAAAATTATATAGAATATTTTTAACCCTCTAGAGCCTAAATAAAATACTTGGTCCCAAAATAACCCTGGATGACCTTACAATAAATTTTAGAAGTCTCTAAAAATAATAAACCTTCATAAATTAAATAACTAAAATATTCAAAATTTGTGGAAAAATATAAAATACATAAATAACATATAAATAAGCTATCTAAAAACTATATGACCATAGTATGGTCAAAGCTCACCTATAAGCTTAAGCATGACCCTTAATGATAATAAAATTAATTATAATCAAATAAAATAATAAAATAAAATTTTAAAATTTTTGGAAGTGGGCTTACAATATAAGAGTCCCTTCGACGAGATCAAATGTTCTATGGTTTTTTTTTGAGTTTTTGCTGCTTGGTTTTGATGAATGTATTTTTGCGTCGATTTTTGCATTCATTCTACGAATTTCAAAACGAAGGATTAAAGAAGGGATTCTGATAAAATGTTGGTGCCATTGCAAGAGCTCGCGTAACTGAAGCTTGAACGTTGTGAAGCGCTTCGACTCTCGGCATGATCAAATACTTGGGGTGATTCGGCCCCTTCTTTTCTACTCATTCACGCAAATGAAATTCTGTTTCCCTCGAACTTATTCAAATTGACGATGACAAGTTAAATACATGCCAAATCTCTAAGATCAAGACCCGGGATAACTGTATCAATTTAGAGTAAGTAATTACTCTGAAAATATAATTTTCACACCAAAAAGAGAAAAGTTTAAGGTTCTAGAAAAGAGAGAGACTATTTTATGATCTGCAAAATATAATGAAACATCGGTTGCGGCATATGGTGCCTCAAAAAATTTGGTGCCTATGGGACGCTAAATCAGAACGTATGACTTTGAGGAAAGGAACTCTCGCATGAGTCAAAATGATAATGCTACTAAACACTGTCCGTACTATGCAATCGGTTTCATATATTAAACTGTTCATTCATTGGCATGGTCATGGACAACTTGTGCACAAGTTTCGCTTCCTCGAAATGGTATTTCGAGGCCCTGGAACCGAATCGACCTAGGGGAAATATGAGTCGTGCTTCGGTACGAGGCATTGTGAGACTTCAAACGGGCTTACAACCTAGATTGAAGGTGCATCGTAATGCCATTGATAACTGTCCCTTGTGGTGGCGAATACCAAGGACCACATGTAAGATAGTAGCATGCTCACCTATTGTCTTATGTAGGTAGTAATTATATAATCTCTGTTTATGTAGGGACGGGCACGACCATTGTAAGAATTGAGATAAACTACTATGTTTTGTTGTATGCTTTTATTTTTTTAGAAGAAGGCTATCAATATGAATTGAATTCATTTAGTTCTAAATAGAAAAAATCCAATGCATGCCTACCTTAATAATCAGAGTCGATTTAGACGAGTGGGTTCGTCCCGCTCCCTAGTGCATTCCCAAATGTACTAATCCTCCAACCTTACAGATAACGAGGACTTTGGCTGCATGGTGTTAGGCCAAAGTTGAAGTTTGGGGAGGCATTTTGAAGCTATGCCTATTAGGAAGTATTCTAAAGCCAATTTATCGACGGCTTTCAATGTATAAAAGGGTGAATGTATGGGACGACAAGTATTAGTTCAGGCAGCTTGTCAAGTATTTTCTTTTGTTTTGATCAATATAGATGCAACGACATATCCAATGTAATTACGATTTGTACTTCGTTGCAAACTATGAATGAAAAGCATATTTCTCTCTTCCAATACTGCATGTTCAATTACTCTATAATTTGTGAAGTTTAAACTTGATATTTTAAATAATTGATCAAATGTAACATTCTTACCTTGTACGAGTGCAACTCCAGACTCATACGGAATCACGTCCTAGCGAAGATGATCGATTCGGCATAATCGATGCGAGAACAAAGGGTTTGTCAAATTGGGGCGTGATAGAGCTCAGGGAAAGACGGTGTGGTGGAGCTCGCAATTCCTCTACGCGGCTCCAAGTAGACGAGCAACACTCGAGGCGAAGGTGTTGCCGAGTCACTCGATCAAGAAGAGGTCGGGATTATGGTGGCAATGGTGATGATGACTGTCACGACCCGTACCCAGTACAAGGGCACGAGGAGTGGGTACGTCCAGCCTATACTGCAGTGTCGGTAGTAGAACGATGTCCTAGGTCACAACATCTAACAATATAACTGTACATGTACAATAATATACACTCCCAAAGGAGGACAACATATAAAGTACAACTCAATCACAAAATCTAAGATGGAATAAAGAAATAAAAAGAGGATCAAATCTCAACAGAGAACTACAACTGAAAGTTAATGAGTTTGGATGTTTAAACAACATCAAAATCCAAAATCTGAAGTACATCTCAAAGACAAAACATCTAAATAAGATAACTAGTCTAGAATCTAAACTAGACAATGGACAAGTCCTCAGCAACTGTTGGATCCTCCTGAGGGTCCAAGTTGTAGTGTCTCGTCCCGCTCAGTCAATCGGAGGAATCGAAATGCCGACGGCATTCGGACTTAGCCTTGTAACGGCTTGCTAGGAGACATCGCTCGGTCGAGGCGACCCCTCGCTCAGGTGGGGTAGTTTCGGTGAACTTGCCTCATCTTAGCCTTCACATATTTTCAACTTGCACAAGTAGGCTTGGTAATAAAAGAGACGAATCTATATAGATAAGAAAATAATCCTGATGGGTCGAATTGAGTTAGAATATGGAAGGGTCCAACTGTCGTCTTAGAGTTGGTGCACGACGTACTTTGAAAATGACACTCGGTCCTTCATCCCGTGCTTGGGAGAAGGAAAAATTGGTCTTCGTCACAAAGCTAAGAGTTAGCCTAAGTCATAGGCGTCGCCCGCATAATGCTTGGTAAAGCATGTACGGTCCCATCGTCTAAGGCGTAGCATTGCCTTTGCTCGCCGACGGATTAAGTTGTATTACACGGCTTGTGGCATAAGTCTAGGCACCCAGAGAACTTGGTTGTTCAAAATCGAACACATGTACGACACGTTCCTAAGATGCAAGGCTTGATGTTGTCTTTGCTCGTCAAGTTGTTACATAATTAAGTTAGGAAAAGTTATGTTAGGCTATCGGAGTAGTAGCAAGCACGGTCCCATAAGTTCTACGACTGGGTATAGCCACAAAGTCCTACAGTCTCAAAGCTAGTCATAGAGAGTGTATATCGGGCGGTAGTGTCGCATAAAACATAAGTCAGCTTAAGGCACGAAGTTACGGACTTAGTGTTTCTAAGGCACAAGCCACGATTGATTTAAAGTGAGTTAGAAAAATGGCTTTCGATAGGCATTCCTGAGTTGAGTAATAAGGATAGAGCAATAAGGGGGAAGGCTCACGATTGTGGGTCGTCGAGGGATCTCAAATATTAGAAGCCTTGAGCTTGGTCCTGAAGGGATGTTAATATTGGAAGAAGAATGACTATGTGAGACGTCAGTTTAAGTCGAGTCTTGCATGGTCATGGACAACTTGTCGACAAGTAAGAAGTTTCCTCGAATGGCTATCCGAGGCCACGGCACCGACTCGGCCTAGAAGGAAACAGGGTATAGTCATGCATAAAGTTTTAGCACAGGTTAAGCGAAGACTTTCCATGGTCCTCACTACTCGCATCGAAAGGACCCCAATTAACAAAACTATATGTCCATGATAGCTTGTTATGCTAGTAACCTTTCATATAGATGTGTCGGCAAGGGCGACAATCCGCGTATGTGCCTTTAGATTGATTCGAGTTGAATGTGTGTACAGTCAGAAGATAATGTTTGGGCCTAAGATTTGGCTGCAACGTAGGCACCGTGCTTCGGCACGAGATGTGGCATCGAGTCTTAAGTTGTTGGATAGAGTTGCATAAGTTGGGTTTGAGTCGTTCGAGTTTAAGTCAAGAATCGCCGCAAGGCAAAGTTGATTAAGTGACACTAAGGTCACAAGTCTTGTTTGGGTCAGTTGGTAATCAAAGTAGCAAGGGCCACGAGGCAGCAAGGGTCGTGAGGCGGCGATATGGTTAAGTCTTACTGAGTTACGAGGCACGGCCTCAATAATGACTTGTAGCACAGTCACATGGAAATGGTATCTTATCGTGTAGTTGCGTATCTGATTATGGGCCAAAAGGCAAGCACGACTTGATAGGTTAACATTGTTGGTACGAGAAGGGTCTAGAGGCAAAGTAGTGAATTGACATTGTTGTTACAAGCACGGGATGGTCTTGAGACACAAAATAGGCCAAGGCGTCTGTCCTAAAATCGATCCTAAGGCAAGAGTATAAAAACAATCATAAAGGGACTATATTGCACAGAGTAAATAAAACGTGCTGGTTTTGTATGGGTGGACGAGGAGCTCATTCCACCAGAACGGTTGAGTACTGACACCCATACAGTTTTTATGTGCAGGCACAGGTAGAAGCTCGTAGCGCAGAGCTCGCTTGGATGTGTGGAGGCACGGAGTTCCTTGGCGATTCGAGGCGTACGGCTGAGTTGAGTCAAGACTTATACGGGACATATTGTATGGATATCCCCTCTCCGAAGCATCCACTGGTTCGAGACTTGTATTGTGAGATGAGAGAGTGTCACCCCCATTTCCTATATTACGTATTTATGCTCGTATTTGATTTTGGCACGTATTTTAATTTTCTCGACTTGCGGATTTTGGTTTCTCGTAAATGGGTTTTGGACCATGGCTTGGTTTTATTTTGTGGAAGTTGGTTTGGTTTGGTTCATCATGAGTGGAACACTTTAACCTACACTCTACCCTCAACACAACACAACCACCCTCATTATATCTCCACCAAACTTTCTCTCTCCTCTTTACTCTCTATTAATTTTCTTCTTCTTCCTTCTTCCACACAACTCCCCAACCCATTAGGCAAGTGCACCTTGCCATCAAATAAGCACCATTTTTTATTTGTCCATTAGCTAGATTAGGCCATGGAGAACAACCTTAGAACTTGACATTTTGTGATTTGAAGTTTCCTTTGTTCTAGATCTAGGTTTTTACTATTTTCGGATTTACATGGTTTTGATCTATTTAACTTTGATTTTTGTATGTTTTGATGCTTCCATGTGGAAGAGAATTCGGTTTTACTCAAGATAGAACTTTGAAAATCTAGATTTGGTTTTGATTTGGTCAAGTTATGAAGAATTGAAGTTCTTGTGTTCTTGGACTTGCTCTCGGCCAGGAAGAACAACCCTCAGCCTTGCGCTTTTTAGCGCATGGCCGATTGCGCACCCCCGGCCTGTTCTCCTTAGCGCATGGCCGATTGCGCAATCACTTGGCCAGTGCTTTGTGCTGCGCTGGATTGCGCTGGCGCAAGCTAGCCATATGCAAGCCAGCCATGCGCAAAGTAACCCCTGCGCAATCGACCATTGCGCAAGCGACCCCTGCGCAATCCTCCTGTGCGCAATCCATCTGCTGCGCCATCCACTCCTGCGCAGTTGGCCTCCTGGCGCACTTGACTCCTGCACAATCCAACCCCCTGACCCCTTGCGCAAACCATTGGCTCTTGGAGATTTGGTTTTATTTTCTTTAAGCCTGGCTCTTCTATAGTCCTTTATATATTGATATTGTATTAGATATTTTACGCCCATTTTATATCCTTACGCCTTTTGTCATGAACTTGATTTTACTTACTATGTTTGGAATGTCTATTGTACATAGCATGGTATGACAAGGACCTAGCATAACACGACAGTGACCCGTAGTGGTGCACTCCTGACATGACCAACCTGACATGACAGTGACCCGTAGTGGTGCACTCCTGACATGACCAACCTGACATGACAGTGACCCGTAGTGGTGCACTCCTAACAAGCACCCTGACATGATTTATCTTGATAACTTGATAGTGGCCCGTGGCGGCGCACTCCTGACTTGACTTGACTTGTAATTGTAATTAACTCGTATAATCAACTTGACACCGTGGGTGTTCCTGCTTGCTTGTTTGTACAATCCACTTGTCTTGTCTTGCATCATGTCTAGGACGCGACTTCCTGGGTACCACGGCCAGTGACTCGCGCTAAATTGGATTAGGCTAATTATTAGATTAAACTAGAACATGGAGAATTCCCAGTCACAGGCAATCTCGTTATCTGGGCGCTTTAATGGACTTGTAGCTTGCCGACGAGTATAGCACATTTCCAGTACACTATCATGTGTTGCACCCTCTAAGTCACCTAAGGGTACATTTGTCTCCCGGGCAATGTACCCACCTATAACTCTCAACCCGCGGAAGGATAACTGGATAGTCTGCAGGGCTTGGGACTGGAAATTCTCACTTGCATCTTGTTAGTAATTAGGCTTTGATAACCCTAGTTAGTTAAAGTAGTAAGCCGTAGTACTTGCCTGGCCGATTGTGAATGAATGGTGTCCAGCTCTGTCTAAGTCTTGTCTAGCCCCTGCACCTGGAACTCTTGATCTTGATTGCTTTACTTATTTCTAACGATAAATGGGTAGAGACAGTGAGCTATTCAGGCGAAGGGGTACAATCCCGGTCCTTGTTTGGTTTAAGGATTGTAACCTGGCTCCCGGAATGGTTCCACGTCCCTAGTCGTTTATCGCCCTGTGTACCTTACTACTTGTACTTTCTTTTATTCTTTATGTTCTGATATGCTGGCTTTTTGTTCTTATTTGTGGCCTCCTTTGTGGCACTTGTTCTTTCTGGGGTTTGACCCAGCTGGTTTTGTGTGGCCAGATTTCGGAGCAGCTCCCGAGGATCTACCAAGCTTCCAGCCCAATGGTGACAACTAGACGAAACCCGGGCCAAGAGTGGGTTTTTCTTTTTGTTTCACCCACTTATATGTAAATTTATTCTTTTGAGGCGTTTAGCCGACGAGCACCTGTTAGCTCGATGCACATTTACTTACTGTCTGCCTACGGGCTATAAACATGATTAACAAATCCTAGGGTTGATCATGTATGACTGAACTCTTGCTAGTCCTATCATTTTGTACGACTAGCTTCATGATCATCCAATATGTAATATTTGGGACGCCTTATATATATATATTTGATGCTCTAACATCTTGTAACTCTATTAATTGCTTGAGATTGAGACAATAGGCTTGACCTTAAGAGACTGCTGGCTTGTAGTAAACCCTCATATCTAGACAGCCGTGACCGTATAGTTGAGATGTATTCTATTTCAATATACGTAGCTGGCTATGTCTGCCCCCGCTCTCCAGTATTCTGGTTCTGGGGCATGACACGGTTTAAGTGGTGGCCCATCCAGGTCTTGGCATTCAAGAAATGTGAGGGTTTACCGAATAGATGTCTCAATCAATATTTCGTCCTTGATCTCTGCTCGTATCTTCAAATCCCTAAGAATCTCGACCTGATCACATTGCTTGTATCATTGATCTGTCCTGGTCCTTTCCTTATTGTTCCCTATGTCGTCTTCTTCTGCGGTATTACTCCCGGACCTGCCAACCAGCCAGAGGAAGCTCGGCAAGCACCCCAGCGCCAGGAAGATCAAGCTCAGCACTCTGGAGTAGCCTCCCGAGTTATGCTTTTCGGAGGCTCGGAACCTCCAGTTCAGGCAGCTCCGCCCGTTCAACCAGCTAGACAGGATGAGGGACCTTTGGTAGGGCTTATCAGAGAACTGCTTGCATCCCAAGATCGTCGAGGCGACGTCTTGCACCAGGAAGTTCATGATGCACTAAACCGAGGAGGTCCCCAAGGGAATCAGACGGCCAACAGTTTCAAGCGCTTAAACCCTCCCTTCTTTGACGACAGTAAAGATGCGATTGCCGCAGACGCTTGGCTTCAGGATACCGAGGTGGTTCTAGAAGCAGCTAGGACACCTGAGAATGAGAAGGTGGCGGTGGTACGCCTACAGTTGTTAGACTTGGCTCGCGATTGGTGGGCGGCTCAGGCCATGGGGTTAGCGGCACCAGTCACTTGGGCGACGTTCAGAGAGAGGTTCCAGACAAAGTACTTCGATGCGGTGGCACGGTATGACCTGCAGACTCGGTTCACCAACTTGAAGCAAGGAGGCTGGACGGTCGATGGCTATGCGACCGAGTTTTCCAGGCTGAGTAGGTTCGCCCCCACCTTGGTGGCAACCGAGTTCGATAGGGCTCAGCGATTCCAGCAAGGGCTGCACTTAGAGATATTATTGGCTGTGGAGCAGTTCGAGCACCAGACGTTCGATGCAGTATTGAAGGCAGCAAGGAGGCATGAGTATACCTCCCGGAGAATTGTGGACAGGACCGGAGGCAGGAAGCGGTCCCACAACCAGATGCACCAATCTTCAGCTCCAGCCCCGGCAGCTAGGGGTATAACCATTGGGACACCGAGGTGGGCGGCCTCAGTGACGTCGGTTCAGCATTCGACCCCGACGTACCCGCAGCACCAGAAGCAGAAGCAGTCTTCCGCGGTGGGATGTTCTCATTGCGGAAAGCCGGGCCATGTAGTGGCAGAGTGTCGTAGGGCACAGGGATTGTGCCTGGCTTGTGGAGGAGCAGACCACCAGATAGGGACCTGCCCGAATAGGGGAGGTCCGTCATCATCCAACCTTTCTAGTTCTTCGGTGAGAGGACCAGCCCCAGCTCCAGTTCAGCAGCAGCAGCAGTACCCGAGGCCATTGTTGCCTCAGGCCCAGGCCCTTCAGCAGCAGAACCAGCAGCAGATCACCCAGGCTCCAGCACAGAACCGACAGAGGGGTTTCCAGCAGAGAGGACCCGCAGCTAGAGGTCAGGCTATGATAATGACCATGGAAGAAGAAGTTGCACCAGGTGAGGTAGTGGCAGGTACTATTCTCGTCAACACCTTTCCAGCATCTGTATTATTTGATTCTGGTGCATCGCATTCATTCATGTCTGTACGATTCGCGACACGGATAGGGTTGGAGCCCGAGTCATTATCAGTGAGGCTCAATATACTTACTGGTAATGGTCTTGTGGGAGTAGATCGAGTGTTTTTCTCGTGTCGGATCGTAGTTAGCGGTAGAGAGTTTCCCGCTAGGCTCATAGAGTTCCCTATGGCAGACTATGATGTAGTCCTAGGCATGGATTGGTTGAGGAACCATTATGCTAGGATAGACTGCCATGTTGGCAGAGTTGTCCTTAGTATTCCCGGAGAGCCAGAGTTTTCATTTTCCAGAGGCACAGTAGAGCCATCTCCTCCAGTATTGCGGATGGCAGTAGCAGCAGTGCAGTTGCCCCGGATAGTTGAAGAGTTTCCAGATGTCTTTCCAGAGGAACTTCCAGGGATGCCACCAGAGCGGGAGATCGAGTTCACCATTGACTTGATTCCCGGGACAGCACCAGTATCAGAGCGAGTCTACAGAATGGCGCCTTCAGAGTTGGAGATTTTGTACAAGATGATTGAAGAACTTAGAACCAAGGGATTCATTCGTGCTAGTGGATCGCCTTGGGGAGCCCCGATGCTTCTTGTGAAAAAGAAGGATGGTACGTCTAGGCTATGTGTTGATTATCGTACCTTGAACTCAGTGACAATCAAGAACAGATACCCTCTCCCGAGGATAGATGACTTGTTTGATCAACTCAAAGGGGCTTCAGTTTTCTCGAAGATAGACTTGCGGTCAGGATACCACCAGATCAGAGTCAGAGAGCAGGACATCCCGAAGACGGCGTTCAGATCTAGGTACGGGCATTGGGAGTTTCTAGTTATGCCCTTTGGAGCGACCAATGTGCCGGCAGTGTTCATGGACCTCATGAACCGTATTTTCATGCCTTACTTGGATCAGTTTGTGATAGTGTTCCTTGATGACATCCTGGTCTATAGCAAGAGTGAAGCAGAGCACGAGCAGCATCTCAGAATTGTCCTCCAGATTCTCAAAGAGCACCAGTTGTACGCCAAGTTCAGTAAATGCGAGTTTTGGCTCGATCGCATATCTTACTTGGGTCACATCATTACCAGAGGAGGAGTAGAAGTGGATCCCCAGAAGATTGTGGCTATCGAGGCATGGCCAGTACCCAGCTCAGTGGCAGAAGTTCGCAGCTTTCTTGGATTGGCCGGCTACTACCGGCGGTTCGTCTCTAATTTTGCAAGGATTTCAGCGCCGATGACCCAGTTGACCCGCAAGGATGTGCCGTTCGTTTGGACAGCAGAATGTCAGGAATCATTTGAGAAGTTGAAGCGAGGTTTGATAACGGCTCCCATTCTCACCCTTCCAGATGGGACCAGAGGATTTACAGTTTATTGCGACGCTTCAGGCAGAGGATTGGGATGTGTTTTGATGCAGCATGGGAAGGTAATTGCTTATGCGTCACATCAACTCCGTGATCATGAGAAGAATTACCCGACCCACGACTTGGAGCTAGCAGCAGTAGTGTTTGTACTTAAGTTATGGAGGCACTACTTGTACGGAGACAGAGTAGAGATATTTACTGATCATAAGAGCCTGAAGTATGTTTTCACCCAGAAGGATCTTAATATGCGGCAGAGAAGATGGCTCGAGCTATGGTGGACTACGATGTGGATTTACAGTATCATCCAGGGAAGGCCAACGTTGTAGCAGATGTGTTGAGCCGGAGAGCCGGAGTTTATTTTCTGACGGCGCAACCAGAGTTATTGTCGGATCTTCAGAAGATGGGAATTGAAGTGGTTCTTCCTTCCAATGTGGCCTTGATGGCCAGTCTACAGATTCAGTCCACCATAGTTGAGAGGATCCGGACCGCACAGTTAACAGATTCCAAGATTCAGCGGCTAAGAGCAGAGTGCGAGGCAGGAAGAAGGCCAGAGTTATGTATTCATGAGGATGGTACACTTCGACACGGTACGCGTCTTTGTGTACCCAGTGGAGATATCAGACAGGAAGTTATGGCAGAGGCTCACAGTTCGCAGTACTCCATTCACCCAGGCGGCACGAAGATGTACAGAGATATTCGTCAACACTTTTGGTGGAATGGTATGAAGAGGGAGATAGCCCGGTATGTCTCTCGATGTTTGGTTTGCCAACAGGTCAAGGCTGAACATCAGAGGCCAGCTGGACTTCTTCAACCTTTACCGATCCCAGAATAGAAATGGGAGCACATAACCATAGATTTCGTGACTGGGTTACCCAGATCTCCGACAGGCAGAGATGCTATTTGGGTCATTGTGGACAGGCTTACCAAGGTGGCACACTTTCTTCCATTTAGAGTTGGACAGTCGATGACACAGCTAGCAGAGATGTATCTCAGACAGATCGTCAGACTTCACGGAGTGCCAGTCAGCATAGTATCAGACAGGGATACGAGATTCACATCGCACTTCTGGCTCAGTCTTCATTAAAGTTTGGGGACTCGTCTCAAGTTCAGCTCAGCGTATCATTCGCAGACAGATGGGCAGTCAGAGCATACTATACAAACTCTCGAAGATATGTTGCGGTCGTGTACCCTTGACTTTGGTGGTTCGTGGGAGGATCACCTGTACCTGGTGGAATTCTCGTACAACAATAGTTTCCAGGCCAGTATCCAGATGGTACCCTTCGAGGCTCTGTATGGTAGGAAGTGCAGATCTCCGTTAGCATGGGACGATGTCGGAGAGAGGCAGATGCTCGGTCCAGAACTGATTTCTCAGACGGTTGAAGTGGTCAGGAGAGTCAGAGATCACCTCCGAGTTGCTCAGGATCGCCAGCGCCATTGGACCGATGCTCATCGGCGTCCCTTAGAATTTGTCGTCGGCGACCATGTATTCCTTAGGATCTCGCCTACCCGTGGTGTCATTTGTTTTGGCGTACGGGGAAAGCTTAGTCCTAGGTATATAGGGCCGTTCGATATTCTGGAGCGAGTAGACGATGTGTCCTATCGTCTCGCTCTTCCGCCGTCGCTAAGTGAGGTACATGATGTATTCCATGTGTCCCAATTACGACGGTACATCCCGGACCCGAGCCATATCCTAGATCATTCGGAATTGGTTGTTGGTAACAACCTTTCGTATGAGGAGAGGCCCGTGTCTATTTTGGACCAGAGGGAAAAGACGCTCAAGAACAAGACTATTAACTTAGTTCGTGTTGCTTGGGGTCATCACTCTCTAGGTGAGTCAACGTGGGAGCGTGAGGACGACATACGATCGCGATATCCCTACCTGTTTGACTCGTAAGGTATAATGTCTTTCTTATGCCTTACGCTTTCACTTCCTTGCTTGTATTGTATGATTGTATGATTGAACTGCTTAACGTAGCTTGCCTGTGCTTAGTATAGCTTGTCGTGGCAATCTCTAGCTCCTTGAATAAATTTCGAGGACGGAATTCTTTGAAGGTGGATAGAGTTGTCACCCCCATTTTCTGTATTACGTATTTATGCTCGTATTTGATTTTGGCACGTATTTTAATTTTCTCGACTTGCGGATTTTGGTTTCTCGTAAATAGGTTTTGGACCATGGCTTTATTTTATTTTGTGGAAGTTGGTTTGGTTTGGTTCATCATGAGTGGAACACTTTAACCTACACTCTACCCTCAACACAACACAACCACCCTCATTATATCTCCACCAAACTTTCTCTCTCCTCTTTACTCTCCATTAATTTTCTTCTTCTTCCTTCTTCCACACAACTCCCCAACCCATTAGGCAAGTGCACCTTGCCATCAAATAAGCACTATTTTTTATTTGTCCATTAGCTAGATTAGGCCATAGAGAACAACCTTAGAACTTGATATTTTGTGATTTGGAGTTTCCTTTGTTCTAGATCTAGGTTTTTACTATTTTCAGATTTACATGGTTTTGATCTATTTAACTTTGATTTTTGTATGTTTTGATGCTTCCATGTGGAAGAGAATTCAATTTTACTCAAGATAGAACTTGAAAATCTAGATTTGGTTTTGATTTGGTCAAGTTATGAAGAATTGAAGTTCTTGGTGTTCTTGGACTTGCTCTCGGCCAGGAAGAACAACCCTCTGCCTTGCACTTTTTAGCGCATGGCCGATTGCGCACCCCCGGCCTTTGCTCCTTAGCGCATGGCCAATTGCGCAATCACTTGGCCAGTGCTTTGCGCTGCGCTGGATTGCGCTGGCACAAGCTAGCCATGCGCAAGCCAGCCATGCGCAAAGTAACCCCTGTGCAATCGACCATTGCGCAAGCGACCCCTGCGTAATCCTCCTATACGCAATCCATCTGCTGCGCCATCCACTCCTGCGCAGTTGGTACCCTGCGCAGCTCACTCCTGCGCAGTTGGTACCCTGCGCAGCTCACCCTGCGCAGTTGGCCTCCTGGCGTACTTGACTCCTGCGCAATCCAACCCCCTGACCCCTTGTGTAAACCATTGGCTCTTGGAGATTTGGTTTTATTTTCTTTAAGCCTGGCTCTTCTATAGTCCTTTATATATTGATATTGTATTAGATATTTTACGCCCATTTTATATCCTTACGCCTTTTGTCATGAACTTGATTTTACTTACTATGTTTGGAATGTCTATTGTACATGGCATGGTATGACAAGGACCTAGCATAACACGACAGTGACCCGTAGTGGTGCACTCCTGACATGACCAACCTGACATGACAGTGACCCGTAGTGGTGTACTCCTGACATGACCAACCTGACATGACAGTGACCCGTAGTGGTGCACTCCTAACAAGCACCCTGACATGATTTATCTTGATAACTTGATAGTGGCCCGTGGCGGCGCACTCCTGACTTGACTTGACTTGTAATTGTAATTAACTCGTATAATCAACTTGACACCGTAGGTGTTCCTGCTTGCTTGTTTGTACAATCCACTTGTCTTGTCTTGCATCATGTCTAGGACGCGACTTCCTGGGTACCACGGCCAGGGACTCGCGCTAAATTGGATTAGGCTAATTATTAGATTAAACTAGAACATGGAGAATTCCTAGTCACAGGCAATCTCGTTATCTGGGCGCTTTAATGGACTTGTAGCTTGCCGACGAGTAGAGCACATTTCCAGCACACTGTCATGTGTTGCACCCTCTAAGTCACCTAAGGGTACATTTGTCTCCCGGGCAATGTACCCACCTATAACTCTTAACCCGCGGAAGGATAACTGGATAGTCTGCAGGGCTTGGGACTGGAAATTCTCACTTGCATCTTGTTAGTAATTAGGCTTGTGATAACCCTAGTTAGTTAAAGTAGTAAGCCGTAGTACTTGCCTGGCCGATTGTGAATGAATGGTGTCCAGCTCTGTCTAAGTCTTGTCTAGCCCCTGCACCTGGAACTCTTGATCTTGATTGCTTTACTTATTTCTAACGATAAATGGGTAGAGACAGTGAGCTATTCAGGCGAAGGGGTACAATCCCGGTCCTTGTTTGGTTTAAGGATTGTAACCTGGCTCCCGGAATGGTTCCACGTTCCTAGTCGTTTATCGCCCTGTGTACCTTACTACTTGTACTTTCTTTTATTCTTTATGTTCTGATATGCTGGCTTTTGTTCTTATTTGTGGCCTCCTTTGTGGCACTTGCTCTTTCTGGGGTTTGACCCAGCTGGTTTTGTGTGGCCAGATTTCGGAGCAGCTCCCGAGGATCTACCAAGCTTCCAGCCCAATGGTGACAACTAGACAGAACCCGGGCCAAGAGTGGGTTTTCCTTTTTGTTTCACCCACTTATATGTAAATTTATTCTTTTGAGGCGTTTAGCCGACGAGCACCTGTTAGCTCGATGCACATTTACTTACTGTCTGCCTACGGGCTATAAACATGATTAACAAATCCTAGGGTTGATCATGTATGACTGAACTCTTGCTAGTCCTATCATTTTGTACGACTAGCTTCATGATCATCCAATATATAATATTTGGGACGCCTTATATATATATATATTTGATGCTCTAACATCTTGTAACTCTGTTAATTGCTTGAGATTGAGACAATAGGCTTGACCTTAAGAGACTGCTGGCTTGTAGTAAACCCTCATATCTAGACAGCCGTGACCGTATAGTTGAGATGTATTCTATTTCAATATACGTTGCTGGCTATGTCTGCCTCCGCTCTCCAGTATTCTGGTTCTGGGGCGTGACAGAGAGAGAGAGAGAGAGAGAGAGCTGAGTGACTTGTAATGTGAGAAGAGTGAGCTTGAGTTAGCTTGAGTGATCGTAATCTTGGCCTTGCGCTCCATTGTAACCTTTGTTTTAATATCAGTAAAGAGTTTCTTTTGAATAACCTGTGTTTTGCTTTGAATTCCCACTGCTATTATTCAATGTCTCTGCTTGGGACTTCTGTACGACGACCCCGTCGTAGCCACTGTAATCGGCCATTATGGAACCCGCCTTGCACGAACGCAATCTATGCTCGTGCGGCATCACACCTTAGCGAGGACGATCGCTCCTACGGGAGCGGGGCGTGACACAAGTCACCGGTGTCATCTAAGCCAGTGCCATAATAGGTAGGACAGAACTTCTCCTCATCACCTGTAATATTTTCAATAGTCCAATCAGGATGGGAATGAGCACAATACATCACATGCAGTTCGTATCATGACAGGAAATATAAAGCATGCAATAGAATAAGATAAGTGAAACGCTGTAAGAAATAAGCATGAGAAAAAAGAGAGAAACTGATAAACAAAAGCTATCTATATATGATAATAGATAACTGTAAGTGACTATGTGATTTAGAGTATAAGATAGTTATATGAACGATTTGAGTTTATACATGATTGTACTATAGAGTTTATACATGATTACACTACTTTAGAATTGTTCTCATGACTACTTCTACTCTTCCGTACTCCAATCAATACACAAGGATCTAGATAGGTTATGTTATTGTACATGAAAGTTTATACATGAAGCTTATGAGATCATGAGAGTACATAAGAGCACATGAGTTTATATGAATAATAAGAGTCTATGAAATACATGATGTTCGTGAAAAGCACATGACATGATGTATTCGATGCACCCGAGGAGGATAACATCTCATGTAAAGATCCATATAGTACTAATCCGTGATAACATCGTGTCACCATTAAGTAAATTAGTCTATAACAAGAATATAATTTCTAGCAAGTATGAAACGGTCAGAGAATGTACTCGCCTGATATCCCGACTATCTGATGAGAATAAGAGTCCAAACCGGAGTATCTGAGTCATATTTAAAGCAACCGCAGGTTACAAAGTGTCTAATATGAAATAAAAGTAATCTACAATGCATGTTATATGATTCTAGGTCCTTCTAGGTCAAAGTCAACTCTTGGTCATCCATTCTAGTCAAACTAGGTCCAAATCAACCCTTGGTCAACTTTGGTCAACTATTCTGGTCAAACTAGATCAAAACTAAGTCAAGTAGTCTAAGTTTAGGTCAGACTTAAGTTATCTAACTATTTCAAGCCCGTTTGAGTTGATTTGGATCAAGTTTGACCCAAAGTTGACTTTTGTCAACTTGGTCAACTTGCTAGCCTACTATGCTAAGTTAGGCCCGTTGGGTCAATCCTAAACAGACTCACTAATCCATAGGCTATATCTAATAGCAAAACACAATATATACATATATATTCATTCATTCTATATATATATATATATATATATATATATATATATATATATATATATATATATATATATATATATATATTTAAAGGAAGGGGGATGAGAGTGTGAGTGTGTGTGTTTGCTGTGTAGTAGGGGCAAATATATATATATATATATATATATATATATATATATATATATATATATATATATATATATATATATATATATATATATATATATTGTCCCCGTGGCCGTAGCCCATTGGGAACGGTGGAGCACCCCGGCGCAGTGGCGCGGGTTCGAGCCCCCTTGGAGGCATGCCTCCAAGCACCATTAAGAAGTGGACACCCTCAAAAAAAAAGTTATAAAATAAATTTAAAAAAAGAAAAAGAAAATATATATATATATATATATATATATATATATATATATATATATATATATATATATATATATATATATATATATAATGAACTATATCTAACATATAGATTTGTATGCAATGAAAGTAACCATAGTCCAATCTACAAAATAGCATTCAAAAACTGAACTAAACCAAATCCCAAACCCAGAAATCTGAACCAAATACATGCATAGGCCTATTCTTTATGATATCAATCTCTATATATATAGAGAGAGATTTCTACGTTTGGGATTTGGTTTAGTTCTGTCACTTTCCGTTCTCGGAATACGTATTTTTAATACATGTACTACTTGACTGTATTTATTTACTATTTATCATGCATTTATTTTGTATTTAATTTCTTTAATTACATGCAAAATATTTTTCTATATTTTATTTTCTGCTTTTGCTTAGCTCTTGGTTTATTTCTGTTCATGTTGAACCAACTTGGTTTGGCTTGGTTCATTATGATAAGGGGTAGGTGGCCTAGATTGTGTGGGGAAGGAATGGGTGGTGGAGATCAAACTTGACTTGATATTTATACACCTTTTCTTTTCTCTCTCCTCACAAACTTTTATTTCATTCCCTCCACCAAAACCCTAACCCAATTTGAAGAGGCAAGTATATCTTGCACACCATGAGGGATTTCATGCATCCCCATTTATTTATAGTCCATGTCGTTCCTCTCCTCTTTCTCTACAAGTTTAGGTCTTAAAGTTTTTTATTTCCATGGATGGTTGTGTGTAGATCTAGATTTTTAGTTTCGAATTTTATGGGTTTTCCTTGGTTTTGATCTATCAAACTTGCTTATTTTCAAAAATCAAATTGTCCCATGTAGTAAAGAATTTCATTTTACCCAAATTTGACCTTTGAAAAGTTAGATTTTGTTTTGTTTCAACCGAGTTATGCAAGTTTGAAGTTCATAGGTTCCTTGGCCATCTTTCTCGAATTTTGGAGAAGATGAGCAGTCCGACCGCATGAGTCTGGCTGCATGAGTTCGACCGTATGAGTCCGGCCGCATGAGTTCGGTCGCATGAGTCTGGCCGCATGAGTCCGGCCGCATGAATCTGGCCGCATGAGTCTTTGGCCGCATGCGAACTGCGGACCGTATGAGTCTTTGGCCGCATGCGTCATGCGGACCGCATGAGTCCCGCAAACTGCATAATAGATTCGCACCATCTGTTTTATCTCGCGCGATTCGTCAAATTCGAGTGTTTCGTCTTATCTCGCGCATTTCGTTGGATTGCGCCACTTGATGCATGTTAGTGTTCTAATACATATTGTTGTGTGGAGTGTGCCCCGTGTCTTGATTGGCTTGTAGGCATCCTGTATCACTGGTACTTAACCCTGAGATTTATAGACTCGACCATACTAAATACTAGTTTGACTTTCATGCCTTGTCACGAATTGATATAGATTGTTACCTTGACTAAATGATGGATCATGCGTTCCTAGTTGGAACTAAAAGACTGGCTAGTCGCCTTACTGAATTGAATGAGACACGTTCATGTATGAACCATGAACCATTGCGACCGACTAGCCGATCCCGAACATTGGCATATGGACACGTGCTGACTTCAACTTCTTTCTACAAAAGTAGCATGTGTGCCTTACAGTCAAGGCATGATTATCTCGTGGCTAGATTTGATTGTTGTATTACGCTATGTAAGACCTATAACCTAACCGCACGGACATCGTTGTAGAGTTATCTATATCGTACTCTGTACGAAAGTACTCATTCAGAATGATCATGATCTACGGCATGAGATTTCAATTAACATAGGGACTATTAAGTTAAATAAAATAACTATTGCATGGAGAGAATGGATTCCTAAGTTCTTATGTGACAGCCATCTTGGGAGTGCCCATACATGCCGGCTGGTTCCCACGGATACTGCAAATCTGCCACACGGGCAGGGAGTGGTATTTGTTTATATTTTTCTGCATAATCGATGACGGGTGTCACGATCCGCACCCTAGAGTTTGGGCACGAGAACGTAACAACGCCCAGCCTACGCCGCAGTGTCGGCGGTAGAACGCTGTCCTAGGTCTCAATGCATCTAACAGTATAAGACTAAACAGTTTATACTCTCCGAATGGGGGTGACATAGCAGAATGTAAACTCAATCACATCTAAGGTAGAGCATAAAGGAAGATAGATAAAACATGAAATCGAAAAGAGATACAACAGATAGAAGTCTAAGTGTCTAAGATACAAACTCAGAATACATCTCAAAATCCAAATACAGTAATCCATAAATACAACTCAAGATAACTGAAAATAAACTATAAGCAAAAATCCTAGCTATCTATGCAACCTCTACTGTCTTCTCTAGGCTAGCAGGCAACCTCCAGGCTATCTGTAAAATTTATCAACAGGTCCAGTCAGGACAGGAGCGAGCACAGTACATCTCAACAAATCATAGCAGGTTAGAAAATATAATCATGCAGTAAAGTAAGATACATGAACTGAAGAAATACTGTATGTAAACAGAGAAAGAACTGTAATAGAAATATCTACTATACATAGAGAACTAATAGTGACTAGTGAGTCAGAGTAAAATATAAACATGTGAATGGCATAGGAGATTCATGACTACAGCTAAGAGAGTGACTCATGACTACAGCTACTTGGATAATATTCACATGTCTATTTTTACTCCCCCATCCCCAATCAATACACAAAGATCTGTTCAAGTTATATTAAGATTCGTGAAACTTCTTATGGCTCATAAAATGAGTGATACGTGAAGGTGATTCATGATGGCTCTGTGAACATGAGAGTACATGTGTCATAAGCGATTCGTGAATCAAAAGAAGCATAGAGATACGTGATGATTCGTGAAACGCATAAAACATGCTGTATCCGATGCTCCCGAGGAGGATAACATCTCATGAAAAGATCTATATAGTACCAATCCGTGTGACCAACGTGACAGTATCAAGTAAAGTAATTTAAAGCAGGAAAATAATTCTAAACAGGATATGAAATGATCAGAGAATGTACTCGCCTGATATCTGAATGTCCAAGGTAAAAATACTGTCCGAGTAGAGGTTTCTAGCTCCTAATTAGAACAGCACAAGTCACAACATGTCCAGAAGGGTAATATAAAGCACTATAATGTATTCTACATGAATCTAGGTCAAACCAGGCCAAAGTCAACCCTTGGTCAACTCTGGTCAACTGCATTAGTCAAACTAGGTTAAACTAGGTCATGTCCTAACCCAGTAAGTCTTACTAGGCCTAACCAAGACTATCCTAGCAAGCACACATCAATACAAGGCTATACAAGCCAACATACACCCAACTCTATATAGCATACAATTATTCAATACTCAAATAGGCAAGAATTCACATTGGATATACACTAGGTAATCTATTACTTTAAGCTATATATGTCTACACATATATACATATGCATATATTGGTATTCAACATTAGGTCTATAATCATGGCATTTCAAATGGTTATATAAACTTATATATTACAACACAATATGCTAACATATATATAATATACATACATAGCTAAGTTAACTATATTCATACTTATTTAAGAGGCTATGTGTGTGTATGTGAACATGGCAAAGGGGCAAGTGAGGGTTAAATGGGCATACATAGTGTATACATATCAAAGAGTGTCAAAGTGTAAGTGAACAATGTGTCAAGTGTGATAGTGTCAACATAGTGTAAGGGGGTACATGAGGTAATATAGGATTTGTGTTAACATAGAATATTACATCTCATTAACTTGTATATTGCATTCATTACATCTATTATTACATTACATTCATGCTTGCATTCATTCATCATTCATTTATTCTCTTGCACCACTATATGCACCATACATTACATAATATGGAACCTACATATTCATTACAAGCCATACTTATACATGCTTACATTAGATAGGATACTTACACCTCATATATCATTTATTTAAATATTTACTCATTCTTGCATTCTCTATTTAATCACATAATGTATATACATTAACATGGGTTAAAATCAAATAGAATATTATATTACACACAAGGGTGCACAAAATACATATACCGAATAGTAACTCCTACTAATAATCAATACTATACCATCTCAGCATGAATTAAAATCTAGGATTAAAGTATGTTACAGATCTATGTGTTAGCTTTCCGAAACTTCAAACGGATCGCATTTTCGTTTCCGAAAACTCACGGAATCGCGAAAACACCGAGAACGCGTTTGTCTTTCGTACAGCTGACACTCAAATAATTCTCCAGAAAGTTACAGAAAGAATTAGGCCTATTAATACATGTTTTTGGAAAGCTAACTTCAATACGCTTCTTTTAAAAAAACAGAAGATTAAACCGAGCTTTGAGCTAGAAGTTATGACATTTCTAAGTTAGGGCTGAAATTAAAAACGTGGATAAAAATTATGACGGATTTGGGTAGTTTGAGACAAAAGAACACAAGTATATAACATAATATATCAAGAACTCACTCTCTACACTAATATATATATGAGATACTGTAGAATACATCTCCAATACAAAAATATGAGATTAAATATGTAATAATTCATTCATACAAAACAACAACACATAGTGTGTCCAAATTTGGGATTTTCCCACATGGACACAACCACAACACAAAGGACACTCCTATGACCTCCAAATGGACACGAAATGGACACAAATGGAGATACAACCATGGGGGTCATTCCTATGGGTTCAAAATAGACCTATATGCATGAGGAAATGAAAAGGAGAAGGGATTTATATCTCCCGGTAGATCGAATCGAAGAAAAGCCTTCCCGGAGCGACACCGACACGTAGAGATTCCAAAAGGACATGAACGAGCTCCGAATCCTCCCAAACTTGGGTAGCTTCCTCTTTGGCTAGAATGGAGAAGGAAGAAGAAGATTTGATAGCGAAATGGAAGAATTTGGTGGAGAAATTGCTAGGGATTGCTCTCTAGGAATTTGGGGAAGAACAAGAGAGAGAGAGTGGATGAGAATAATGAAATGAACTTGAGCCTATCCTCTCCCAAAGTGGCTGGCCATATGGGGCTATTTGTCCTATTATGGTAAGGTCCAAAATGCCCCCACTAACCTATTATATGAGTATTACAAAAGGGCTAATTGGTTGGGGCTAAATTAGTCATTCTAAAGTCTCTAATCACACTAACCTTATCCATAATAATTAGTCTAACCTCTAACTAAAATATTTCTATCATGTGGACTAAATTTAATATCATGTGGGCTATGCCTAACTAGTGTGTGGGTCCCACTAGAGTCAAACTACCCCCGGGTCCCCGTTTCAAGTCGGATTGAGTTGAAATTCGAACCCGACTCAAATAACCCCAAAACAATATTATAAATAATAAAATAATATCAAAATAATTCAAAGAGATCAAATGCAAAAATATTCTTAGGCCAAAAATAATATTAAAATATCATAATCACATGGTTAGGCTCTAGGTCAAACAGTCTCTAGGGTTTCACTAGCAAAATGTCAAAACCACAAGTCATTGATTTAAATAATTTTAAAATAATTTAAAATCACCAAAAATCATATCATGAATTTAATATTATTATTAAAATAATTATAAACACAAAATTTCAAAATTACCCTCATTTGGGAAACTGGGTGCTACAACTCTACCCACCTTAGAAAAATTTTGTCCTCGAAATTTAAGATCGATAGTACTCCTTCTAGAGCCTCTAACCTACCCAATATCTAAGATAACACTTCCTAACACTGGAATAATAAACGAACATCTAAAAAGTGTCAATCTAGGAATACCTCCAATACTGCTCTGCTGTACGGCGGTAATGGAACTTCAATAAAATATGGACTGGAACCTATATCCAAGGGGCTGGACCTATTTTAAAGTGGTCTTAACTAAGGATGAAAAGGAACTGATCATAGGCTATAGGTATGCTCAAACTATTATCTTCCTATTAACCATCTATTAATACATTTTATTACCATAGGAACGATGCATTACTAAGACATATAGGCCCCTATATCTCATAACACATTTATACTCACCAAAAGACTAGTACATCCTATCAAGGCTGATACTATAATCTCTCATAAATCTCATAAGATACATGTTTAGAGACACACATCCCCACATCAAGGACTAACCTATATATATCTACAACTGATACTAAAGGGGTGACGTCCCTATTTCCCAACAATCAAGGTCTAAATTTTTCTTATCTAAATCATGCAATTTGAAGGAATAGTATACAAGGTCAGGGCATACCGTAGCAGTTGGAAGTCTCACTTAGGTGCACTGGTCATTCTAGGTCAAAACAGTACTATGGTATCAACACACAAACAATCTAGGGGGTCCTAATTGGAAAGGTAAGGGAACAACAATCATCAAGGTTGTAGGGTTGTCTACCATCCTATATAAAAATTGGTCATTAACAAGCAACTAAGAAATTATTAAAAGGTTACTATTCCATAAAATGGCAAAAATTAAAAATTTAGGCACAACAAATCACAAATAGTTTTTTGTCTTGACACGATCTAAGTTGATCAATTTCGGGATAAAACGAGATTTGGGCAAGAAGGAAAATCAATGAAATCAAAGTATGAGCACGAGCATCCAATGATGAAGGTTCAGGTCATGATTAAATTTAATTCGACTGAGTACGAATACGAGGTTCATAGACGATGAAAAGATTTTAAGAAGAATTGTCAAGGCTGTCGTGAATGAGACTCTAGGGTCAAGTTTAACTATGTCTCCATTCTCGTAGATTGATACATGAAAAAGCGAACCAAAGTGCAATAGGTTGATCAGACCATCATGTACCGGTTCTGATTAGACAATATGTTAGTGGGTGGCCACCCAATAAAATATGTCATGACCAAGCTCGAAAATAGATAAGCTTGCAAAACTAAGGCTAATCTAGCAGCACAAGATATAAGGATGGTAATGATGAAAGGAATTACATAGTCCAAGTTTCTTAACCAACGGGTCAAGTAATCAGATAAGGTACAAGGTTAAGCATCTAAGGAAACAAGCAGAACACCATCACATGTCGGGTCGAAAGAATTGAGTCAAGGCTGGATTTCTAATTGAAATAAGAAGAAATTTAGTACAATGGTAGAGGTTATAGTTTAGCCAGTTGACCAGAAAATCATATCAAGAAAATAGAGTACAAGAAGACGGGTTTTAGTGGGACATGATATACCTACACGAAGGTGAGCTCGTCTAGGTCTTGCATATAAGATTTGTTGGAGGGTAACAGCTAGTATTACATTCCGAATATCAAAGTCACGATAAGGAACGTCAAGGATCTCAATTAAAAAGTAGGAGTTCAAGAGGTGGTAATTAATGCACAAAAATAATGAAGATCGAGTTAGTCATCTGCTTCTGATACTCTTAAGTTCATCTGGTCATAACTAGCCAATCATATCTTTATCTCTCCAGTCTCCATATAAAAATTTAACCTTTACTTAAACCCTTACCATGACTACCGTAGGCAATTCCCAATTTTCAAACATCACTCTTGAAGCACAACCCTCACATTTAGGAATCAATATTAACCATTTATTTAAATTTTCAAGTTCTTTCACCTTGTCTTAAATTTGACCCAAAACCTCTAAATCCTGTTTACGAATTCCTTGAACTTGTTCAAATTGTTCTTCTCGTATTATTTAATTTAAATCTCTAGGCCTTAAAAAACTTATCTTTCATCATAAAATCAACTTCCGTATTTTCTTCGACATACACCCTTGAATATTATTCTCCTAAAAATATTTCACAACAATCTCTAAACTTCCATAACTTTGTGCTCTCTCTATCCCTAGTTATTTCCTCACAATATCTTGTTTAATATCCTTATTAAACACAATTAACTTCTCTTTTCCATTACTAACCTTCTACATAGCCTCAGAGTAAAAGTTTTTCCCAGAATCAATAACCAAGATTTTCTAAGTTCTCAAAACTAGGTTGACCTCTGATATCCTCATTAGTTTTGAATGCACCTATAAACTATCTCATAACCCCAAAATTTCTCTAAATGTAATTGTTTCCAGATTGGTAGTATACATCTCCTTATTCTATTCGAGACCTTTACCACATTTTTATCTCAAGTTTCCATATGGAACACTCCACATTTGATTTCCTTTAGATCATCATAAAATAACCAGTTATGTCTTCTCTGAGCTACATAATTTATGTCACTTCCTTAGCCTTCCCCATGCAAAAGATACGAAGATTCAAGGGTTTCGAAGTACATCTGGTAGGGACGACAAGATATGGGTAATTAATTTAATGAGACAGAGTTTAAGATAAGAGGTAAATAAGAATGCAAGGGAATAATGACGAGAAAGAATAATGAAAATATGTTCCTTCTCATCGGTTCAAACGAGAGGAACCCATCAAGCTTAAATTCAATAGCAAGGATTGAGGGTGAATCCAAACAAGAGGAAAAGAAATTCCAATTGAAGTTCAAAATGAGTTTCTCAGGGGTCGTCCCAGAAATCTTTCAAAGAATCCTAAGTGTGATTGAGTACCTTGGATTTGAAAATATTAATCTAAATACAAAATTAAATCAACAACTACAAAATTTTATCAAAATTATCAACTAATACCAGGATTCAAAGTTCTACAATGAATCCACAAAATCAAATTCAAATCAAGAAAAAAGGTGAATCAAAATAAGGAAAAAGAGTTTAAATCGGAATTCAAAATGAGATTCTCAAGGGTCATCCCAGGAATCTCTCAAGGAATCCTAACAGTGATTGAGTATCCTCTCATCCTAATACCTTAATTTATATATCCTATAGCAGGCTCGTAGTAGTACAAATAAGTCATTGTGCTACTACGAAATCGCACTAATGCGAATCTCGACCTGCATGGGCCACCACTAAAAACGTGTCACGATCCGCACCCTAGAGTTTGGGCACGAGAACGTAACAACGCCCAGCCTACGCCGCAGTGTCGGCGGTAGAACGCTGTCCTAGGTCTCAATGCATCTAACAGTATAAGACTAAACAGTTTATACTCTCCGAATGGGGGTGACATAGCAGAATGTAAACTCAATCACATCTAAGGTAGAGCATAACGGAAGATAGATAAAACATGAAATCAAAAAGAGATACAACAGATAGAAGTCTAAGTGTCTAAGATACAAACTCAGAATACATCTCAAAACCTAAATACAGTAATCCATAAATACAACTTAAGATAACTAAAAATAAACTATAAGCAAAAACCCTAGTGTCATCCCCATTTCCTGTATTTCGTATTTATACTCGTAATTTGATTTTGGCACGTATTTTTATTTTCTCGACTTATGGATTCGGGTTCTCGT
This sequence comes from Iris pallida, assembly GCA_029216955.1. Taxonomy (NCBI): domain Eukaryota; kingdom Viridiplantae; phylum Streptophyta; class Magnoliopsida; order Asparagales; family Iridaceae; genus Iris; species Iris pallida. Next base: position 4,029,780 of record JANAVB010009798.1, read on the forward strand.
AAATGGGTTTTGAACCATGGCTTGGTTTTATTTTGTGGAGTTGGTTTGATTTGGTTTGGTTCATCATGAGTGGAACACCTTAGCCTATTCTCCACCTCCATTCCATCACAACCACCCTCATTAAAACCTACCAACCTTTTCTCTCTCCTCCATAACTCCATTAATTTCTTACAACTTCTTCTTCTTCCTTCTTCCACACAACTCCCCAACCCATAGGCAAGTGCACCTTGCTATCAAATAAGCACCACTTTTTATTTGTCCATTAACAAGATTAGGCCATGGAGAACAACTTTAGAACTTGACATTTTGTGATTTGGAGCTTTCATTCTTCTAGATCTAGGTTTTAACCATTTTCAAAAATCTTTGGTTTTGATCTATTAAACTTCGATTTTTGCATGTTTTGATGCTTTCATGTGGAAGAGAATTCAATTTTACTCAAGTTAGAACTTTAAAAATCTAGATTTGGTTTTGATTTGGCAAAGTTATGAAGAATTGAAATTCTTGGTGTTCTTGGACCTGCTCTCGGCCAGGAAGAACATCCCTCTGCCTTGCGCTCTTTAGCGCATGGCCGGTTGCGCACCCCCGGCCTGTGCTCTTTAGCGCAGGGCCGATTGCGCATGACCTCAGCCAGTGCTTTGCGCTGCGCTGGATTGCGCTGGCGCAAGCCATCCATGCGCAAGCCACCCTTGCGCAATCCACCCTTGCGCAATCCACCTCTGCGCAGTTCACTCCTGTGCAGTCTGCTCCTTGCGCAATCTACCCCCTGCGCAGTTCACTCCTGCGCAGTCTGTTCATGCGCCCTGTGCCCCTGCGCACTTGGTACCCTGCGCAGCTGACACCTGCGCAATCCAACTCTCTGACCCCTTGTGTAATCCAATGACTCTTGGAGTTTTGGTTTTATTTCTCTAAGCTTGGCTCTTCCATAGCCCTGTATATTGATATTTTATTAGATATTTTACGTCCATTTTATATCCTTACGCCTTTTGTCATGAACTTGATTTTACTTAATACGTTTGGATTGACTATTGTACTTGGCATAGTATGACAAGGACCTAGCATAACACGACAGTGACCCGTAGTGGTGCACTCCTGACATGACCAACCTGACATGACAGTGACCCGTAGTGGTGCACTCCTAACAAGCACCCTGACATGATTTATCTTGATAACTTGATAGTGGCCCGTGGCGGCGCACTCCTGACTTGACTTGACTTGTAACTTGTAACTTGACTCGTATAATCAACTTGACACTGTGGGTGTTCCTGCTTGCTTGCTTGTACAATCCACTTGTCTTGTCTCGCATCATGTCTAGGACGTGACTTCCTGGGTACCACGGCCAGGGACTGGCGCTAAATTGGATTAGGCTAATGATTAGATCAAACTAGAACATGGAGAATTCCCAGTCACAGGCAATCTCGTTATCTGGGCGCTTTAATGGACTTGTATCTTGCCGACGAGTAGAGCACATTTCCAGCACACTGACATGTGTTGCACCCTCTAAGTCACCTAAGGGTACATTTGTCTTTCGGGCAATGTACCCACCTATAACTCTCAACCCGCGGAAGGATAACTGGATAGTCTGCAGGGCTTGGGACTGGAATTCTCACTTGCATCTTGTTAGTAATTAGGCTTGTGATAACCCTAGTTAGTTAAAGTAGTAAGCCGTAGTACTTGCTTGGCCGATTGCGAATGGATGGTGTCCAGCCTTGTCTAAGTCTTGTCTAGCTCCAGTACCTGCTATCTCCTGAGCATGTTTGTTTTACTTATCTTAACGATAAATGAGTAGAGACAGTGAGCTATTCAGGCGAAGGGTTACAACCCCGGTCCTTGTCTGGTTTAAGGATTGTAACCTGGCTCCCGGAATGGTTCCACGTCCCTAGTCGTTTATCGCCCTGTGTACCTTACTACTTGTACTTTCATTTATTCTTTATGTTCTGATATGCTGGCTTTTTGTTCTTATTTGTGGCCTCCTTTGTGGCACTTGCTCTTTCTGGGGTTGACCCAGCTGGTTTTGTGTGGCCAGATTTCGGAGCAGCTCCCGAGGATCTACCGAGCTTCCAGCCTAATGGTGACAACTAGACGGAACCCGGGCCAAGAGTGGGTTTTCCATTTTGTTTCACCCACTTATATGTAAATTTATTCTTTTGAGGCGTTTAGCCGACGAGCACCTGTTAGCTCGATGCACATTTACTTACTGTCTGCCTACGGGCTGTAAACATGATTAACAAATCCTAGGGTTGATCATGTATGACTGAACTCTTGCTAGTCCCATCATTTTGTACGACTAGCTTCATGATCATCCAATATGTAATATTTGGGACGCCTTATATATATATTTGATGCTCTAATATCTTGCAACTCTGTTAATTGCTTGAGATTGAGACAATAGGCTTGACCTTAAGAGACTGCTGGCTTGTAGTAAACCCTCATATTTAGACAGCCGTGACCGTATAGTTGAGATGTATTCTATTTCAATATACGTAGCTGGCTATGTCTGCCCCCGCTCTCCAGTATTCTGGTTCTGGGGCGTGACATGGTTTAAGTGGTGGCCCATGCAGGTCTTGGCATTCAAGAAATATGAGGGTTTACCGAATAGATGTCTCAATCAATATTCGTCCTTGATCTCTGCTCGTATCTTCAAATCCCTGAGAATCTCGACCTGATCACATTGCTTGTATCATTGATCTGTCCTGGTCCTTTCCTTATTGTTCCCTATGTCGTCTTCTTCAGCGGCATTACTCCCGGACCTGCCAACCAGCCAGAGGAAGCTCGACAAGCACCCCAGCGCCAGGAAGATCAAGCTCAGCACTCTGGAGTAGCCTCCCGAGTTATGTTTCTCGGAGGCTCAAAACCTCCAGTTCAGGCAGCTCCGCCCGTTCAACTAGCTAGACAGGATGAGGGACATTTGGTAGCTTATCAGAGAACTGCTTGCATCCCAAGATCGTCGAGGCGACGCCTTGCACCAGGAAGTTCATGATGCACTAAACCGAGGAGGTCCCCAAAGGAATCAGGCGGCCAACAGTTTCAAGCGCTTGAACCCTCCCTTCTTTGACGGCAGTGAAGATGCGATTGCCGCGGATGCTTGGCTTCAGGATACCGAGGTGGTTCTAGAAGCAGCTAGGACACCTGAAAATGAGAAGGTGGCGGTGGTACGCCTACAGTTGTTAGACTTGGCTCGCAATTGGTGGGCGGCTCAGGCCATGGGGTTAGCGGCACCAGTCACTTGGGCGACGTTCAGAGAGAGATTCCAGACAAAGTACTTCGATGCGGTGGCACGGTACGACCTGCAGACCAGATTCACCAACTTGAAGCAAGGAGGCAGGATGGTCGATGGCTATGCGACCGAGTTTTCCAGGCTGAGTAGGTTCGCCCCCACTTTGGTGGCGACCGAGTTCGATAGGGCTCAGCGGTTCCAGCAAGGGCTGCACTTAGAGATATTATTGGCTGTGGAGCAGTTCGAGCACCAGACGTTCGATGCAGTGTTGAAGGCAGCAAGGAGGCATGAGTATACCTCCCGGAGAATTGTGGATAGGACCGGAGGCAGGAAACGGTCCCACAACCAGATGCACCAATCATCAGCTCCAGCCCCGGCAGCTAGGGGATTGACTATTGGAACTCCGAGGCGGGCGGCCTCAGTGACGTCGGTTCAGCATTCGACCCCGACGTACCCGCAGCAGCAGAAGCAGAAGCAGTCTTCCGCGGTGGGATGTTCTCATTGCGGAAAGCCGGGCCATGTAGTGGCAGAGTGTCGTAGGGCATAGGAATTGTGCCTGGCTTGTGGAGGAGCAGACCACCAGATAAGGACCTGCCCGAATAGGGGAGGTCCATCATCATCTAACCTTTCTAGTTCTTCGGTAAGAGGACCAGCCCCAGTTCTAGTCCAGCAGCAGCAGCAACAGCAGTACCCGAGGCCATTGTTGCCCCAGGCCCATGCCTTCCAGCAGCAGTTCACCCAGGCTCCAGCACAGAACCGACAGAGGGGTTTCCAGCAGAGCGGACCCGCAGCTAGAGGTCAGGCTATAATGATGACCATGGAAGAAGAAGTTGCACCAGGTGAGGTAGTGGCAGGTACTATTCTCGTCAACACCTTTCCAGCATCTGTATTATTTGATTCTGGTGCATCGCATTCATTCATGTCTGCACGATTCGCGACACGGATAGGATTGGAGCCCGAGTCATTATCAGTGAGGCTCAATATACTTACTGGTAATAGTCTTGTAGGAGTAGACCGAGTGTTTTCTTCGTGTCGGATCGTAGTTAGCGGTAGAGAGTTCCCCGCTAGGCTCATAGAGTTCCCTATGGCAGACTATGATGTAGTCCTAGGCATGGATTGGTTGAGGAACCATTATGCTAGGATAGACTGCCATGTTGGCAGAGTTGTCTTTAGTATTCCCGGAGAGCCAGAGTTTTCATTTTCCAGAGGCGCCGTGGAGTCTTCTCCCCCAGTATTGCGGATGGCAGTAGCAGCAGTGCAGTTACCCCGGATAGTTGAAGAGTTTCCAGATGTCTTCCCAGAGGAACTTCTAGGAATGCCACCAGAGCGGGAGATCGAGTTCACCATTGACTTGATTCCTAGGACAGCACCAGTATCAGAGCGAGTCTACAGAATGGCGCCTTCAGAGTTGGAGATTTTGTACAAGATGATTGAAGAACTCAGGACCAAGGGATTCATTCATACAAGTGGATCGCCTTGGGGAGCCCCGATGCTTCTTGTAGTGGTGCCTCTTTCCAATGCCGTCTACAACCCTTGGTTGAGTAGTACGTTCTGCTCCTGCAACTGAGCGTGCATGCGCTGCTGGGCTAACATCTGATGTTGTTGGGTAGCCATCATTCCTCTCATGATCTCCAGAAGGGCTGGTGTGTCCACTTCCACAGGGGTAGGTGGAACTGTTGGTGGTGGTGGAACATCCGGATACTGCGGTCCAGCTGCTGCTTCCACTAATACTTCTTCTTGGATGGTCTCTTGAGTTAGTACCGGCCCTTGTTGCTGACCAACATTGTCAGGTTGTCTGTATTGCCCTTGTTGTTGTTGTTGCCCAGTCCTGACAGATGCGAACGAGGTGCCCCTAAGAAAAGGGACAAGAGAACAATCAAATGACCGGACAGGAAAGATCAATGAAGTCAAAGGATACTGGAATGTCAAGCTAGAGTTGAGAACAACGAATCATGAGATCAAGGGGGAACATGTGTGATTGAGACATCCTATAAATCAAAACACCCCACAAGTCTGAAACCAGACCTGTATGGGCCACCACTAAAACCTTGTCACGTCCTAGAACCAGAATACTGGAGAGCGGAGGAATGACTCAGCCAGCTACGTATTACGGGTAGATGAATACCGTATAATACGATCAATGTTGTCTAAAAGACGAGGGGGTGCATACTACATGAAAGTCTCACTATGGTCATTTCACATCTATTGTCTCAATCATTCAAACAAGAAACAGAAAATAGAGAACATGTAGGATAAAGCAGTAAGGCATCCCAAACGCTCAGTCCAAATATTTTTGATATCTGCTTTACAAAACATAGCCAGATGGGGCAGTAAAGTATACACAATTGTTAATCAGCTGCAGCCTGACATTAGTTACAATTATGCAAAAGTAGGTACAAGACAATCCGACTAACATGTCGGTGCCAAACGGCAAAGTATAAAGTATTTAACAAAACGAGCGGGGAAGTAAGAAAACCCACTCGAGCCCTCCTGCGATCATCCCTCTAGTGTTGACCATCGTGGAGGTAGAAGTAAGCTGGATCCTCGGGGACCGGCTCTAAATCTGGCCATGCAAAACCAGAGAGGTTAGACCTCTAACAGCAAGCACCGAAAGGAAGCACGATATGAGGGATTAAAACTAGTAATAAGAGAATATGATAAGTAGATCTCTGCTTTCTACTGGGATTCACATAGTATCACGACACTTCGAACCAACCTCCCAACCAAACAAGGACAGAAGTTGGCACGTCATGTCCTGACATTCTGATCATCTCAGTTAGGTAACAGAGGACATACAGTACACAAACAAATTAATTTAAACGGCCATTCAACTACTACGGCTTACTACTGTGAGTTCCAAGTTATCCTGGAATTATGCAATAGGGATTCCTCAGTTCTTTCTATGTGCAAGCAAGGCTAGTTTACCCAGTCAATCAATTACGCCAATCATGAATTAGACGAGTCCCAGCAGGACGCCCGTCATCAATATACAATATATAATAGATAATATAACCAGATACCGCTCCCTGCCCGTGTGGCAGATTTGCAGTATCTGTGGGGACCAGCCGGCCTGTCGGGCACTACTAGTCCCAAGAGGGCTGCCATGTAAGAATTCGGGAATCCATTCTCTCCATGCAATCATTATTTTATTTAACTTAACAGTCTCTACGTTGAGTGAAATCCCATGCCGTGGATCATGGTCATTCAAATGAGTACTTCCGTACAAGTACGATATGCCCAACTCTACAACGATACCTGTGAGGTTAGGTTGTACGTCTTACATAGCGTAATGCAACAATCAAAACTAACCACGGAATAATTATGCCTTGACCATAAAGTACACATGCTGCTTTTGTAAAATAAATAAATTGAAGCCTGCATATGCATGTATGTCAATATTCGGGATCAGCCAGTCGATTACAATAGTTCATAGTTAATATGAACGTGTCTCATTCATTCAATTCAATAAGACGACTAGCCAGTCTCTTAGTTTCAACTAGGAATGCATGATCAATTATTAGTCAAAGTAACAGTCGGGGTCAATTCGTGACAAGGCATGAAAGTCAAATTAGTATTAAGCATGGTCGAGTCTATAACTAGCATAAAATAGTTGGTAACACATTCTTGAAGCTAAGAAAAAGATCTACAACTTTCATGTTGGGAGTTGAAAGAAATTCTAGCCATAATTCAGTCAAAATAGGACATATAACAGTCAGAAACAACCAAAATAGGCATATGCGGCCTATTCTGCGACATGCATGCGGACCTACTGTGACATGCGGCTCATGCAGCCCTACTGCGACACCATATGCGGCTCAACTGCGACATACAGCTCATGCGGCCCAACTGCGATACCATGCGGCTCAACTGCGACATGTGCCCCATGCGGCCCAACTGCGACACCATGCGGCTCAACTGCGACATGTGCCCCATGCGGCCCAACTGCGACACCATTCGGTTCAACTGTGACATGTGCTCCATGCGGCTCATTCGCGACATCATATGCGGCTACTGCGACATGCGGCCTCATGTGGCCCAACCGCGACATCTATGCGGCTCTACTGCGACATATGGCTCATGCGGCCCAACCGCGACATCTATGCGGCTCTATTGCGACATGCGGCTCATGCGGCCCAACAGCGACATCTATGCGGCTCTACTGCGACATGCGGTTCATGCGGCCCAACCGCGACATCTATGCGGCTCTACTACGACATGCGGCCTCATGCGGCCCAACCGCGACACCATGCGGCTCAACTGCGACATGTGCCCCATGCGGCCCAACAGTGACACCATGCGGCTCAACTGCGACATGTGCCCCATGCGGCCCAACTGCGACACCATTCGGTTCAACTGCGATATGTGCTCCATACGGCTCATTCACGACATCATATGCGGCTACTGCGACATGCGGCCTCATGCGGCCCAACCGCGACATCTATGCGGCTCTACTGCGACATATGGCTCATGCGGCCCAACCGCGACATCTATGCGGCTCTATTGCGACATGCGGCACATGCGGCCCAACCGCGACATCTATACGGCTCTACTGCGACATGCGGCTCATGCGACCCAACCGCGACATCTATGCGGCTCTACTACGACATGCGGCCTCATGCGGCCCAACCGCGACATATATGCGGCTCTACTGCGACATGCGGCCTCATGTTGCAGATGAACACAGAAGTTTGACCAAAATTGTTTTGGCCATAACTTTCTCAAAATAAATCGGAATCTAACTTTTCAAAAGCCAAACTTTAGTAAAATTAAATTCTCTATAACATGGAACCACTTATTTTCGAAAACAGCAAAGTTTGATAGATCAAAACCATAAAATTCATATGAAAACCAAAACTTAAAACTTAGATCTACACCCAACCATCCATGAAAATCAAGAACTTCAAGACCTAAACTTGTAGAGGATGAGAAGATGAACAACATAGACTAAAAATAAATGGGGATACATGAAATCCCTCATGGTGTGCAAGATGTACTTGCCTCTCACAAGTGGGTTAGGATTTGGTGGAGAAGTAAATGTGAATGAATGAAGAGAGAGAATGAAAGAAGAACTTTTATATCAAGGTCAAGTGGATCTCCACCATTCATTCTCTCCACCAAATCCAAGCCATCCATTCCTTTCCATGTTGAACCAAACCACACCAAGTTGGTTTACCATGAACCGAAATGAACCAAGAGCCAAGAAAAAGCAGAAAATAAAATGCAAGAAAATTAATAAGCGCAAAATTGAAGAATTTAAATACAGAACAAATGCATGATAAATATTAAATAAATACGTATTCTGGGAACGGGAAGTGACATCTCTACCCTCCTTAGAAAAAATTCCGTCCTCGAAATTTCAAATCCAAGCAGGATAGGAAAAACCGAGCTGATCTAGGTACAAAAAACTTGAGCAAGCAATCATTCTTTAATGTTTAACTAGCAGATAACATATCTATATTAACAATCTACGATATCAAGTAGTTCTATCTATGAGGTGACAAGCATGAGGGGTTAAGGCAATCAAGGTACACGGGAAGAAATATACCTTGTGAGTCAAACAGATGTAGATACCGTGATCGGATATCATCCTCACGTTCCCACATTGACTCTCCTAATGAGTGATGACCCCAAGCAACCCGGACAAGGCTAATTGTTCGGTTCTTGAGTATCTTCTCTCTTCGGCCCAAAATGGACACCGGCTGCTCCTCGTAAGACAAGTTGGTACCAACAACCAACTCAGAATGATCAAGGATATGGCTAGGGTCCGATACATACCTTCGTAATTGAGATACATGAAACATGTCATGCACCTCTCGTAACGAAGGTGGAAGGGATAAACGATAAGCAACATCGCCTACCCTATCAAGGATAACGAATGGTCCTACGTATCGCAGACTCAACTTCCCGCGAACGCCAAATCTAATGACCCCACGGGTATGTGAGATTCGCAAGAACACGTGGTCTCCAACAGAAAACTCTAGCGGTCTACGATGCTGGTCCGCCCAATGACGATGCCGGTCCTGTGCAACTCGAAGTCGCTCTCTAATTCCCTTGACCAATTCAACTGTCTGAACAATCATTTCTGGGCCTAACATCTTCCTCTCCCCGATATCATCCCATGCTAGTGGCGATCTACACTTCTTACCATATAGAGCTTCGAATGGCGCCATCTGGATACTGGCTTGATAACTGTTGTTGTATGAAAACTCAACTAAGTGTAGGTGGCTCTCCCAAGATCCTCCAAAATCTAGGGTACAAGCTCGCAACATATCTTCCAACATCTGAATTATTCTTTCTGATTGCCCATCTGTCTGGAGATGGTAAGCCGTGCTAAATCTTAACTTGGTGCCCAGACTATGATTTAAGCTCTTCCAGAAATGTGATGTAAAACGGGTATCTCTGTCGGACACAATACTGATAGGGACTCTATGCTGCCTGACTATCTGTTGCATATACAACTCTGCCAACTTTTCTGTAGATTGCCCTACTCTGAAAGGGAAAAAGTGTGCTATATTTGTAAGCCGGTCTACTATCACCCAAATAGCATCTTTACCACTTGGTGATCTCGGTAAATCTGTCACAAAGTCCATTGTGATGTGTTCCTACTTCCAGTCCGGGATAGGAAGCGGTTGCAATAACCCAGCTGGCTTCTGCTGTTCTGCCTTCACTTGCTGACATACCAAGCAACGGGAAACGAATCTAGCTATCACCCTCTTCATCCCGTTCCACCAGAAGTGCTGCTTGATATCTTGGTACATCTTGGTCCCTCCAGGGTGTACAGAATACTGGGAACTGTGAGCTTCTGTCATAACCTCATGTCTGATATCTCCACTAGGCACACATAGGCGTGATCCAAACCTAAGCGTACCATCTTCGTGAATTCTCATCTCATTTCTGAGTCCTGACTCACATTCTGCCCTAAGCTTCTGAATCCTTGGGTCCTGTACCTGAGCTGCCTTGATCCTGTCTACCAAGTCGGATTGAACTCGTAGACTCGCCAGAATTCCTACATCACTAGGAAGTATAACTTCTATGCCCATCTCCTGAAGGTCTTCTAAAATATGCTTCTGTGTTGTCAACATAAATGCGCCGCCTCTCCTGCTAAGAGTGTCTGCTACCACATTAGCCTTGCCTGGATGATACTGAAGCTCCACGTCGTAATCCTTGATCAGCTCTAACCATCTTCTCTGCCTCATGTTCAGCTCCTTCTGAGTAAAGATGTACTTCAGACTTTTATGGTCTGTGTACATGTCCACTCGGTCACCATATAAGTAATGCCTCCATAGTTTCAAAGCAAATACTACTGCTGCCAACTCCAAGTCATGAGTTGGGTAATTTTTCTCGTGGTCTCGAAGCTGCCTAGATGCATATGCTATCACCTTCCCATGTTGCATGAGGACACATCCAAGTCCTTTTCCTGACGCATCACAATATACTGTAAAACCTTCGGGTCCAACTGGCAATGTAAGAATAGGCGCTGATATCAACTTCTGCTTCTGATTCTCAAATGATGACTGGCATTCTGCCGACCAAATGAATGGCACATCCTTCCGTGTCAAGCGGGTCATGGGTGCTGAAAGCCTTGTAAAGTCTGATACGAACCTTCTGTAATATCCTGCCAATCCTAAGAAACTCCGTACATCAGCTACGGTTTTGGGTACTGGCCAACTCTCTACTGCTTCTACCTTCTTGGGATCCACTGCTACTCCAGCTCCTGATATGATATGACCCAAAAATGAAATATGATCCGTCCAGAACTCACACTTGCTGAGCTTGGCAGACAACTGGTTCTCTCTCAAAACCTGTAACACTTTTCTGAGGTGGTCTTCATGCTCCTCTTCATTGGCAGAGTACACAAGAATGTCGTCGAGAAACACCACGACAAACTGATCTAGGTATGGCATAAAGATGCGGTTCATCAAGTCCATAAATATTGCTGGAGCATTGGTCAAACCAAACGGCATTACCAAGAATTCATAATGCCCATACTTCGACCTGAATGCTGTCTTGGGAATATCCTCCTTTCGAACCCTTACCTGATGGTACCCTGAACGAAGATCTATCTTGGAGAAAACTCTAGCCCTGCTCAACTGATCAAATAAGTCGTCGATCCTTGGTAGTGGATACTTGTTCTTTACTGTTGCCGCGTTAAGCTTCCTGTAATCAATGCACAATCTGGATGATCCATCCTTCTTTCCTACAAGTACCACTGGTGCTGCCCATGGCGATATGCTAGCTTGGATGAACTTCTTCTCCTTCAATTCCTCTATGTGCTGATATACCTTGGCCTGCTCTGAATCCGCCATTCTGTAAACTCGATCTGATATCGGTTTAGTTCCAGGTGCCAATTCTATACTGAACTCAATATCCCTAACTGGTGGTAGACCTGGAAGTTCTTCGGGAAATACATCCAGAAACTCTTCAACTACCTTCGGAACTTGAACTTCTTCTATTGCCGTTATTACTCCCTGTTCTTGCTGAGTTGCCTCTGATCTGACTAAGGTGAACCTCTTCATGCCTGGAATATCAAAAGATACACTCCCACTACGACAATCTATTGTCGCATGACTGTCTTTCAGCCAGTCCATGCCTAAGATAACGTCGAAATTTCCAACAGAAAATTCTATCAACCGGGCGGGTAAGGAATGCCCGCAAACAACAACGCTACACGCTAGAATAACTCTACTAACTCCTACGAGCCCATTGCCAGTGAGTATATTCAACCTTCCTGGCAATGCCTCGAACTCTATTCCTAGCCGTGTTGCAAATTGTGCAGATATAAATAAATGTGATGCTCCTGAATCAAACAATGCTACTGCAGGATATGAGGCAACGAGAATGTTACCTGCCACAACATCTTCTGATACTAATGCCTCTTCCAAGGACAGAGTGAATGCCTGCCCTCGACCTCCTTGTTGGTTTCCATGCTGCGGCCTAGCCTGGTGCTGCTGCTGGCCCCTTCCTTGATGATGCTGGGGTGGTCTATGTTGGTGTTGCTGCATCAGTGGTCCCTGCTGCCGAAACATCTGAGCCTGCGGTATTAACGGACGCTGGGCCAATGGTCTCACTGCCACTGCGGGTCCTCGATACTGTCCTGCCCCTGGTACTGGCAGAGCAGGAAACTGCTGCACTGGTCCTCCTGACCTTGAATTCATGGGACATGTGGTAACCCGATGATCTGGATTTCCACATATCAAACACAGCCCGTTCAATGTCCGACACACATCTCTAGTGTGTCCCATCTTCCCACAATAAGTGCAGCCCGCTGGAGGTTGCTAATTCTTTCTCTGTTGCTGTTGCTGCTGCCTGGGTGGTGCTGGCCCTCGTATCACCACATCGTGGATGCGAATGCCAGGAGACGGTGTAACTCGGGGCGCTGCTCCCCCTCCTCCTTCAATCTGACTGTGGGATCTCTTCTGACCCCCGGTCCTTGCCGTGATCCTCTGAATGGTGATCTCATGCCTTCGGATTGCCGTCAATACTTCGTCAAAAGTCTGATAATTGTGCCCCTCTATCAATTGCAAGAGCTCAAGATGAAACCCTTGCTGGAACCTCATAGCCCTCTGGCTCTCCGTTGCTACCATCTCTGGGGCAAACCTACTCAATCTGCAGAACTCTGCTGCATAAGCATCTACCGTCTTGCCGGCCTGCTTGAGGTTGATAAACTTCTGTTGTAGCTCAAACTGTGCCACAACTCCATAGTACTTCGTCTTGAATCTTGCTGTGAAATCGTCCCAAGCAACAGGACGTCTGATACCTACTTCCTCTGATTCCCACAAATCACGTGCGAGATCTTGAAGTAATAACTTCACTTGATCCACACGTTCTTTCGCCGGTACCTTAGCTGCTGTCAGAATAGCCTCAATATCCTTAAGCCATGCATCTGCTGAGATGGCATCTTCCGTGCCCTCGAAACGACGGGGGTTATACTTACAAAACCTGGCTGATGCTCCTGAATCTGGCATCGCCCCTCTTTCCAATGCCGTCTGCAACCCTTGGTTGAGTAGTACGTTCTGCTCCTGCAACAGAGCGTGCATGCGCTGCTGGGCTAACATCTGATGTTGTTGGGTAGCCATCATTTCTCTCATGATCTCCAGAAGGGCTGGTGTGTCCACTTCCACAGGGGTAGGTAGAACTGTTGGTGGTGGTGGAACATCCGGATACTGCGGTCCAGCTGTTGCTTCCACTATTACTTCTTCTTGGATGGTCTATTGAGTTAGTACCGGCCCTTGTTGCTGACCAACATGGTCAGGTTGTCCGTGTTGCCCTTGTTGTTGTTGTTGCCCAGTCCTGACAGATGCGGACAAGGTGCCCCTAAGAAAAGGGACAAGAGAACAATCAAACGACCGGACAGGAAAGATCAATAAAGTCAAAGGATACTGGAATGTTAAGCTAGAGTTGAGAACAACGAATCATGAGATCAAGGGGAAACATGTGTGATTGAGACATCCTATAAATCAAAACATCCTACAAGTCTGAAACCAGACCTGTATGGGCCACCACTAAAACCTTGTCACGTCCCAGAACCAGAATACTGGAGAGCGGAGGAATGACTCAGCCAGCTACGTATTACGGGTAGATGAATACCGTATAATACGATCAATGTTGTCTAAAAGATGAGGGGGTGCATACTACATGAAAGTCTCACTATGGTCATTTCACATCTATTGTCTCAATCATTCAAACAAGAAACAGAAAATAGAGAACATGTAGGATAAAGCAGTAAGGCGTCCCAAACGCTCAGTCCAAATATTCTTGATATCTGGCTTTACAAAACAAAGCCAGATGGGGCAGTAAAGTATACACAATTGTTAATCAGCTGCAGCCTGACTTTAATTACAATTATGCAAAAGTAGGTACAAGACAATCTGACTAACATGTCGGTGCCAAACGGCAAAGTATAAAGTATTTAACAAAACGAGCGAAGAAGTAAGAAAACCCACTCGAGCCCTCCTGCGATCATCCCTCTAGTGTTGACCATCGTGGGGGTAGAAGTAAGCTGGATCCTCGGGGACCGGCTCTAAATCTGGCCATGCAAAACCAGAGAGGTTAGACCTCTAACAGCAAGCACCGCAAGAAAGCACGATATGAGGGATTAAAACCAGTAATAAGAGAATATGATAAGTAGATCTCTGCTTTCTACTGGGATTCACATAGTATCCCGACACTTCGAACCAACCTCCCAACCAAACAAGGACAGAAGTTGGCACGTCATGTCCTGACATTCTGATCATCTCAGTTAGGTAACAGAGGACATACAGTACACAAACAAATTAATTTAAACGGCCATTCAACTACTACGGCTTGCTACAGTGAGTTACAAGTTATCCTGGAATTATGCAATAGGGATTCCTCAGTTCTTACTATGTGCAAGCAAGGCTAGTTTACCCAGTCAATCAATTACGCCAATCATGAATTAGACGAGTCCCAGCAGGACGCCCGTCATCAATATACAATATACAATAGATAATATAACCAGATACCGCTCCCTGCCCGTGTGGCAGATTTGCAGTATCTGTGGGGACCAGCCGGCCTGTCGGGCACTACTAGTCCCAAGAGAGCTGCCATGTAAGAATTCAGAAATCCATTCTCTCCATGCAATCATTATTTTATTTAACTTAATAGTCTCTACGTTGAGTGAAATCCCATGCCGTGGATCATGGTCATTCAAATGAGTACTTCCGTACAAGTACGATATGCCCAACTCTACAACGATACCTGTGAGGTTAGGTTGTAGGTCTTACATAGCGTAATACAACAATCAAAACTAACCACGGAATAATCATGCCTTGACCATAAAGTACACATGCTGCTTTTGTAAAATAAATAAATAAATAAATAAATTGAAGCCTGCATGTGCATGTATGTCAATATTCGGGATCAGCCAGTCGATTACAATAGTTCATAGTTAATATGTACGTGTCTCATTCATTCAATTCAATAAGACGACTAGCCAGTCTCTTAGTTCCAACTAGGAACGCATGATCAATTATTAGTCAAAGTAACAGTCGGGGTCAATTCTAACAAGGTATGAAAGTCAAATTAGTATTAAGCATGGTCGAGTCTATAACTAGCATAAAATAGTTGGTAACACATTCTTGAAGCTAAGAAAAAGATCTAAAACTTTTATGTTGGGAGTTGAAAGAAATTCTAGCCATAATTCAGTCAAAATAGGACATATAACAGTCAGAAACAACCAAAATAGGCATATGCGGCCTATTTTGCGACATGCATGCGGACCTACTGCGACATGCGGCTCATGCGGCCCTACTGCGATACCATATGTGGCTTAACTGCGACATACAGCTCATGCGGCGCAACTGCGACACCATGCGGCTCAACTGCGACATGTGCCCCATGCGGCCCAACTGCGACACCATGCGGCTCAACTGCGACACGTGCCCCATGCGGCCCAACTGCGACACCATGCGGCTCAACTGCGACATGTGCCCCATGCGGCTCATTCGCGGCATCATATGCGGCTACTGCGACATGCGGCCTCATGCGGCCCAACCGCGACATCTATGCGGCTCTACTGCGACATATGGCTCATGCGGCCCAACCACGACATCTATGCGGCTCTATTGCGACATGCGGCTCATGCGGCCCAACCGCGACATCTATGCGGCTCTACTGCGACATACGGTTCATGCGGCCCAACCGCGACATCTATGCGGCTCTACTACGACATGCGGCCTCATGCGGCCCAACCGCGATATCTATGCGGCTCTACTGCGACATACGGCCTCATGTTGCAGATGAACACAGAAGTTTGACCAAAATTGTTTTGGCCATAACTTCCTCAAAATAAATCAGAATCTAACTTTTCAAAACCAAACTTTAGTAGAATTAAATTCTCTACAACATGGAACCACTTATTTTCGAAAACAGCAAAATTTGATAGATCAAAACCATAAAATCTATATGAAAACCAAAACTTAAAACTTAGATCTACACCCAACCATCCATGAAAATCAAGAACTTCAAGACCTAAACTTGTAGAGGATGAGAAGATGAACAACATAAACTAAAAATAAATAGGGATACATGAAATCCCTCATGGTGTGCAAGATGTACTTGCCTCTCACAAGTGGGTTAGGGTTTGGTGGAGAAGTAAATGTGAATGAATGAAGAGAGAGAATGAAAGAAGAACTTTTATATCAAGGTCAAGTGGATCTCCACCATTCATTCTCTCTACCAAATCCAAGCCATCCATTCCTTTCCATGTTGAACCAAACCACACCAAGTTGGTTTACCATGAACCGAAATGAACCAAGAGCCAAGAAAAAGCAGAAAATAAAATACAGGAAAATTAATAAGCACGAAATTGAAGAATTTAAATACAGAACAAATGCATGATAAATATTAAATAAATACGTATTCTGAGAACGGAAAGTGACACCTTTGGAGCGACCAATGCGCCGGCAGTGTTCATGGACCTCATGAACCGTATTTTCATGCCTTACTTGGATCAGTTTGTGATAGTGTTCCTTGATGACATCCTGGTCTACAGCAAGAGTGAAGCAGAGCATGAGCAACATCTCCGTGTGGTTATTCAGACTCTCAGAGAGCACCAGTTGTACGCCAAGTTCAGTAAATACGAGTTCTGGCTCGATCGTATTTCTTACTTGGGTCATATCATTACCAGAGGAGGAGTGGAAGTGGATCCCCAGAAGATTGTGGCTATCGAGGCATGGCCAGTACCCAGCTCAGTGGCAGAAGTTCGCAGCTTTCTTGGATTGGCCGACTACTACCGACGGTTCGTCTCTGATTTTGCAAGGATTTCAGCGCTGATGACCCAGTTGACCCGCAAGGATGTGCCGTTCTTTGGACAGCAGAATGTCAGGAATCATTTGAGAAGTTGAAGCGAAGTTTGATAACGGCTCTCATTCTCACCCTTCCAGATGGGACCGAAAGATTCACAGTTTATTGCGATGCTTCAGGCAGAGGATTGGGATGTGTTTTGATACAGCATGGGAAGGTAATTGCTTATGCGTCACGTCAACTTCGTGATCATGAGAAGAATTACCCGACCCACGACTTGGAGCTAGCAGCAGTAGTGTTTGCACTTAAGTTGTGGAGGCACTACTTGTACGGAGATAGAGTGGAGATCTTTACTGATCATAAGAGCCTGAAGTATGTTTTCACCCAGAAGGATCTTAATATGCGGCAGAGAAGATGGCTCGAGCTACTGGTGGATTAAATTTCGAGGACGAAATTCTTTGAAGGTGGGTAGAGTTGTCACCTCCATTTCCTGTATTTCGTATTTATACTCGTAATTTGATTTTGGTACGTATTTTTATTTTCTCGACTTATGGATTCGGGTTCTCGTAAATGGGTTTTGAACCATGGCTTGGTTTTATTTTGTGGAGTTGGTTTGATTTGGTTTGGTTCATCATGAGTGGAACACCTTAGCCTATTCTCCATCTCTATTCCATCACAACCCTCATTAAAACCTACCAACCTTTTCTCTCTCCTCCATAACTCCATTAATTTCTTACAACTTCTTCTTCTTCCTTCTTCCACACAACTCCCCAACCCATAGGCAAGTGCACCTTGCCATCAAATAAGCACCACTTTTTATTTGTCCATTAACTAGATTAGGCCATGGAGAACAACTTTAGAACTTGACATTTTGTGATTTGGAGCTTTCATTCTTCTAGATCTAGGTTTTAACCATTTTCGAAAATCCTTAGTTTTGATCTATTAAACTTCAATTTTTGCATGTTTTGATGCTTTCATGTGGAAGAGAATTCGATTTTACTCAAGTTAGAACTTTGAAAATCTAGATTTGGTTTTGATTTGGCAAAGTTATGAAGAATTAAAGTTCTTGGTGTTCTTGGACCTGCTCTCGGCCAGGAAGAACATCCCTCTGCCTTGCGCTCTTTAGCGCATGGCCGGTTGTGCACCCCCGGCCTATGCTCTTTAGCGCAGGACCGATTGCGTATAACCTCAGCCAGTGCTTTGCGCTGCGCTGGATTGCGCTGGCGCAAGCCATCCATGCGCAAGCCACCCTTGCGCAATCCACCCTTGCGCAATCCACCTCTACGCAGTTCACTCCAGCGCAGTCTGCTCCTTGCGCAATCCACCCCCTGCGCAGTTCACTCCTGTGCAGTCTGTTCATGCGCCCTGTGCCCCTGTGCACTTGGCACCCTGCGCAGCTGACACCTGCGCAATCCAACTCTCTGACCCCTTGCACAATCCAACTCTCTGACCCCTTGCGCAATCCATTGGCTCTTGGAGTTTTAGTTTTATTTTTCTAAGCTTGGCTCTTCCATAGCCCTATATATTGATATTTTATTAGATATTTTGCGTCCATTTTATATCCTTACGCCTTTTGTCATGAACTTGATTTTACTTAATACGTTTGGATTGACTATTGTACTTGGCATAGTATGACAAGGACCTAGCATAACACGATAGTGACCCGTAGTGGTGCACTCCTGACATGACCAACCTGACATGACAGTGACCCGTAGTGGTGCACTCCTAACAAGCACCCTGACATGATTTATCTTGATAACTTGATAGTGGCCCGTGGCGGCGCACTCCTGACTTGACTTGACTTGTAACTTGTGTTTTCCATAAATAAATTTACTTTATTTATTTTGTATCTGAGAAAATTACAACTGTAGGAATCTAATCTAGAAGACGATTACTTTATCCCTTGGACGATGCGATGAAGAAAACTCGAACTTCGAAGAACTTGGATAGCAACTGGGCAATCTCTCTGTTCTCTCTGAAAATTGACTGTCTTGTGATGAAGATGAAGAAACTCTCTTTTATAGAGTTTTGGATAACTGTTCTGAAGCATACGCTCAATCAGTTACTTGACGTGTGCATAACTACAGGGACGCGTGGTGAATTCTGGTGAAGACACCTTGGAGTACGGTTGAGAGTAGTAGAATATATCTAGGAGAGATTGGTGGCATGGATGCCATATTGCATAACTTCTGAATAACTGAGTAACTGAGTACAGGACACGTGAGAACGTGTGTTGACTGTACATTAAAAGTCATCCTGGATGCCTTTGTTGTGATACGCTGTCTTTAAAGAAGAGTCATACGCTAGCTTTTGAAGGCACATGTCTTGCATACGCTGACTTGGATCATATAAAGCTGATACGCTCACTTGATTGGGAAGGAGTCGTATGGAGTCCATACGCTTACTTGGCTGGGAAGGAGTCGTATGGGGTCCATACGCTCACTTAGTTGGAAGGAGTCGTATGGGGTCCATACGCTCACTTAGTTGGAAGGAGTCGTATAAAGTCCATACGCTCACTTAGTTGGAAGGAGTCGTATGGGGTCCATACGCTCACTTAGTTGGAAGGAGTCGTATAGAGTCCATACGCTCACTTAGTTGGAAGGAGTCGTATGGGGTCCATACGCTCACTTAGTTGGAAGGAGTCGTATAGAGTCCATACGCTCACTTAGTTGGGAAGAGTCGTATGGAGTCCATACGCTCACTTGGTTGGAAGGAGTCGTATAGAGTCCATACGCTCACTTAGTTGGAAGGAGTCGTATGGGGTCCATACGCTCACTTAGTTGGAAGGAGTCGTATAGAGTCCATACGCTTACTTAGTTGGGAAGAGTCGTATGGAGTCCATACGCTCACTTGGATGGCAAGAAGCCGTATGCATTGAGGGAGTAGATACGTGGCTGTTTCTCAATCTTCTCAAATACGCCATATCTTCAAATACTGACAAATATTTCTTGAGCGTCGTGCTGCAGATATGATGACAGACTGTCAGAAATGACAGTAATGATGACTCTTTATTTATGATGGCTGCTGAGCTGTCCTCGTAAGAGACAAAATCTTTTCTCAAAAACCTATACGACGGCTAGTCTTTATGGGGCAGCTGTCTTTGCACGAAAGACGAAGTGTCAGATTCATCCTTTATTAAATACATGCTGTGCTGTCATCTCAAGAAATATTAAAATATTCACTGAGCGTACGGCCTTTAGATGAGCGTATGGCCTTGACTGAACGTATGACCTTGAGCGTATGGCTTTGACTGAGCGTGTGGCCTTGAGCGTATGACTTGGGCTGAGTCTTATGTCAGCGTGTCATAATTTTCATACCCTACAAGACCCCCTTCAAAGTTTTCCAACTTTATGAATTTCAAAAGTTCGAAATTACTTTGAACTTAAAGTGGGAATAAGTCCTGACACGCTGGCATAAGTTTGTTATCTTCCTCAATATCAGTACAAATCTTTAGGGATTTTGTTTAAAGTATATCCGCCGTTTGAACTTCTTCTTTTCTTCTATAAATAGGTCTTCCAAGACCTAATTTATTTCTTTACTTTTGCATTTATCTTCGAGAGAGAAAAAGAAACTCAAGACTCAACTTCTTCTTCTTCTTCGACTCAAGCTTTATCAATGGCACCCAAGGTTGATGCTGCTGCGAAGGGAAAGGGGAAGGCTCCTGCGGAGTCATCTCAGCCCGTCGCCGCCGCTGCTAAGAAGACTACCAATGAGCGCGTTCGACGAAGTGAACGCCCATTGAAGCCTCTCTATGGTGAGGATAATGATGATGAACTGTAACTATCCCCTATTTAGGGCTCTGGTTAGAACAAAATCATAAAATGTATCCCCTTTTAGGGTCAAATATGTCAGAAAATACGCTTCCCTCTTTAGGGTTTAGCCGTATCCCATATTTTTTGTTTATACGAAAAATACGTTTGGAGCGTATTCTGTATGATATGCGTATTTTTGATAGAAATGTCAAAATACGCTGTCTTGAAAGAATATGCTATGGCGAGTTGTCTCACTGAGATACGCTAACTCCTGTGTTAGCGTATGTTTTTGATGATCATCTTGTCAACCATACACTGATACGCTCAAACTGAACATAAACTGAACTTTTAAAATCATTCACTTAAGATAAACTGAGCGTAAGAAGTGATCTCTGAATCTGTCATACGCTTAGAATAAACTGAGCGTATATGGATCTTCGAGTCTGCCATACGCTAAGGATATACTGAACGTATGCTGAACCTTGAGTCTGCCATACGCTAAGGATATACTGAGCGTATGCTGAACCTTGAGTCTGCCATACGCTTAGTAAAAACTGAGCGTATGCTGAACTTTGAGTCTGCCATACGCTTAGTAAAAACTGAGCGTATGCTGAACTTTGAGTCTGCCATACGCTTAGTAAAAACTGAGCGTATGCTGAACTTTGAGTCTGCCATACGCTTAGTAAAAACGGAGCGTATGCTGAACTTTGTCATCTCTTAATGTTGAAGATTACTAAGGTTTTATTCTTCTTTTGCAGTGGATATTCTGGCTCAGGAGGCAGAATTTGAAGGATGTGTGGGAAATAACTATAGAAGTGACTTATCACATGTTCGTTTTCCCCAATTCGATGGACCTTCTACAAGAATAGCTCTTTTGACCAATCAAGAAAATGACACTTTGCTGAACCTGATGAGTGGACTGCCTTTACAAAGTGTGGATGGTGTTACCAATTCGAAGCCAGCATTTCTTTTCGGAGATGCTATTGACATGAATTCTCAGCCTGCTCTGGACAAAGTATCATACTGTTACTATAGGGATGGTGATGTAAATCAGCCAATGTATTTGACTGGTTTATCAAAAAGCATCAACATAGCTCATTTATTTCATGCGAGTTGTCAAAGACAGATGAAGTGGGATATCACTCCATCCCGATAAGCAAAGGCTGGGTGGATAGGATATCGTCAAGGAAGATTCTGCAGTGGTACTGAACCACATGTCACATCTCTGTGAGGACTGCTACCTGCTACCATCCCTCCTGAGGACTCAGCACTGCTGAAGCCAGTCAGAGTCCCAATTTTTGTAAATGAATTCGCTCAACTGGAAAATGCCATCTATCCAAAACAGTCTATGAGGCTGACTGGTCTGGTAAATCCGGAAAATACCAGATGGACTGCTCTTGTGAAATGGATCCTGAAGAATTTTGGTGAACAGTTACAAGTGATAGGCCTATATGATGCCATTAAGTGCACTGCCTATGGTTTCTAGCCAAACCCGGATTTGTTCTTGGCGTTAGCGGAGAAGTATAACTACCATACCGGCACCTTCATGACCCCAAGAGGCAAAATGGGATTCGCCCTTCATGAAATGGCATATATTTCTCAACTGCCAACAGCAGATCTGCCATATGAAGAGTATATCCCTTTCGTTGATGAAATGAATAAGATCTCCGAAGCCAACCCACTGGTTCTTCATGTCTTTGAAGAATTGATGTGCCATTACAGTATTGTAAGGCATTTTATAAAGGACAAGGTGGAGAAGGAGATTCCAACTGTTATTCTTCCAAATGGATGGCCTATTTATTTCAAGGCCGTACTGATGAAGTTCAAAAGAAGAAGAAGTCTGAGCAGTATGTCGGTGAATTTAAACCTCTGAATCAAGCTGAGATTGATAGGCTCATCCGGGATACCACTCATGACGACATTGTCATTGAGGAAGACGAAGGTACTTATAAAGCCGGGTGATAGGTTTGAGACCTATATTAAACAGGGCAGCCGAGAATTATCCGTTGAAGGTCATCTGGCTGGATTTATCTCTCTCTGGCTGAGAAAATTCGTAGTTCCTGGCACCTGTTCAGCAGATAGGATGCACAGAGGAGTTGTCTTCGCAGCAGTCCGTCTGGTTTTTGGGTATAAGATGGATTTACTGACAGCGATGACATGCCGTCTGAATGCTGGATTAAGGGCATACACAGACAGAATGTTCGAATTAGCAAGGAAGAGCCTTACATCCTTTCCTCGGGTAGAAATGTCCTTTACATATTTATTTGGATGGCTACTTCTGCATTTCGAATCTCTTATGAGTGCTGGGATGGCTAGACCAGATGACACCTTTCTGGAAAGATACAGTCACACACCAAAGTGGAAATATGACACTTTGACAGATTGCAGGACTATATTAAACATGGGAGAACTATGGAGCTTCACTTGTGTTCCTCCACCTGTTGGATATGAGACCATGCCTGGAAGGTTGATTGATGGCATTGGTGGCAATAAATTAGATGATGTTCAACATGAATGGCTGAAGAGGATCAGGCCATCTCATTTAATCTGCCGCCGTGACAACATCACTTATCTAGAACCATATCTTCCGAGCAGGTTTGCTCGACAATTTGGTTACGATCAGTTGCATGTAGGCAATGCAACGACGTGTTTTGGTTATCAAGGCGGGTTGATTGATGGTGCCAGAGCGTAGATATATTACATTGCTAAAGGTACAGGGGCTACCTTTTCCATGCCAGATCCGGTCACCTATCAGAGAGGAGCTAGAATATTGGCGTCTTATGCCAAATTCTATGTATCAGCTAATACCTTTGATGAAAAATTCAGCATCTTAGGTAGAAGCTTTATTCATATTGAAAAGAAATCAACTAAATCAGCCCTGCCTAGAGATTGCCATGATCAAGAAGATCCTTTGGCTACCGATGAAGTTGATGATGAAGTTCTAGAAACTTTCTTCTCTGATGACCTTCATCAACCATTACATGTACCCATCGGGAGTGCTGAAGAAAGTATATATGCTGATAATACCCCGAAGAGGAAGCGGGGCAAAGGTGCTGCTGGGCCTGCCCCAAAAAGAGTCACTCGAGCAGAGACTCGAAATCGTGGAGGAATTACCATTCCAGGGACTTCTCCTGTTTCCAATCGAGTCAGAGATACTGATGAAGCAGGTAGTGATCCAAAAGACAATTATCCTACTGTTCCATTCACAAAAAGAATAGGAAGGAAAGTGATAGTTTGAAAAACTAAATCCATAATTTGTCTCGATGCAGAGAGTCCCACCGATCGTGCTGTACGATTGGCTTCAGAAAAACAAGCTGCTTTTGATTTTTCTGTAAAGGCAGAACCTGTTGAAGAAGATATTCCTGAACCTGCTGGGTCATCCATGCCTTCTGATATAGGATCGATTCCGCCAATGGCCGATGATACGCAGGAGATTAGTCAACCTGCGGTAGAGGCCGAGCATCAGACTGAAACAGCTAATGACTTACTGATTTCGGAAGAATCAGTGAAGAAAGCCACTTCTCTCAAACCAATTGCTGAAGCTTCAGAGAGCGAACAAGTTGACTATGAACCGTCGTCTCATTCTTCTGGAGAAGAAGACATGGAGATAGAGGATGAATTACCGTCTAAAACACCAATTGATGTACTGAAGACCATTGGTCAACACTCAGGGTTGACACCAGAGCCGGAGAGGCATATAGAGGTTCAAGTTTCGAGTACTTCTGGGGCGGGAAGCAGTGAAATAAATCCCGTGTCAGAAAGTACTCTGAACAGACTACGAGCCGGGCTGAATGATCCGAAGGAAACTGAATATGAACCAGCTCCAGGTAATATTTTATTCATCAGAGTTTTGTCTTGTCTCTGCTTTATTGTCTTTTGGTTTTGATCATGCTTTTTTTTTCTCAATAGCTGTAGGAACTGCACCGGCTATGAGTTCTACTCAAGCCCCACTTGTTCAAACTGATGTGGGTGAGAGGAGTTCACATTTGCCGAGTTCTCCAAAAGCACTAACTTCAGCTCCAAGAATAGAGGCTCCTCCTGCTCCTTCCCCTACTATTGCAGCGACTCCCGATTTTGATACAGGGATAGCAAAGATCATGGGGATGTATTCAGATATTATTTATTCGTATCTGGATACATTCTCAAGAGGACTTATGAAGGATGAGACTATGCCCTTTTCGAGTCTTCGAGAGGCGACTAGTTTTCCACTTTCAGCTTTGAGACAGGCTGGTTATGGGACCCAATGTGTCTTCTTTGAATATCTCCTGAATGACTTAGAAGCAAACATCCATAAATATTGGAAGATAAAAAAGGAGGATATTAATTCCCTGACTGCAGCTGAGATTGCTCAATTGGAGAATGAAGCTCAAGCTCAGCACATTGCTCTGACAGAATTCCTTGCTCAGTCTTCCAAAGAGTTAATGGCGAAAGACGAAGAAATAATAAGTACTCGTCAGAATATGGAGCGCCTAAAAAAAGATGAAGCGTCAAAAGCTGAAGAGCTTAGGAAGTTGAGGGAAGAACTAGCTCGTCTTCAGGAGCAAATTGCCTCTGTGGAAACAGAACAATCAGAGATTGCTACTGATCGTAAATCTGCAGCTAAACGCTGTCAAGTTTTACAGCAAGAGCGAGAATTGATGCAAACCAATCAGATTGAAGAGACCAACCGCCGTAGCTCTATTATTGTGGAATATGACCAACGGATGATTGGAGCTGAAACAACAGAGCGAATCAAGAAAGCTCATGAAGAAAAGATAAATAATGTAATCGTTCGTATTCAGGAGATAATTACTCCTCCTAAATAGATCTTTTACATTTATCATGTATTGAAGTTTTGATACCCATTTGTAATCAATGTTCTGATTTTGATTGAAATGAATATCTTGGCTTGATTTCAATTCTGTGGATGATATTTTTGTAGAAAACATGTTCAGAGGTAAATAATACATGACATATTTCAATAATAGAATATACAAATAAACTTTGTAACTCTATCATGATACTAAACTAAAGATAATTTTAGTTTAATACTGATTAGAGAAAACAGAATTCAGATATAAAGATATCTTTGGATTCTATTTTTCATGATCTTTGGACTCGGAAATCAAAAGACGAGATATCATTTTCAGAGAATAGAAAATATGATACATACTGAGATAGAAAATTCAGAGGTAATATGGACATGATTTTCTATACAAGATCTTTATTAAGTCCACTGGGGATCTAATAAGACAAGATATCAAATTCTCTGGGAAAATGATACATGGTAGAATATCGGTTTCCTCTGGGGATAACGATATTGAGATAACTTTTGTAGAGGAAAATTTTATATTTGCTGGGGAATAATGAAAATATTATACATAATATTTCTTTAAGAATTTGCCATTGATAGGCATCATCATGACTTTTCCATCCATAGAGGCAAGCTGGTATGCTCCGTTAGAGAAGACTTTGTTTACTACGAATGGGCCTTCCCATTTCGCGTCAAATTTGCCTTTGCTCATATGTGTCATGGTCATAGGACGTCTGACAGTAAGGACCAGTTCTCCCTTCTGATATGCTCTGACTTTGACTTTTCGGTTAAAAGCTTTTGAGATTCGGGCCTGATACAGCTCGATATTTTGTTGAGCATACAATCGTTTTTCATCTTGAGCTTCCAATTCTTGAAGTCGAAGACGATCATTGTTTTCTGTTGTAAGTTCATTGGAGATTGCAATTCTCAGAGAAGGAATCTGGATCTCGAGGGAAAGAACAGCTTCACACCCATATACTAAAAAAAAAGGCGTACATCCGGTTGCATTACGAACTGTGGTGCGGTAGGCCCATAAACATTCACCAAGATTCTCGCTCTAGTTGCGTTTGTTAGAAAAAATGAACTTTTTCAAGAGTTTGATGATCGTTTTATTGAAAGCTTCTGCCAATCCATTAGCTGCTGGATTATATGCTGTAGAAGCTAAATTATTGATCCGATGATCATCGCAGAATCGAGTAAATTTCTGACTGACGAACTGCGGTCCATTATCATGGATAATACGCCGAGGAACACCAAATCGATAGATGACATGATGCTTGACGAAGTTGATAACACTAGAAGTTTTGACTTCAGACAACGGGATGGCTTCAGCCCATTTGGAAAAGTAATCGGTTATTGCTAGAATAAACCGATGTCCTCTTGATGATGGTGGGTTGATGGGACCAATGACGTCCATGCCCCAAGCTTCAAAGGGCCATGATACCGCTGTTGGGTGTAAGAACTCTGACGGTTGATGGATAAAGTCTGCATGAATTTGACAGGCTTTACATTTTCGAGCATATTGAATGGCATCAGCCACCATCGTGGGCCAATAATAACCCATACGTCGGATACGATCTTGAAGTTTAGGACCTGGTTGATGAGCTCCGCAAACACCATCATGTGCTTCACGGATTATCTGTTGTGCTTCTTCACCAGCGATGCATCGAAGGAGAAGACCGTCGTAGGCCCGACGATATAGTGTCTTCGTTGTATGATTATAATAGAATCTGAGAGATCTACGCCGAATAGACGCTGCTTCACTCGGATTATCGGGAAGTATGTCATATAATACAAAGTCTAAAAACGGGCGTCTCCAGTCTTCAGTTATGGCTTCTGTTTCATTAGAAAAGACATATTCCATAGTAGAATCAGAAGAAGACAAGGACACTTTGTCAAACTTTAATCCAGCATCAAGGTTAAGAGAATCTTCATGAGGATTATGGGAAAAAGCCAAAGCCAGATTATTCTCAACACAGAATAGTTCTCGATTATAAACCACTATCACTTGCTGACGTCTGATTGGTATGGCTAATACAGCATCAAGATTAGCCAAAGCATCAGCTTCTGCATTATAGGCTCGTCGAACATGTTCAATAAAGAAACCTTCAAAGAAGGAGGCCATAGAGAGTGCTGCTCGATGATAAGGTATCAAATCTTGATGACGAACTTCATACGTTCCTCTGATCTGATTGACAATAAGCTTGGAGTCTCCATAAACTTTCAAATATTGAATATCTAGATGTTTAGCAAGTTGAAGACCGATGAGCAATGCATTGTATTCGGCTACATTGTTTGAACATGATTGATCCAGAGAATAAGCCCTCTGAATAGTTAGTCCTTCTGGGAATACAAGAACAATCCCAACTCCGGCGACAATATCGTCGTTAGGACCTATTCTAGATGCTCCATCAAAGAATAGACGCCAGGTAGGAATTTCTTCAGAAACCAGATTTGAATCCAAAACTTCATCTGGGATCTCATCATATAATTTAGAATCTTCTGGAATCGCATGAGCTGCCAGAAAATCAGCAAGAGCCTGTCCTTTAACTGACTTCTGAGGAATATAATGCATATTGTATTGAGCTAACAAGATTCCCCAATTAGCTAGTCTGGAGTTGAGAATACCGGGTTTCTTCATCATAATCCTGATCGGATTCACTCTAGAAACGACGTGAATCGTTTGACCGATAATATAATATCGCGTTTTCTGAACAGCAAACATTAATGCTAAGCATTCTTTCTCGATTGGAGAATAACGCGGTTCAGCGCCTGTCATTGTGCGACTGAGATAATAAATAGCCTGTTCATGGCCATCTTTATTTTTCTGGGCGAGTAATGCACCAAGAGAATGATCCATGGCTCGAACATATAGAAGGAATGGTATTCCCGAGACGGGAGGTACCAAAACTGGAGGGTTCATGAGATATTGTTTGATATCGTCAAATGCTTTTTGACATTCTTCGTTCCAGATGAAAGATACACCTTTCTTCAGAAGTTTGTTGAATGGTCTGCAGCGTCCTGATAAGTTAGAAATGAATCTCCTGATATAAGCGATTCTTCCTTGAAATCCTCGTAGCTCTTTTAAGGTGCGTGGAGGACGCATCTCTTGAATGGCTTTGATCTTCTCGGGATCCACGTGTATACCTTTAGCGGTAATGACGAAGCCGAGAAATTTACCACTAGAGACGCCCAGAAAGGACTTAGTAGGGTTCATTTTAAGTTGATGCTGACGTATTAAATCAAAGATAGTCTTCAAATCTTGGATATGATCCTCCTTTCGTCGACTTTTGACTGCAATATCATCAACATAGCATTCGACTATTTTCCGGAGATGTTCGCGGAATATAGTGCTCATTGCTCGCTGATATGTTGCTCCTGCATTTTTGAGACCAAACGGCATCACTGTATAACAGTATGTACCGATCGATGTTCTGAAGGAAGTGTGTTTTTCATCATCTGGAAACATTTTGATTTGATTATATCCCGAATACCCATCCATGAATGACATCCGTTCGAAACCACATGTGTTGTCGATCATGACATCTGTAATTGGAAGAGGAAACTCGTCTTTAGGACAAGCTGCATTGAGATCGCGAAAGTCTATACAGACTCGGATCTTGCCAGTCTTTTTAAGGACAGGAACGATGTTAGCCACCCATTCAGGATGTTGTTCCTCTCGAATAAATCCGAAAGCCATAAGCTTGTTGACTTCAGCTTCAATTGCATCCATAATGTCTGGACGAAATCGTCGCTGTTGTTGTTTGACTGGTTTAGCATTTGGCATGATATTAAGTTTGTGCATTGCAATCTTTGGATCTAGTCCCGGCATATCCTCATAACTCCAAGCGAAGACATCGATATAATCATGAATAAGCTTGATCATGTCTTGCTTATCTGTTTCTGAAAGACTTTCACTGATGAATATTGGTTTAGGGGACCCTTCTTCGCCAACATCAATTTGGATCAGTTTATCTTCAGTAGGAGGTTCCCTCTGCTCGAACCTGAATTCCCATTGATTATCTAATCTTTGAGCCCATTGTTCTGATTCAGGAGATATTTCAAAATCATCCTCATCTTCATCATTTTCTTGCGGGCCATCAACAGAGACCATATTGATGGATAAAATAGAGCGATGGAGATTGCCAATACTCGTGTCAGAATCCCAAGAGAGGGAATCGGAAGACTCAGATCGTTCGTCTTCATCGGATTTTGAATCTTCATGGACTATGTTGATAAAGAAAGTAGGAGCAATGTAACCTAAACCACGTTTTGTCCTTCCGTATTTTAATGGAGGAATTCGAACGGGCATTCTTCTTCCTTTTCCATTATTGAGGCTGGTTCTGAAGTCATAACCCATATTCTTGATGATATTTTTGGATTGCTGACTGTAGCGACGCAGTTGTAACCTTCCAGTATCGTCGTTTGTGTCATCTTCTTCCAGATTAGGAGGATTCTGGGGTCCTTTATAGAAGAATATTGGATTTTCTCCCTTCTTTCTAATAGGGACCACAAAGTATGATTTTTGTATGGACTCCAATGATACATCTGTATGAAGAGTTTGAATAACTCCTATAGTTAGTGGCTTTAAGCTATCTAGCAATTGTAAATAACTTTGTACATGATTACAGACATCAATATACTGCAAAGGAGATGTTTCATTAATATTAGATACTGTATTTACAACAGAAGGCTGAGTCTTATCAGACTTCAAATTAATGACAAAAGGGGGAGAGGAAGAGCGATCAGAAGTTTTGTTTCGATTAAGATCGATAACAAAAGGCTCAGAAGAGGTGAGTTCCCTTGAAGAAGATCGTGGATAAGTAGTACGTCCACTGACTGGAATGACTAGAGTATCTGGTCTAGTCTGAGAAGGTGGAGGGGGAGTGGTAAGTCCACTGACAGGAATTATCAACGAACTTTGTGGAGCTTGGGAAGACGACACAGTAGTACGTCCATTGACAGGAATTATCAGTGAGCCTTGTGGAGCCTGGGTAGGTGATGAAGTAGTACATCCACTGACAGGAATTATCAGTGAGCCTTCTTCGGATGATTTAACAGACTGCGGAGGAGTGATACGCCCTTTTACAGGAATAACAAAAGTGTCGACTTTTGATATCTCATCGTCATTATCCATAGCTTGCAAGACTTTTGAGTATTCATCTTTGTACATACGAGCGTCATTGAAGTAAGCTTCGACTCCTTTGAATGGATAGAGATCTGCAACCTCCTTTTGAACTTCTCTATTATCATCAACATATTTGAAGCACTGATGAAGAGTCGAAGGAACGATATTATGTTCATGCAAGAATGGTCTCCCCAATAGAGCATTGTATGAGCAACCATGATTGTCGATGATGTAAAAAGTAACTTTAGTACGAAGATCGCCTATTTGAAATTTGAGGTGAATCTTGCCCAAAGGCTCACTTTTTCCCTGATTGAATCCCAAGATGGTAGTGATAGTGCTGGAAAGACTATGCACAGGTATCTTCAGTGCATCTAGCATAGCCTTTGGCATAATACTGAGAGCGAATCCTGGATCAATCAGTAGATGATCAACCTTCATAGAATCGATATATCATGTATGATATAAAGGACGGTCATGTCGATTATCCTCTAGCAGCATATCGTCCTGCGTAAAGGTAATGTTTGGAATAAATTCCAATACATTATGGCAATGAGAAACAGGTTCTGTTTCCAACTTCTTGAGGAGAGTTAGACAGGTTTTTGCTTGTAGCAGTGCTTCACTCAGAGTTTCTCGAGTCTCTTTAGAGCGGCGTAAGAGCTTGAAGATTGATAATTTAGCTGGTGTATTGGCTAGTTGAGCCAATATATCAAAATTATAAGGCTTTTCAAGTCCTGTAGGAGATGACTTCTTTAATGGTTTGTCGAAGCGGACTTGTTGTTTGCCTTTGTCAACTGTTGTTGGTTTGGAAGGAACTGTCTCAACAGGAACATTTGAAGGCTCTTCAGTAGAGACTGGTGTTGGAGCTGTAACCGGAAGAACATCAGAAATTTCTTCAGGAACGTCAACATAATCTTTCAGATATATTTTTCCTGACCGAGTTCCAGCATGAACTTCGACTTCAGATTCTGGTTCAGGGTCTATGAAAACCATGTTGCAATTCTTTATCTTGCTCTTGGTTCTTTTATGCTTGATGAGAGCTTCATTCCAGAAACCAAGGCCAATACGAGATTGATTATGCCTCATAGTGATGGCTAAAGGTGCTCGGAGTCCTTTGCCTGAGTTCAAACTAGGAGCAATGGCTAGATCATAACCCATCTTCGCCATTAATTTATGAGATTGTGAACTGTATAGATGAAATGCAGGCTTGTACCTATCTTCAGATTGAGGTACAGATTTTATCTCCGTAGGGAGTGAATTTCCTGCCAAGATGAAAGTAGAGGTTAGATAAAAATCGGGTGTGAAACTAGAAGTCACATTACATGACTTAGTCTTCCCGAGCTTCTTTTTAGATGAGGGAGTCTTCCGAGGAGAAGAGGAAGACGTCTCAAACTCCGTCATTAAATCCGGGTGAATCCACATGATCTCTCCCTTCTTAGTTGTGACAGGAACAAGTCCTTCATTCTGTGCTGGTGGGATGTTCACAACTTCGAGAGTTGCTTTGGGGATAGGAACAATCCCACTTTCTACCATTAAAGGAGGGAAGTCACCGAACTGCATTGAAATTATATTTGCTGTGACCGTCTTATCTTTGGGTGTCAGTGTCACAGCTCCTGATTTAATCATCTCTTGGATCTTTCCTTTTAATACATAGCAAGACCGGATTGTATGACCCAGCATTCTATGATATGGACAGTATTTTGGATGATCTGTCTTATTGGCTTCATCAGGCTTTTTGATTTCTGGCAATTGAATCTTGTTACCTTTGAGCAAGCATTCAAAGATACCCTGAACATCGTCATCGTCGAAAGAATATTCTTCCTTCGGCCGAGGAGGTCTCTGTTATTGATTTGTTGGAGCTGGGGTAGCTTGAGTAGTCTTTACCTCTTGACTACTGCTTTGGAGATTAACTTCAAGAGCTTCTTTCCCTTTGCGACTGTTGGGTCGAGTATTATTGCTAGCACTCTAATTTGATTCCTTGGGAGCCATTTGTACCCCCAGACCCTTGAAGGTCTCAGCACTGACTTCAGCAGCCTTGGCACTGACAATGAAAGAAGGCCAATCTTGGAACTGAGTGGACCATGTCCACATGCTGATGATTGGTAAGAGATTCGACTTGCAAGTGTCGATAGTAACAGCATCGGGAGTTCCGAGAGGCATTTTGAGGGCTTCTCTTCTGAATCTTTCAATGAAGTCCTCGGTGGTTTCATTATTTTTCTGTTTAATTCTTATGAGGGCTGACATGGTTATGTCATTGAGCCCTTCATAGAACCGTTCAAGAAACATTTGCTTGAAACCGACAAATGAGGTAATGCATCCATCAGGGAGACTTCTATACCATTTATAAGCCGTTCCTTTGAGACACCCAACAAACACCCGAGTAAGGAGGGCGTCACTTGGTTGCAGTTGATCAGTCATTACCTCAAAGTGATTAATAAACTGACTTGGGGAGGTTGTCCCATCAAAGAAAGAGATAGTCGGAGGCTTGTATTTAGGAGGATATGATACTTGCTTCCATTCTATCGGGTAAGGTTGCTTGATACCTAACCTTTACAAACCATCCTTCTGTTTGAATGCCTCAAATTGAGTTCGGAGATTTTTTAACTCTTCAGTAACAATTCCGGAGGATTGTGGAGTTGTAACTTGTTGAGTGTAATTGGGAGGAGGGACTGCAGCATATGTACCACCTCCAGCTCCAGACTGACTTGGAGTGGGTTGTACAGGAATATTAGATTGTACCCCCGGAATAGTAGAGGGTTCCGGGTTTGGAACAATATGAGTATTTAATACAACTGGAGGGGCTGTATGTTGGACTTGCTGAATTTGATGCTGAGCTTGCATAAGAGTGTGCATAGCATTCAATGTATCTGCCATAGCTCGCAATTGTTGTTCTAAGGAAGAAATCCTTTGTTCATGAGCTTCGGTGCTAGTTGAAGGTTCATGATTGCCCTCTGCCATGTAAGTGGTAATCGTTCGAGGAATAGATAATGAAACAGTCTGTTCTGAATCATCACTGTATGAGTCAGTATCTTTTCCGGAGCTATTTACGGGAATCAATACTGGAAAGTTGGATTCTCCAAGGAAGTCCTCTGTGATCTCCGGATTACCACTTGGATGAGAAGAAGAAGAGACTCTGGCCAAGGCTCCGGTCCTGGATCGGGTGCCGAGATAAACTCCATCTTCAGAATCTGATATAGCATCAGATCGTATGCTACCCCCAATATTTCTGGAGGTCATGTTGACAGAAGCATAAAGAGGTTCATCTTCATCCAATATTGGTTCATATTGAATCCATTCGAAAACAGATCATCTTTTTGGTGAACAACAACATTGAATCACAACTCGAGGTTGGAAGTTGCAACCATGCTTTTCATGGCAAATATGAGCAATATCATAACCTGATGGAGTGTCAATTCTCCGTTTATTTTGCAAATACTCCCGGAGATCTGTAGGAACAGATTGGGAAGTACTTGAAGATAGTTTCTGTGTAGAAACTTGTCTTTTGTTCTTCTGTCTTCTCGGTTCTTGAGTGTATAAAGACTGATTAATTTGAGCCACATAGTTTTTGGCATATTCTGCATCAGGGTCTAATATACTTGTCTCAGTGGAACCGAGACGATTCTGATGAAGCTTGTTACGAAGATCCATAGGAGATCTGACTTTGGTATCAGTCTTGGATACTTGTAATTTACCTTTCTCAGATCAAGAAATTTTGAGAGAAGGAAGATAGGTATTATTCCGACAGGGAGTCGGTAATAATCTATCTTTAGAGGAATTAGCCAAATGGCGTTTTCCTTTGTTTGATCTAGTAAGAGTACTAGTCAAATTAACTCCAGAGGTAAAGACCTTAGGAGTAGAGGAGTTGACTAAAGAGTCTTTCTCCTTGGTTGGCACAAGATGTGCAAGTTGAGGGGGAATCATTTGTATGTTCTGTGGAAGAGAACCCCCAGCTTGATTTTGAGAAACAGTCAAAGGACTGTATCTGTTAGCATACGCCGACTTCAGTTTGGACTTCTGGTCATACGCTGCCTTTTTATTAGCATACGCTGGCTTTGGCTTAGCATACGCTGCCTTTGCCGTACGCTGCCCTTTGACTGCCATACGTACAGAGTCATCAATGGCTAAAGAGCCGACTGCTGTCGTAAGAGTAGAGGGGGAAGAGACTTTGACATGTCCAGAGATGGTTTTCCTTGGACACGTTGACTTGGTTAAAGAACCAACTTTGTCAGCGTGACTAGGAGAAGCCACCGTTGCCGTGTTCAGAGAAGCCGAAGTGTGCTTCGTGGAAGTTGAAGACGTGTTCTTGTCAGCGTGAGAAGTGACAGAAGCGTCTCGGGCTGTTGAAGAAGACTTAGGGACATAGACTGAGCGTCCCTTCTTCTTGGCAGCAGGAAGAGCGGAGGAAGCAGTTCGGCCCTCCTTCGCCTTGAGCATTTCTTCGTAAGCAGATTGGTCGAATTGTATGACCATCGTCTTCTTCGTCGAGCCGATCGACGAAGTATCGCATTGAGTTGTTGCTATCTCGTTGGAGGAGACAGCTTTCCCCAGCAGAGTCGCCAATTTGTTTTCCATAAATAAATTTACTTTATTTATTTTGTATCTGAGAAAATTACAACTGTAGGAATCTAATCTAGAAGACGATTACTTTATCCCTTGGACGATGCGATGAAGAAAACTCAAACTTCGAAGAACTTGGATAGCAACTGGGCAATCTCTCTGTTCTCTCTGAAAATTGACTGTCTTGTGATGAAGATGAAGAAACTCTCTTTTATAGAGTTCTGGATAACTGTTCTGAAGCATACGCTCAATCAGTTACTTGACGTGTGCATAACTGCAGGGACGCATGGCGAATTCTGGTGAAGACACCTTGGAGTGCGGTTGAGAGTAGTGGAATATATCTAGGAGAGATTGGTGGCATGGATGCCACGTTGCATAACTTCTGAATAACTGAGTAACTGAGTATAGGACACGTAAGAACGTGTGTTGACTGTACATTAAAAGTCATCCTGGATGCCTTTGCTGTGATACGATGTCTTTAAAGAAGAGTCATACGCTAGCTTTTGAAGGCACATGTCTTGCATACGCTGACTTGGATCATATAAAGCTGATACGCTCACTTGATTGGGAAGGAGTCGTATGGAGTCCGTACGCTTACTTGGCTGGGAAGGAGTCGTATGGGGTCCATACGCTCACTTAGTTGGAAGGAGTCGTATGGGGTCCATACGCTCACTTAGTTGGAAGAAGTCGTATAAAGTCCATACGCTCACTTAGTTGGAAGGAGTCGTATAGAGTCCATACGCTCACTTAGTTGGAAGGAGTCGTATGGGGTCCATACGCTCACTTAGTTGGAAGGAGTCGTATAGAGTCCATACGCTCACTTAGTTGGGAAGAGTCGTATGGAGTCCATACGCTCACTTGGTTGGAAGGAGTCGTATAGAGTCCATACGCTCACTTAGTTGGAAGGAGTCGTATGGGGTCCATACGCTCACTTAGTTGGAAGGAGTCGTATAGAGTCCATACGCTCACTTAGTTGGAAAGAGTCGTATGGAGTCCATAAGCTCACTTGGATGGCAAGAAGCCGTATGCATTGAGGGAGTAGATACGTGGCTGTTTCTCAATCTTCTCAAATACGCCATATCTTCAAATACTGACAAATATTTCTTGAGCGTCGTGCTGCAGATATGATGACAGACTATCAGAAATGACAGTAATGATGACTCTTTATTTATGATGGCTGCTGAGCTGTCCTCGTAAGAGACAAAATCTTTTCTCGAAAACCTATACGACGGCTAGTCTTCATGGGGCAGCTGTCTTTGCACGAAAGACGAAGTATCAGATTCATCCTTTATTAAATACATGCTGTGCTGTCATCTCAAGAAATATTAAAATATTCACTGAGCGTACGGCCTTTAGATGAGCGTATGGCCTTGACTGAATGTATGACCTTGAGTGGCCTTGAGCGTATGACTTGGGCTGAGTCTTATGTCAGCGTGTCATAATTTTCACACCCTACAACTTGTAACTTGACTCGTATAATCAACTTGACACTGTGGGTGTTCCTGCTTGCTTGCTTGTACAATCCACTTGTCTTGTCTTGCATCATGTCTAGGACGTGACTTCCTGGGTACCACGGCCAGGGACTCGCGCTAAATTGGATTAGGCTAATGATTAGATCAAACTAGAACATGGAGAATTTCCAGTCACAGGCAATCTCGTTATCTTGGCGCTTTAATGGACTTGTAGCTTGTCGACGAGTAGAGCACATTTCCAGCACACTGACATGTGTTGCACCCTCTAAGTCACCTAAGGGTACATTTGTCTTCCGGGCAATGTACCCACCTATAACTCTCAACCCGCGGAAGGATAACTGGATAGTCTGCAGGGCTTGGGACTGGAATTCTCACTTGCATCTTGTTAGTAATTAGGCTTGTGATAACCCTAGTTAGTTAAAGTAGTAAGCCGTAGTACTTGCTTGGCCGATTGCGAATAGATGGTGTCCAGCCTTGTCTAAGTCTTGTCTAGCTCCAGTACCTGCTATCTCCTGAGCATGTTTGTTTTACTTATCTTAACGATAAATGAGTAGAGACAGTGAGCTATTCAGGCGAATGGATTACAACCCCGGTCCTTGTCTGGTTTAAGGATTATAACCTGGCTCCCGGAATGGTTCCACGTCCCTAGTCGTTTATCGCCCTGTGTACCTTACTACTTGTACTTTCTTTTATTCTTTATGTTCTGATATGCTGGCTTTTGTTCTTATTTGTGGCCTCCTTTGTGGCACTTGCTCTTTCTGGGGTTGACCCAGCTGGTTTTGTGTGGCCAGATTTCGGAGCAGCTCTCGAGGATCTACCGAGCTTCCAGCCCAATGGTGACAACTAGACGAAACCCGGGCCAAGAGTGGGTTTTCCTTTTTGTTTCACCCACTTATATGTAAATTTATTCTTTTGAGGTGTTTAGCCGACGAGCACCTGTTAGCTCGATGCACATTTACTTACTGTCTGCCTACGGGCTGTAAACATGATTAACAAATCCTAGGGTTGATAATGTATGACTGAACTCTTGCTAGTCCCATCATTTTGTACGACTAGCTTCATAATCATCCAATATGCAATATTTGGGACGCCTTATATATATATATTTGATACTCTAATATCTTGCAACTCTGTTAATTGCTTGAGATTGAGACAATAGGCTTGACCTTAAGAGACTGCTGGCTTGTAGTAAACCCTCATATTTAGACAGCCGTGACCGTATAGTTGAGATGTATTCTATTTCAATATACGTAGCTGGCTATGTCTGCCCCCGTTCTCCAGTATTCTGGTTCTGGGGCGTGACACCTAGCTATCTATGCAACCTCTACTGTCTTCTCTAGGCTAGCAGGCAACCTCCAGGCTATCTGTAAAATTTATCAACAGGTCCAGTCAGGACAGGAGCGAGCACAGTACATCTCAACAAATCATAGCAGGTTCGAAAATATAATCATGCAGTAAAGTAAGATACATGAACTGAAGAAATACTGTATATAAACAGAGAGAGAACTGTAAGAGAAATATCTACTATATATAGAGAACTAATAGTGACTAGTGAGTCAGAGTAAAATATAAACATGTGAATGGCATAGGAGATTCATGACTACAGCTAAGAGAGTGATTCATGACTACAGCTACTTGGATAATATTCACATGTCTATTTCTACTCCCCCATCCCCAATCAATACACAAAGATCTGTTCAAGTTATGTTAAGATTCGTGAAACTTCATATTGCTCATAAAATAAGTGATACGTGAAGGTGATTCATGATGGCTCTGTTAACATGAGAGTACATGTGTCACAAGCGATTCGTGAATCAAAAGAAGCATAGAGATACGTGATGATTCATAAAACGCACAAAACATGTTGTATCCGATGCTCCCGAGGGGGATAACATCTCATGAAAAGATCTATATAGTACCAATCCGTGTGACCAACGTGACAGTATCAAGTAAAGTAATTTAAAGCAGGAAAATAATTCTAAACAGGATATGAAATGATCAGAGAATGTACTCGCCTGATATCTGAATGTCCAAGGTAAAGATACTGTCCGAGAAGAGGTTTCTGGCTCCTAATTAGAACAGCACAAGTCACAACATGTCCAGAAGGGTAATATAAAACACTATAATGTATTCTACATGAATCTAGGTCAAACCAGGCCAAAGTCAACCCTTGGTCAACTCTGGTCAACTGCATTAGTCAAACTAGGTCAAACTAGGTCATGTCCTAACCCAGCAAGTCTTACTAGGCCTAACCAAGACTATCCTAGCAAGCACACATCAATACAAGACTATACAAGCCAACATACACCCAACTCTATATAGCATGCAATTATTCAATACTCAAATAGGCAAGAATTCATATTAGATATACACTAGGTAATCTATTACTTTAAGCTATATATGTCTACACATATATACATATGCATATATTGGTATTCAACATTAGGTCTATAATCATGGCATTTCAAATGGTTATATAAACTTATATATTACAACACAATATGCTAACATATATATAATATACATACATAGCTAAGTTAACTATATTCATACTTATTTAAGAGGCTATGTGTGTGTATGTGAACATGGCAAAGGGGCAAGTGAGGGTTAAATGGGCATACATAGTGTATACATATCAAAGAGTGTCAAAGTGTAAGTGAACAATGTGTCAAGTGTGATAGTGTCAACATAGTGTAAGGGGGTACATGAGGTAATATAGGATTTGTGTTAACATAGAACATTACATCTCATTAACTTGTATATTGCATACATTACATCTATTATTACATTACATTCATGCTTGCATTCATTCATCATTCATTTATTCTCTTGCACCACTATATGCACCATATATTACATACTATGGAACCTACATATTCATTACAAGCCATACTTATACATGCTTACATTAGATAGGATACTTACACCTCATATATTATTTATTTAAATATTTACTCATGCTTGCATTCTCTATTTAATCACATAATGTATATACATTAACATGGGTTAAAATCAAATAGAACATTATATTACACACATGGGTGCACAAAATACATATACCGAATAGTAACTCCCACTAATAATCAATACTGTACCATCTTAGTATGAATTAAAATCTAGGATTAAAGTATGTTATATATCTATGTGTTAGCTTTCCGAAACTTCAAACGGATCGCGTTTTCGTTTCCGGAAACTCCCGGAATCGTGAAAACACCGAGAACGCGTTTGTCTTTCGTACAGCTGACACTCAAATAATTCTCCAGAAAGTTACAGAAAGAATTAGGCCTATTAGTACATGTTTTTGGAAAGCTAACTTCGATACCCTTCTTTTAAAAAAATGGAAGATTAAACCGAGCTTTGAGCTAGAAGTTATGACATTTCTAAGTTAGGGCTGAAATTAAAAACGTAGATAAAAATTATGACGGATTTGGGTAGTTTGAGACAAAAGAACACAAGTATATAACATAATATATCAAGAACTCACTCTCTACACTAATATATATATATATATGAGATACTATAGAACACATCTCCAATACAAAAGTATGAGATTAAACATGTAATAATTCATTCATACATAACAACAACACATAGTATGTCCAAATTTGGGATTTTCCCACATGGACACAACCACAACACAAAGGACACTTCTATGACCTCCAAATGGATACGAAATGGACACAAATGGAGATACAACCATGGGGGTCATTCCTATGGGTTCAAAATATACCTATATGTATGAGAAAATGAAAAGGAGAAGGGATTTATACCTCCCGGTAGATCGAATCGAAGAAAAGCCTTCCCGGAGCGACACCGACACGTAGAGATTCCAAAAGGACACGAACGAGCTCCGAATTCTCCCAAACTTGGGTAGCTTCCTCCTTGGCTAGAATGGAGAAGGAAAGAAGAAGATTTGGTGGCGAAATGGAAGGATTTGATGGAGAAATTGCTAGGGATTGCTCTCTAGGAATTTGGGGAAGAACAAGAGAAAGAGTGTGGATGAGAATAATGAAATGAACTTGAGCCTATCCTCTCCCAAAGTGGCTGGCCATATGGGGCTATTTGTCCTATTATGATAAGGTCCAAAATGCCCCCATTAACCTATTATATGAGTATTACAAAAGGGCTAATTGGTTGGGGCTAAATTAGTCATTCTAAAGTCTCTAATCACACTAACCTTATCCATAATAATTAGTCTAACCTCTAACTAAAATATTTCTATCATGTGGACTAAATTTAATATCATGTGGGCCATGTCTAACTAGTGTGTGGGTTCCACTAGAGTCAAACTACCCCCGGGTCCCCGTTTCAAGTCGGATTGAGTTGAAATTCGAACCCGACTCAAATAACCCCAAAACAATATCATAAATAATAAAATAATATCAAAATAATTCAAAGAAGTCAAATGCAAAAATATCCTTAGGCCAAAAATGATATTAAAATATCATAATCACATGGTTAGGCTCTAGGTCAAACAGTCTCTAGGGTTTCACTAGCAAAACGTCAAAACCACAAGTCATTGATTTAAATAATTTTAAAATAATTTAAAATCACCAAAAATCATATCATGAATTAAATATCATTATTAAAATAATTATAAACACGAAATTTCAAAATTATCCTCATTTGGGAAACTGGGTGCTACAACGGGTATCCCGCTGGGACACGTCTAATTTGTAAAACCCCTAAAATTTTACATAATTTTTTTTAAATAAATTGGTATTTACTTGTACTTCGTAATTATACGTCGCTTACAATTTTACATTTGTCGTCGCGTGCGAGTTTGTGATTTGTATTTCTCGTCGAGTGCGAATATGTGCGAGGTACATATTTTCAGAAAAATATTTTATTTATAGACTTCATTTTTATGAAAACTATAGTTTCCAAAATTAAATATATCTGTTGTCGTTGTTGCCAAAACCTTATTTTTATATAATATAAAAGGGTATTTTATTTGTCTTTTAAAAATAAGTAGTGGTTTAGAAATTTTGTTTTATATAAAATGTATTCTAGGTATTTTGCGAAGTTTGAAATTTGTTTATTAATATATTTTGTTATTTATAAAAGTTATTTTACGATTTAATATTTAAGTAAATATTATGATTTTCGAAATTTATTTTTACCATATTTTAGTAATTATGAAAAAGATATTTTGAATCTCGTTTGATTTAATATTGGATAAATTTTTGATAAATGATATACTTAGTTTTAAATTTAGATTTGGTTGAAATTATTTTAAAAGCTGTTTAAAACAAAAGTGATATTTATCAAATAAGAATTTAAATTACTAGTAATCCCTATCCAACTGGGAATTCCCACCTCCTATAAAAGGAGAGGTACTCCTCCAGAAATTTTCCATCCACCAAACTCAAATTGTGCATCGTGTCCGTGCTGCTTTTTTTTCCATCCACTATGTGATTATTGGTACATATACAGTTTCCTCTCCGTGCCGGACATGCTCGGACACACCATCCCGACCACCACCAAGCCACCCTTGTCCTTCCCGTTCTTCCCTCCATGCACCACGACACCACCACTAGTTTAATACCCCCGTGTCGCCTCCCGACTGCCGGCAATACCACTCTGAAAATTGTTATGGTCGACCACCACAGCACATACGTCCCCACATCTCCTCCGCCGAAAACCATCACAACCACCGCACCATTAGTATCACCATTGCCATCAAATTCTTCGACCACGATCATCGTCATCATCAGCATCCCGACCGAAGCCCCAAAATCACAAACACCAAAAACACCCGAGACAAAAAAAATCCTTACCTCCGCTGAGCCGGAGCCCAACCACCCGACCGATCCGCCTCTCCTCGTGCTGTCCGCCTCCCCCTCCTTGCCATGTTGAGCGCACATTGGCCGCTCCTACCGCCAAGACACCTGGT
Organism: Iris pallida; assembly: GCA_029216955.1. Classification (NCBI taxonomy): domain Eukaryota; kingdom Viridiplantae; phylum Streptophyta; class Magnoliopsida; order Asparagales; family Iridaceae; genus Iris; species Iris pallida. The sequence goes on from JANAVB010009798.1 coordinate 4,072,352, forward strand.
CGTCGCCTCCACGCGTAGCCGACCGCAGACCAGGCCGTGCACCGCTCCGGTCTTGAGCACCACCGGCCAGCGCCGCGCCTGAGCTCCTACCGAGATCCTACCGTCGCCATCCTCCGCCTTCGACACCGATCTCCGTCCGCCGCTCGAGACCAGCGCCGCCGCTGCCTCCGTCCGACGTTTCGCTCAAAACCCGCGCCTCCGGCGCAGCCCCTTCCAGCCGCGCCTCTGCGCATGGACCACTAGCCGCATCTCCGTCGCCTTTCCCCTCCAGCTCCCTCCAGCCGAGCAACCACACCCGAAAACTCCAGCGCCGCCTGGCCTCCTCCTCGGGCGACCCGCCAACGCCTTCCCGCGCTCGGTAGCCGACGCCAGCCCGGCGAGCGGCGCCTCCGCCGTCGAGGAACGTCCGGTGAGAAACCCCCTAACTCTTTCCCATCCCCCTCTTAATTCCACTCTCTCTCACCTTACTAAAGAGAACAGCAGACTTATAGTTAGTATATTTATTATTATTGTCATTATTATTAGTACTGGCACAGTATTATTATTATTATTATTAATTCTATTATTATATTATTATTTCTGTTATTATTATATTATTAGTATTATTTTAAATACTTTTGTGTATGATTTATATTATTAGAATTATTAGTGTATTATTCTGTCTATTTAAATAAATTTGATAATTAGTATTTTCCAAATTATTTTGACAACCCTCAATAACCCTAAAATTATTCTTCCTAAAATATTTGGACTAACGAAAAGTTACTTTTCTACAATATATATTATATATATTTTAAAAGTGAGTTTTGCCAAAAACAAATTTCAATTTTTTAAATATTTATCTAGACGTATATTTGACTAATAAAAAAAATATATTTCTTCCAATTGTATATTTTAAGTATTTTCAAGTATTTATGTAAAATTATTTCTAAAAAATAGTATAAATATTCAGTCACTCCTAAATTCCTTCTATTATCGTTGTTGATCATGACTAATCACATGTTTCTATTTTCTCCCGATTTTGGATCCGTTGCATCCACCCCGGCCATCGGACTATTCAGAACTTGTTGGATCATTGCACCACACCAGATGACACACCAGGCGAGACACCTTGCCTTTATTATTTAATTTTTTGCTCAATATCATGCATGCTTTTTTTTTATGTTGTTCTTTCAAAACTATATAGATGCAAATTATTATATTTTATGCAATTGGCTTAGAGTTAAGGGACCACCGTATTTTTAGTACATCTTATAAACTGTCACGATGTGTCACGGATTGTGTGTGAGTTGTGAGACGCATATAGATGCGGACTTGCGTGCTGACTGATCATTGGTGCGTACAGGCCGTGCGTTAGGATATAACTGCTAATAGATTGTGTAGAAGACTTGGCAGTTATTAAGGATTAAACAGTGTCGTGGAGACGACGCATGTATAGTATCATTAGGGGAAGGGGACAGTTATTAGCGTTGGGGCTATATTTTATTTTTACACACATTTTGGGCCGAGGGTGACTCTTATGAGCACTACCTTCTGTCCAGGGCCGATAGTGACTCGGATGAGCGCTACTTACTGCCACTCTTTATTTACTCTGCTGAGCCTACAGCCCCTGCGTAGAACGTTGTCCTCAAAGTGCATATCACATAGAATGGTTAGGAACCTTTACTCATGCATACTTTTCTGTTGAGCTTTATTTATTCATTTTATCGGCATGATATTATGTGTCTTGTTATGTCCCTCTGAGGACCTGGTTATCTCGCCAGGTGTGTGTGTTTCATGATTTCTTGCAGGTGCTCTAGCTAAGGCCATTCCTTCCTTCGCGATAATTTTTTTTGGACTCGTCATTTGCTTCACTCGACCAATCACTTTCTTTGTATATTTCTTCTCTGTTTAAATTAGTTGGTAGTGGACTTTGTCTCCGTCCAACGATCGTATACATGACAAACTCAAAGTTGCTTTTATATTATTATTTATCTTTGTGGATGAGATTTAGTGTCTTGGATTTCTACATTTACAGCTTATGTATATATACGAGCCGTATATTTACTCGTATGTATACAGCTGGCATGATTACGTTCTAGTCCTATGTATTTTGGGACTGGAGCGTTATATGTTTTTGTGGTGGCCCATGCAGGTCAAGATTGTCGTTTCGGTTATATTAATGTACCGAACGGGCCTGCAATATAGGAGTAGAATCTAGGAATCTCATCCACATACTTGATCACTTCCTTGACCTTCCTTGACCTTCCTTGATTTCCATATTCTGACTCCCGTGGCTTCCCTTGATTTTCGCATCTTGCTTGAACTCTTTCTACCATCACCCTATCTCGTGCTTAAACATGGTTAGAAAGATGACTACACTACTATATACTTATTGGTCAACCCTATGGCTAGAAGGATTATATTGACAAATAATATCCATTGAGGTTATATTTGAGCATAAAGGCATTTATTTTTCCTAGAGATATGATCTTAAGGATTAGTAAATTCCAAGTTGGGTAGTAGCATATTACCGCCATCAAAGGATAGTTGAAATTTTATTTTAAATTTACAAGGTGGTATACACAAGAGGATAGCTAGATATAGAAAACAAAAATTTTATGAATTTTGAAATTGTGAAATAGTTATGATTTATTATGGATATGAAATCAATCTGAGAAATATCTTGAGTTTTTATATTGTGACATTTGATTTACGGTTAACTTAAGTTTGGATTGTAATATGGTAAAGTTTATCTCGAGATTATTTAAAGAGTTTAAATTATAATTTTGTAGACGACTTGAGAGACGAAAGTTTAGAAGGGAGATAACTTGAGGTTTTAAATTGCGCATACGATTTATAAGTTATTTAAATTTTGAAGAGATGATGGAAAATTTTGTTTAAATTTTTGGAAGATATCGACTTTGAAGGAAAAATTCAAATTTTGTCCTATGACCTATGATTTATAAAGTTATTTAAATTCGAGTTTAAAGCCTTGATTATGGATATTTAAATTTTGGTATAAAAAAGTATGTTCATTTTGCGATATACAAGGACTATTTCGAGATTGATTAGAGATTTAAATTAAACTTGACAGCCGAAGATAATTGATAATTATGGCAGAGTGTCTTGGAAAATTTTATTGAGAAACTTCGAGAAACTTGAAATTTTAGATTAGATAGTATATTGGTGAAGACCAAGAAACAAGTAAGGTCACCCTAATGAGATAGAAGTATTCCACATTAGATTGCCATACCACCTATGACTATAGTATTGCATATACAAGTGTAGTTAGTCATCTACGAAAACCATGTGACCATATCTTTGATTTACTCGATCTTTCCTCAAATCTAGATCTTTTATCGTGACCATCTAATTGTTTGGAACTTAGAAATGATTAGAACCATCCCCTTGACCATACCCTTATCTATGAATTTTTTTCTTTCTAGAAACTGTTTCTCAAACTTATTTTACCTTGATCTAGAGATTTCCTAATATTCTTTATTTCGTGCTTTAACCTTTTATTTTGTGCATTAATTAGCACCTTATGAAAACTCACTTTCTATTTTGATCATTTGGCATTCCTTATCGTGACTTTGATATTTGGAGCACAACACTAGACTTTTCCTTTCAATCAACTTCACATGCAAGACCTAGACGAGCTCACCTTCGTGTAGGTATATCATGTCCCACTAAAACACGTCTCCTTGTACTCTATTTTTATGATGCGACTTTCGAGTCAAAATGGCTTGCTATAAATCCTACCATAATACTATGGTCCTTTATGACTTCGGTTAGAAATCAAATCTTGACTCAAGTCTTTCGACCCGATACTGACTGTGACCTACTTAATTCCCTGAATGCTTAATCTTGTGTTTTATCTTGATTGCTTAACCATTGTCCTTTATTTTTATTTACTTGGATGCATAACATCTTTTTGCAATATTAACAACTTTGCTTTCCTCCTTTCCGATAAAATTGCTTCACTCATATGTCACCTTGATTCCTCCGTAGTTTATGCAATTTTGTTCATTTTATGATTTTCTTGTTCGAAAATAAATTTAATCATGGCATCCTTGGGTTAGTAAAGGTTTGATTAGAAAACCCCACATCATGGATAAATAGTATAGTTGGTTAAGATAATCATGCGAATACGACTTATAGATTGGACATAAGTGGAAATGTGCGAATAAATCCAAATAGATGAAATGAGGATTTTTGTGTTTTGATCAAGGGTAACTAGACTTCACAAATTTCAAAAAATTGTTTTGAGGTAACAAAATATTGAGAGAAAGATTTTCTAAAAGATTGGTGAGTTAAGAACCAAATTCATATATTGAATGCACGTTCTTGATAAAGACAATGTAGACTTGCCTTTGATAAAATATGAGGACATAATGATATTAGTTTCAGGGATAACCAAATGGTGGAAGAAAGATTTTACAATTTTTGGGTGCATTAAGAATTAATTTCTAAGGAGATAATAGATATAAAGTTAAGAAGGATTGATATTAATCTAAGAGTATTGGATTTCAAATTTCAAAAAAAAAAGAAGAAGAAGGAAATGAGGTTTAGTTGAGAAAATATTTATAACTTGGAGGAAGTAAATTATAAAGTTATTCTAGATTTACGGCATTCTATAACGAGTATTAAAAAAGGAAGGTGTGCTTTACGAAAAAGGTAAATTTATGAGATATCAATTCTGAGAAAAATTGAAGTTTCGAGAATTTTGTATTGATAAAGGGAGGATGAGGATTCGAAGATTTAACATATTAAACCCACCCGACAATAATGAGCTAGCGGTCCAAATTTGAGATAGAGGAGGCTACTGCCTATTTAAAAGGATTGCACAACTATAGGATATATGTAGCGTGGATTGAATTCAAGGGTTGATAGGTTGTCCTGCATTGACCAGTCTTCTAACCGTTTAAAATTTTATTGAATATCATCTCTCTCGTCCGATAATTTAAATCTTGATTTTCTTATGGCAAAACTCTTCTAACTCCTCAACACTACCTATCCTAAATATTCCCAAATTTCGAGGGCAAAATTCTTTTAAGTTGGGTAGGATGTAAAACCCCTAAAATTTTACATAATTTTTTTAAATAAATTGGTATTTACTTGTACTTCATAATTATACGTCGCTTATAATTTTACATTTGTCGTCGCGCACGAGTTTGTGATTCGTATTTCTCGTCGAGTGCGAATATGTGCGAGGTACATATTTTCATAAAAATATTTTATTTATAGACTTTATTTTTATGAAAAGTATAGTTTCCAAAATTAAATATATCGGTTGTCGTTGTTGCCAAAACCTTATTTTTATATAATATAAAAGGGTATTTTTATTCGTCTTTTAAAAATAAGTAGTGGTTTAGAAATTTTGTTTTATATAAAATGTATTCTAAGTATTTTGCGAAGTTTGAAATTTGTTTATTAATATATTTTTTTATTTATAAAAGCTATTTTATGATTTAATATTTAAGTAAATATTATGATTTTCAAAATTTATTTTTACCATATTTTAGTAATTATGAAAAAGATATTTTGAATATCGTTTGATTTAATATTGGATAAATTTTTGATAAACGATATACTTAGTTTTAAATTTAGATTTGGTAGAAATTATTTTAAAAGCTGTTTAAAACAAAAGTGATATTTATCAAATAAGAATTTAAATTACTAGTAATCCCTATCCAACTGGAAATTCCCACCTCCTATAAAAGGAGAGGTACTCCTCCAGAAATTTTTCATCCACCAAACTCAAATTGTGCATCATGTCTGTGCTGCTTTTTTTTCCATCCACTATGTGTTTATTGGTACATATACAGTTTCCTCTCCGTGCCGGACATGCCCGGACACACCATCCCGACCACCACCAAGCCACCCATGTCCTCCCCGTTCTTCCCTCCATGCACCACGACACCGACCACCAGTTCAACACCCCCGTGTCGCCTCCCAACTGCCGGCAATACCACTCCGGAAATCGCTATGGTCGACCACCACAGCACACACGTCCCCACATCTCCTCCGCCGAAAACCATCACAGCCACCGCACCATTAGTATCACCATTGCCATCAAATTCTTCGACCACGATCATCGTCATCATCAGCATCCTGACCGAAGCCTCAAAATCACAAACACCAAAAACACCCGAGACAAAAAAAAATCCTTACCTCCGTCGAGCCGGAGCCGAACCACCCGACCGACCCGCCTCTCCTCGCGCTGTCCGCCTCCACCCTCCTCGCCATGTCGAGCGCACATTGGCTGCTCCCACCGCCAGGACACCTGGTCGTCGCCTCCACGCATAGCCGACCGCGGACCAGGCCGTGCGTCGCTCCGGTCTTGAGCACCACAGGCCAGCGTCGCGCCTAAGCGCCCACCAAGAACCCACCGTCGCCATCCTTCGCCCTCGGCGTCGATCTCCGTCCGCCGCTCGAGACCAGCGCCGTCGCTGCCTCCGTCCGACGTTCCGTCCAAAACTCGTGCCTCCGGCGCAGCCCCTTCCAGCTGCGCCTCCGCGCATGGACCACCAGCCGCATCTCCGTCGCCTTTTCCCTCTGGCTCCCTCAAGCCGAGCGACCACACCCGGAAACCCCACCGCCGCCTGGCCTCCTCCTCGCGCGACCCGCCAACGCCTTCCCGCGCTCGGCCGCCGACGCCAGCCCGGCGAGCGGCGCCTCCGCCGTCGAGGAACGTCCGGTGAGAAACCCCCTAACTCTTTCCCATCCCCCTCTTAATTCCACTCTCTCTCTCACCTTACTAAAGAGAAAAGCAGACTTATAGTTAGTATATTTATTATTATTGTTATTATTATTAGTACTGCCACAGTATTATTATTATTATTACTAGTTTTATTATTATACTATTATTTCTGTTATTATTATATTATTAGTATTATTTTAAATACTTTTGTTTATGATTTCTATTATTAGAATTATTAGTGTATTATTCTGTCTATTTAAATAAATTTGATAATTAGTATTTTCTAAATTATTTTGAAAACCCTCAATAGCCCTAAAATTATTCTTCCTAAAATATTTGGACTAACAAAAAGTTACTTTTCTACAATATATATATTATATATATTTTAAAAGTGAGTTTAGCCAAAAACAAATTTTAATTTTTCAAATATTTATCTAGACGTATATTTGACTAATAAAAAAATGTATTTCTCCCAATTGTATATTTTAAGTATTTTCAACTATTTATGTAAAATTATTATAAAATTATTTCTAAAAAATAGTATAAATATTCGGTCACTCCTAAATTTCTTCTATTATCGTTGTTGATCATGACTAATCACATGTTCCTATTTTCTTCCGATTTTGGATCCGTTGCATCCACTCCGGCCATCGGACTATTCAGAACTTGTCGGATCATTGCACCACACCAGATGACACACCAGGCAAGACACCTTGCTTTTACTATTTAATTTCTTGCTCAATATCATGCATGCTTTTTCTTTATGTTGTTCTTTCAAAACTATATATAGATGCAAATTATTATATTTTATGCAATTGGCTTAGAGTTAAGGGACCACCGTATGTTTAGTGCATCTTATAAACTGTCACGATGTGTCACGGATTGTGTGTGAGTTACGAGTCGCATATAGATGCGGACTTGCGTGCTGACTGATCACTGGTGCGTACAGGCTCTGCGTTAGGATATAACTGCTAATAGATTGTGTAGAAGACTTCGCAGTTATTAAGGATTAAACAGTGTAGTGGAGACGACGCATGTATAGTATCATTGGAAGGAGGGGACAGTTATTAGCGTAGGGGCTACATTTTATTTTTACACATATTTTGGGCCGAGGGTGACTCTTATGAGCACTACCTTCTGTCCAGGGCCGATAGTGACTCGGATGAGCGCTACTTACTGCCACTCTTTATTTACTCTGCTGAGCCTACAGCCCCTGCGTAGAACGTTGTCCTCAAAGTGCATATCACATAGAATGGTTAGGAACCTTTACTCATGCATACTTTTCTGTTGAGCTTTATTTATTCAGTTTATCGGTATGATATTATGTGTCTTGTTATGTCCCTCTGAGGACCTGGTTATCTCGCCAGGTGTGTGTTTTGTGATTTCCTGCAGGTGCTCTAGCTAAGGCCATTCCTTCCTTCGCGATGATTGCTTTTGGACTCGTCATTTGCTTCACTCGACCAATCACTTTCTTTGTATATTTCTTCTATGTTTAAATTAGTTGGTAGTGGACTTTGTCTCCGCCCAACGATTGTATACATGACAAACTCAAAGTTGCTTTTATATTATTATTTATCTTTGTGGATGAGATTTAGTGTCTTGGCTTTCTACATTTACAGCTTATGTATATACGAGTCGTATATTTACTCGTATGTATACAGCTGACATGATTACGTTCTAGTCCTACATATTTTGGGACTGGGGCGTTACATAATTCATGATTGGCGTAATTGATTTTTGGATGGACTAGCCTTGCTCGTACATAGTAAGAACTGAGGAATCCCTTATTGCATATTTCCAGAGAAATTGGAACTTACAGTTAGCAAGCTGTAGTAGTTGTATTATCATTTAAATTGATTTGTTTGTGTAGTGTACCTACTCTGTTAACTACTGAGATGATCAGAATGTCAGGACATAACGGGTCAACTTCTGTCCTTGTTTGGTTGGGAAGTTGGCTTGAAGTGTCGTAATGTTGTGTGAATCCCAGTAGCAAGCAGAGGCTTATTTATCATATTCTTAATTCTTATCACTAGTTCTAATCCCTCATGTCGGGCCTCCTTTGTGGTACTTGCTATTTGAGGTCTAACCTCTCTGGTTTTGTATGGCCAGATTTAGATCCAGCTCCCGAGGACTCAGCTTACTTCCACTTCTAAGATGGTCAATACTAGAGGGATGATCGTAGGAGGACATGAGTGGGTTCCTTGCTTCCCCGCTTGTTTTGTTACTTATTTTACTTTTGCCGCTTGGCACCGACTGTTAGTCGGACTGTCTTGCACTTACTTTTACATAATTGTAACTAAGTCAGACTGCTGCTGATAACGATTGTGTATACCTTGTTATATTATCTGAATATGTTTGTAAAGCAAGATCTCAAGAGCATTTTGACTGAGCATTTGGGACGTTGTACTGTTTATTCTTATATGTTCTATACTTATTGCTTTTTATTGAATGATTGGAACAATAGAGGTTGAGTAAACATAATGAGACTTGTATGTAGTATGTACCTCATTGTCTTGTAGACAGCCTTGATCGTATTATGCGGTATTCATCTACCCATAATACGTAGCTGGCTGAGTCATTCCCCCGCTCTCCAGTATTAATTCTAGATCTGGGGCGTGACCAGGTTTTAGTGGTGGCCCATGCAGGTCTGATTTCAGACTTGTAGGGTATCTTGATTTATAGGATGTCTCAATCACACATGTTTTCCCTTGATCTCATGATTCATTACTCTCGACCCTAGCTTGACACTCCGGTATCCTTTACTTCATTGATCTTTCTTATCCGGTGTTTGATTGTTCTCTTGTCCCTTTTCTTAGGGGCTCCTCGTCCGCATCTGTCAGAGCTGGACAACAATAACAATGGCATCACGAACAACATGACCATGTTGATCAGCAACAAAGGCCAGTACTACCTCAAGAGGACATCCAAGAAGAGGTGATAATGGAACCAACAGCTGGACCGCAGTATCCGGAGGTTCCAACACCACCTGCAGTTTCGCCTACCCCTGTGGCACTAGACACACCAGCCCTTCTGGAAATTATAAGAGAGATGATGGCTACTCAGCAACATCAGTTGTTAGCCAACAACATATGCATACTCAGCTGCAAAAGCAGAATGTATTACTCAACTAAGGATTGCAGACGGCTTTGGAAAGAGGAGTGAGGACTAATTCCGGGGCGTCAACCAGGTTCTGCAAGTATAACCCCCATCGTTTTGAAGGCACGGAAGATGTTATTTCAGCGAATGCATGGCTTAAGGACATCGAGGCTATTTTGACATCGGCTAAGGTTCCGGTGAAAGAACGAGTGGATCAAGTGAAGTTGTTACTTCAGGACCTCGCACATGATTGGTGGGAATCAGAAGAAGTTGGTATCAGACGCCCTATTGCTTGGAATAATTTTACTGCAAGATTCAAGACGAAGTACTATGGAGTTATGGTGCAGTTCGAGCTACAACAGAAGTTTATTAACCTCAAGCAGGCTGGCAAAACAATAGATGTTTATGCAGTCGAGTTCTGCAGACTGAGTAGGTTCGCCCCGGAGATGGGAGCAATGGAGAGCCAGAGTGCTATGAGGTTTCAGCAAGGGTTTCATCTTGAACTCTTGCAATTGATAGAGGGGCACAACTACCAGACTTTCGATAATGTATTGAGGTAACCCGGAGGCGTGAGATCGCCATCCAGAGGATCACATCAAGGACTGGAGGTCAGAAGAGGTCTCATAATCAGATTGAAGGAGGAGGGGGAGCAGCACCCCGAATAACAGCACAATCTCCTGGCATTCGTATTCACGATATGGTAATAAGAGGGCCAGCACCACCAATAAGGCAACAACAATAGCAATAGAAGAAGAACCAGCTCCCCCTGGCGGGATACACTTATTGTGGGAAGGAAGGCCACACTAGAGGTGCCTGCCGGGCATTGAACGGACACTATTTGATATGTGGAAGTCCAGATGTAAGCCCCTGAATTTAGGGCTTATTTTTTTTAATATTATAATTCAATTAGTGGTAATATATATTATTATTTGATTATTATTTTATTATTATTTAATTAAATGCTCTCTACCGTGACTTGGAATTCTAGAGCATCAGGGATGCCAGTCTCTGAAAACTTCCTTCTTGGAGTTTGTAGTAGACAATATTACCTTCACGTCGATATATCATGTCCCATCCAAACTCGTTCCCTTGTGCTCCTTTTGTATCGTGCAAGTTCGGGTCAATTTAGACCATTTAAATTATTAATTGATTTCCCACTCTTTTCCTTGATTCCCATAAGCACGTTATCGTGGCTTTTAATTTAGGAGCACCAGACCTGTCTTTTTCTTGAAACCAACTTGTCATGTCTGATCTACTCGAGACGCTCTTCATCCCTGACCTTCGTGTCCCACTCAGACACTCCATTTTGTGCTCCATTTTCTTCGTACAACTTTCGGTTCAATTTAGGCCAATTAATTATCTACCGTGAAACCTGATTTGATTTCCAATTTAATTTTGGGACCCGACATCGACCCAACCTAGTCGACCCCAAATAGGGACATGGCCCATACGAAGCCTACTACCCGTCTGACACTTGTGTCCCATTTATTTGAGCCCCCGCATGCTACTTATTTGCCCATGATTTTAAATACCCAGTTTAATTCAATTATTGCCTCCTGTGCGATTTTGACTCGACCTGGCTCGACCGGACCCGAGCCCAAGCTCCATATTGTTCTTTCATGACTGCCCAAATACCCCACGTAATTTTCCTATTTTTTTTCCTATTTTGAAAATATCTAATTCTTTCTTTTGTATATATATATATATATATATATATATATATATATATATATATATATATATATATATATATATATATATATATAAAAATATATATATATATATATATATTACTCTCTCTCTCTCTAAATATCACTCCCTCTCTCTCTCTAAATATCTATCTCTCTCTCTCTCCCTCTCTCATTATTATTATATACACACTCACACTCCACCCCCACCATCTCCATTAACATCACTCACTTCATCACCACCATGCACCACCCTCCACCCGCGAACGACCACCGAATTCCACACCATCGTCGTGCCGTCGCCGCCCCGCCGCGCGCCACCGCATGGCCGGCGAGCAGCGGCAGCTGCAGTAGCACAAGTGGCAGCAGCATCTGCAGTAGCACAAGCAACAGCAGCGGCCAGCAGTAACGGCAGCAGCACGGCGGCGCCGCCGCCGTCGCACGCCGTCGCACGGCGACCCCCTCCGGCCAGGCGCCGCCCCCAGCAAGCCTGCGTGCGCACGCGTGGCAGCGGTAGCTGCTGTGCAACAAGCTCGCGCGCGTGACGCGCCCACGCTCGCCGACGGCCAACCGCCGCCGCCAGCCGCCTCCGGTCGCCGTCACCACCGTGCCTTGGCCGTGCGTAGCCCAGCGTGCCACCCCCTAGCAGTGGGTCGCCTCTCCGAGCCTCACGGAGGTCGATTTCGACTTCGAAATCAAACTTCCGTCGACGCGCGCGAATGGTGAAGCCAGAATACTCGTCTCGAAACAGCGACTTTGTGCACGTTTCTCGAGAGATCCAACCGTTGGATCGATGAACTTTTTGCTCCATCACAATCTCGATATATACCCCTTTACTCCTATCAATTTTCGTCCGTTAATTTTATCGTTTGATACCTCAAATCTGGCCGCCAAGTTGACGTTTTAATTTGTACTATTTTTGGACAGTTTTGCGATGTCAAATTCGCGGGTTCGTATCTTCACCGTAGCAGCTTCGTTTGGTGCGTCGTCGGTTCCGGTGCACAACTGGTATAACCCTCTTCCTGTCCCCTTTAGATTTCATTTCAGTTTGAGCTTGTTAGGTCGGTCGAATTCGACGCCAAAGTTGGCCGTTCGAATTCTTAGTGTTACACTTGTAAAATTCCATTTTTGAATCCGGGACTCCAGATTCAATTTTTGACATAACGAGTAGACTCGTGGCCTCATTCTGGTATGTTTTCATATAAAGTTTGCTTGATTTGGAGAACGTGGTCCCTGGCACGCATTTCGGTGCAAAGCGGGTCCCACTTTCTGGGTCAACGTGTTATTTTGAGATCGGCTCATCGGAATCCAATTCCGGATATACCGTTGAGTTCGTATCGTCATTCTGGATTCGTTGACATATAATTTGTTAAGTTTTGAGGACATTGGCTTCGACATGCTTTTTCGTGCAAATCGAATTTCAATGTCCCGGTCAACGGACCAATTTGAGATCGGGTCAACGGAATCCAATTCTGGATATACCGTTGGGTTCGTATCGTCATTCTGGATTCGTGGACATATAATTTTTTAGCTTTTGTGCACTTTTATTTTGGCACATTTTTTGGTGCAAAGTGTGTCCAACGACGGACATCATTTTGACCCAAAATTATCGTTTTGCCCCTGTGTCCAAATTGGACTTTTGGACATGCTATCCTAGCTGATTTGACCATTCTGGACACGTTGGTGATGTTAGTTTCATCATCCGACAACATCTGTAGATTTTTTTTCCCTTTTGTGTCATCCTATTATTATAATATTTTCTCCTTTGGGTTGTTTTAGAGACCCGTCGATTTCTGTAATTTCTAAATCACTGAAATTCATAAGTTGACCTTGTAGATGTTTATCGAGACTAGCTTTGACCCAGTTTGACCATGGTTGACTACTTTGACTGAACGTCGAAGTAGAGTCAACATTTGACCTAGGTTATACTAGTTTTGACCATGGTTGACCACAGTTGACTATTTTGACCAAAAGTCAACCGGAAGTCAACCGTAGCCTCAAATTGATTGGAACTGGACCGAAGTTGACCAGTTGACCCAAAGTCAACTGTTAGTCAACGTTAGTCAAGTTTGACCTAGAGTTGACCTAGAATTGACCAGAGTTGACCAGTTGACCAGAAGTCAACTGTAACTCAACCCTTGACTTAGATTGACCTAGTTTGACTTGCTTTGACTTGCCTTGACCTAGTTTGACTTAGTGTGACTTAATTTTACTTCCAAACCCTTATATTGATACAGTATTTCCACCTATAGGTCCTCGAGGCACTGTTCTTGGACCCGTTGACATATTCCACCAGATCACAGGCGAGTACATTCTCTGATAATATTTCTGTTTTATGATATCGTCTATGTTTCTTGTATTTAGTGTAGATACCCTTGTTCTCTTGACACATTGTTCACACGGATTGGTATTTCCCTGGATCCCGTCATGAGATGTTATTCCTCGCTTTCCTTGGTATATCTTGTGCAAGTCTTTCTTGTTCCTTGTGCATTGTATAGACACGATTCCTGCGAAGGCTAACTACCCTCTCAGAGAATCGCGTGTCATGATGTGTCATGGTTGGATCCACTATACTGGTCGGGGACGGAGAGTATTAGTGTAGATGTGTGGTCAATACCCGCCTTGTATATCTTGTGAACCTTGTGAATGCCAATCATACACCACACGTATGGTTGGCTAGATCATAACCTTGTGCAGACCCAAGCCGGCCACATGTTGTAGCTAGTACTCACACACTTAGATAGATATTTCTTGATTCTTGTACATGCCATGATCAGTTTTACTTGTCTTGTTCTAGCTCTAGATTTACAACTTACCTTGCCATGATACTCACATGTACATTTCATAATTTCTTGTATATTCTCTCTATTCATGTTCAATATCGTCTAATTAGAACTGTTATTTAAGATTTGTGCTCGTTCTATCCTGATTGGATATGTTGACAAAATTTTAGGAGTAGTTGTGCCCTCAGTATTGGACTTCATGATGTTGCTAGCTGAGGTGGATCTCACTGTTACTCTATGTGAGTTGCCTGGTAGTTATTCCTTAGTTAGTCTTGTTGTTCCTTCTTTATCTTCCTGTCTTATGATCATTGTAGATTCTAGTTGTTCTAGTGATATTGTTATTATTTCTTGTCTTATCTTCCTTAGTTTCGTGATGTGGCATGAGTACATTTCTAGTTATGGATTCTTAGATGTTGTAGTTAGTATAGTACACTTGACAGCGTTCTACCGCCGATACCGCGGCGTTGGCTGGGCGTGGCCCACGTATTCGTACTCGTATATCCGGGTGCGTGTCGTGACACGTTTTTAGTGGTGGCCCATGCAGGTCAGTCTTTGCAATTAATGCGAAGTCGTGGTAGTACTTGAGCTTATCTGTACTACTGCGAGCCTGCCCTAGGATTAAGGTTGAGTCATAGAATATTTTAGGATTTTGGTACTCGGTCACATATTAGGAACTCTTGGTAAATTCCAGGGATGACCCCTGGGAATCTTATTTCGAACTTTTCGAAACTCTTCCCATTCATTCCTGTCCATCCTGATTTCTGAAATATTTGCCCGTATCAAACTTTATTCTTTTTTGGAATGATTTTGTGGACCCCAGAGGGAAGGTATAAGTTGAACTTATATATCTTCTAGGTTGAGACGGGAATATGATTTACCAACCTCGTACCATGGTCGAGGTTTGTTTTAGATTATATTCCACCATTTTCTATCTTGACCTAGGTAGTACCCTCGGGACTTTTCCTGAGATTTTCCTCTGAACCCTATCTCGGAAGTTGTTTCCGTTGTTTCTATTAACTTACCCTTGACTTGTTGTTGAATTTTAAATCTTAATATTCGTTGTTGACCTTTGATTTTGTTTTGGATAATTCTTTTAAGAATTGAGTTAAGATATCCTGATAAACATATTTTGGACGAGGACGATGAGAACAGTAAGTGTCTACCTTACTTCTGGAGTTTTGAATTTATTGCAGTCATATTAGCTAGCCTGACAGGGACATGTAGCCTAATTTTGGATATACTATCCTAGTTATGGAATTTAGATTCTCTTGCAGCCATACCGGTTGGCATGGTAAGGAATCTAGATGACATGATTATAGGGTGTATACCTTAGCTATGGACTCTATCGTTTATTGTAGCTATGTTTACTGGCGTGGCGTAAATTCTGGCAACATGATTTTGGATAGACGTGTATGGTTATCAGGTCATATCTTAAGTTGATTCACTTCTTTTACCAATTGTGCAAGATAATTCCTACCATTATTTCTTGTTTATCATTCATTTCTTTTCTCATTGTATGATGATTTTCTCATCTTGCCATCATCCCTTTGACTAGTTTAGCTATGTCTTGATTACACCAATCACATATCTCATATCTACATCTATCATCTACACTTGGAACTCTGAAAATTTGGAAATGTTTATATCTCAATTGTTTCTTAAATTTTGATACTATTAAGATTTTGATTCTCTTCTGTCCATGACCAATCAATTTTGGTCGTCTTGTTTATCGTGCCAAAGAGTCTTGGTTGCTGACTAGACTCTAGATGACTTCAAAGTCCTTTGTGACTTGGGTTCCTTCCTAATTGTGTTTTTAAGACCTTGATTTGGAATTCATGATTTATTCGTCATTCACAACTAAACTTGGATCTTGATCGTGCTTATGTGACCTATAATCTGATTTCTATCAATTCTATCCCTCATCGTGCCTGAACAATTTTAAATCGACTATCTTGATCGTGCAAAACTCGTCAATCTTGGATCGTGCCTAAACTATTGCCTAAATCCTCTATCATGTTTTAACCCCACTACCAACCTTTAATTTCGAGGACAAAATTTTTATAAGGTGGGTAGGATTGTAAGCCCCTGAATTTAGGGCTTATTTTTTTTAATTTTATAATTCAATTAGTGGTAATAGATATTATTATTTGATTATTATTTGACTATTATTTAATTAAATGCTCTCTACCGTGACTTGGAATTCTAGAGCATCAGGGATGCCAGTCTCTGGAAACTTCCTTCTTGGAGTTTGTAGTAGACAAGATTATCTTCACGTCGATATATCATGTCCCATCCAAACTCGTTCCCTTGTGTTCCTTTAGTATCGCGCAAGTTCGGGTCAATTTAGACCATTTAAATTATTAATTGATTTCCCACTCTTTTCCTTGATCCCCATAAGCACGTTATCGTGGCTTTTAATTTAGGAGCACCAGACCTGTCTTTTTCTTGAAACCAACTTGTCATGTCTGATCTACTCGAGACGCTCTTCACCCCTGACCTTCGTGTCCCACTCAGACACTCCATTTTGTGCTCCATTTCCTTCGCACAACTTTCTGTTCAATTTAGGCCAATTAATTATCTACCGTGAAACCTGATTTGATTTCCAATTTAATTTTGGGACCCGACATCGACCTAACCTAGTCGACCCCAAATAGGGACATGGCCCACACGAAGCCTACTACCCGTCTGACACTTGTGTCCCATTTATTTGAGCTCCCGCATGCTACTTATTTGCCCATGATTTTAAATACCCAGTTTAATTCAATTATTGCCTCCTGTCCGATTTTGACTCGACCCGACTCAACCGGACCCGAGCCCAAGCTCCATATTGTTCTTTCATGACTGCCCAAATCCCCACGTAATTTTCCTATTTTTTTCCTATTTTGAAAATATCTAATTCTCTCTTTGTATATATATATATATATATATATATATATATATATATATATATATATATATATATATATATATATATATATATATATATATATATATATATATATATATATATATACATATTATATATATATATATACATATATACATAAAATATATATATATATATATATATATATACATATTATATATATATACATACATATATATATATATATATATATATATATATATATATATATATATATATATATATATATATATATATATATTACTCTCTCCGTCTCTCACCCCACAACTCTCCCTCACTCATCAGGACAAACACAACACCCCCCCTACCCGTACAGGACACACCACCCCCTCTCTCTAAATATCACTCCCTCTCTCTCTCTCCAAATATCTATCTCTCTCTCTCCCTCTCTCTTTATTATTATATACACACTCACACTTCACCCCTACCATCTCCATTAACATCACCTACTTCATCACCACCATGCACCACCCTCCACCCACGAACGGCCACCGAATTCCAAACCACCGTCGTGCCGTCGCCACCTCGCCGCGCACCACCGCGTGGCCGGCGAGCAGCGGCAGCTGCAGTAGCACAAGTGGCAGCAGCAGCTGCAGTAGCACAAGCAACAGCAGCGGCCAGCAGTAACGGCAGTAGCACGGCGGCGCCGCCACCGTCGCACGCCGTCGCACGGCGACCCCCTCCGGCCAGGCGCCGCCCCCAGCAAGCCTGCATGCGCACGCGTTGCAGCGGTCGCTGTTGTGCAGCGAGCTCGCGCGCGTGACGTGTCATGGTTGGATCCACTATACTGGTCGGGGACGGAGAGTATTAGTGTAGATGTGTGGTCAATACCCGTCTTGTATATCTTGTGAACCTTGTGAATGCCAATCATACACCACACGTATGGTTGGCTAGATCATAACCTTGTGCAGACCCAAGCCGGCCACATGTTGTAGCTAGTACTCACACACTTAGATAGATGTTTCTTGATTCTTGTACATGCCATGATCAATTTTACTTGCCTTGTTCTAGCTCTAGATTTATAGCTTACCTTGCCATGATACTCACATGTACATTTCATGATTTATTTTATATTCTCTCTATTTACTGCTACATGTTTAATATCGTCTAATTAGAACTGTTATTTGAGATTTGTGCTCGTTCCATCCTGATTGGATATGTTGACAAAATTTTAGGAGTAGTTGTGCCCTCAGTATTGGACTTCATGATGTTGCTAGCTGAGGTGGATCTCACTGTTCCTCTATGTGAGTTGCCTAGTAGTTATTCCTTAGTTAGTCTTGTTGATCCTTCTTTATCTTCCTGTCTTATGATCATTGTAGATTCTAGTTGTTCTAGTGATATTGTTATTATTTCTTGTCTTATCTTCCTTAGTTTCGTGATGTGGCATGAGTACATTTCTAGTTATGGATTCTTAGATGTTGTAGTTAGTATAGTACACTTGACAGCGTTCTACCGCCGATACCGCGGTGTAGGCTGGACGTGGCCCACGTATTCGTACTCATATATCCGGGTGCGGGTCGTGACACCAGATCATCGGGTTTCCACCTGTCCCATGAATTCGAGGTCAGGAGGACCAGTGCAAAAATTTTCTGTACCGCCAATACCAGGGGAAGGCCAGTATCAAGGACCAGCGGGTAGCAGTAAGACCGTTGACACAACGTCCGTTGATGTCGCAGGCTCAGATGTTTCGGCAACAGGGACCGCCGATGCAGCAACAACAACAAAGACCACCCCAGCATCACTAAGGCAGGGGCAGCGGCAACACTAGGCTAGGTCGCAGCAGGGGAACCAACAAGGAGGCCGAGGGTAGGCATTCAATCTGTCCTTGGAAGAGGCATTGGCATCGGGAGATTTTGTAGCAGATAACATTCTCGTCGCCTCATATCCTGCAGTAGCATTATTTTATTCGGGAGCATCACACTCATTTATATTTGCCTGATTTGTGACACGACTAGGAATAGAATTCGAGGCATTGCGAGAGAGGCTGAATATACTTACTGGTAATGGGAAGGAGTTAGTAAAGTTTTTCTAGCGTGTCGAGTTGTAGTGTGCGGGCGTTTCTTACCCGCCAAGTTGATAGAATTTTCTGTTGGTAATTTTGATGTTATCTTGGGTATGGACTGGCTGAAGGACAGTCATGCGACAATAGATTATTGAAGAAGGTTTGTATCTTTTAATATTCCGGGCAGGAAGTGGTTTACCTTAGTCAGGTCAGAGACAGACCAACATAAACAAAGAGTAGTAACGGTAATGGAAGAAGTTCAAGTCCCAAAGGTAGTTAATGAGTTTCTTAACGTATTTCTCGAAGAACTTCCAGGTCTATCACCCGTTAGAGATATTGAGTTCAGTATAGAATTGGCACCTGGAACTAAACCGATATCGGATCGAGTTTACAGAATGTCAGATTCAGAGCAGGCCAAGGTGTATCAGCATATAGAGGAACTGAAGGAGAAGAAGTTCATTCGAGACAGCAAATCACCATGGGTAGCATCAGTGGTACTTTTAGGGAAGAAGGATGGGTCATCAAGATTGTGCATTGACTACAGAAAGCTCAATACGGCAATGGTAAAGAACAAGTACCCACTACCAAGGATCAACGACTTGTTTGATCAGTTGAACAGAGCAAGAGTTTTCTCCAAGATAGATCTTCGTTCAGGATATCATTAAGTTAGAGTTCGAGAAGAGGATATTCCTAAGACGACATTCAGGTCAAAGTACGAGCATTACGAATTCTTAGTTATGCCGTTTGGTTTGACTAATGCTCCAGCAATATTTATGGATTTGATGAACTGCATCTCTATGTCATATTTAGATCAATTTGTCGTTGTGTTCCTCGACGACATTCTCGTATACTCAGCTAGTGAAGAAGAGCATGAGGATCACCTCAAGAAAGTGTTACAAGTTCTGAGAGAGAACCAGTTGTACGCCAAGCTCAACAAGTGTGAGTTTTGGATTGAACGCATTTCATTCTTGGGGCACATCATATCAGGGGATGGAGTAGCAGTGGATCCCAAGAAAGTAGAAGTATTAGAAAGTTGGCCAATGTCTAAGACCATAGCAGATGTGCGAAGTTTTTCGGGATTGGCAGGATATTACAGAAGGTTCGTATCAGACTTTGCAAGACTCTCAGCACCCATGACCCGCTTGACACAAAAGGACGTGCCATTTGTCTGGCCGGCATTATCAAGATCCGCACCCACTGTGAGGGTACGAGAACGTAACAACGCCCAGCCTACGCCGCTGTGTCGGCGGTAGAACGCTGTCCTAGGTCACAACATCTAACAACATAAAGCTAAGCAGTTTATACTCTCCGAATGGGGGTGACATAGCAGAAAATAAACTCAATCACAACTAAGGAAGAAGCAGCACGATATGATAAAGAACTCAAAAAAAATACAGATGATCAAATAGTCTAAGATAACATCTCAGCAGATATCCAGAGTACAAGGTCACAACTACTGAATATGAAAGAATATATACAACCCAAATCTCAAACACAAAAATAAAGCCTAACTACTAGTCTCAAGACAACATAAGTAAGATAAATCCTAACTAAGCTAGTCTAGGCAGTAGGGTAAAATCGTCAGCTAGAGCTGTCCCGTAGAAGGTATCCACACAGGCCTCCTCCTCGTCCTTTGTAATATTTTCAACAGGTCCATTCAGGACAGGAGCGAGCACAATACATCTCAACAGTTCATAGCAGGTTAGAAAATATAATCATGCAGTAAAGTAAGATATAGATACTGAAGGAAATGCAGTATGTAAACAGAGAGAGAGTTGTAATAGAAATATCTACTATAAATAGAGACTAACATTGGCTAGTGAGTCAGAGTACAATATAGACATGTAAATGGCATAGGATGATTCTGATGCTACACTATGGAAGGATTTTGATGCTACACTACTTGGATATTATTCACATGTCAACTTCTACTCTCCTGTACCCCCAATCAATACACAAGGATCCAACCAGGTTATGTTATGATTCTATGTAACGACCCCTGAAGGGTGGTACATAGTAGTCCCATAAATGGGGATTCTAGGAAACCCAATAAATGGGATAAGGATTCAAGAAAAACTCTGTGATCATAAGAGTATATGTCACAAGTAATCAAAGAACCAAATGAAGCATAGTGATACGCCATGTAAGTGAAACGCACAGAACATGTAGTACCCGATGCTCCCTGAAGGGATAACATCTCAAGAAGGGATCCATATAGTACTAATTCGTGTGACCAACATGACAGTATCAAGTAAAGTAATTTAATACAGAAAAATAATTCTAAGCAGGATATGAAATGATCAGATAATGTACTCGCCTGTATCTGAGTGTCCGGATGAAATGTACTGTCCGAGGAGAGGTGTCTGGCTCCTACTCAGAACAGCACAAGTCACAACAAGTCTAAAATGATAACAAGATGCAATTTAATGCATTTTACATGAATCTAGGTCAATCTAGGCCAAAATCAACTCTTAATCAACTCTGGTCAACCCTAGAAGTCAAACTAGGTCAACCAAGTCAAACCTAAGTCAAACTAGTCTATAATAGTCTAACAAGTCTAAACTAGGTCAAACAAGCCTATACTAGCCTAACTAGTCTATTCTAGGTCTAACAAGACTACACAAGTCTATACTAGGCTAAACTAGCTAACACATACCATTACAAGGCTATGCAAGCCTGAACCAAGCCTATCCCAACTATATTACATCATCACAATATAGCTATATGCTATAAAACTAACATACATTCAACAAGTCTAACTTATTCATCAATATACCTATTTATTTAGATACTTTACATATAGGCTATAGTGCAATACATTAGGAACATCACCTATATATATATTATATATATACATAGGCTCAAAATACTATATATACATTAACCATATATAGGTACACTACATAGATTGATATATACATATAATATCCATTACATGTATACATTACATACATATATGATTTACATATATAAATAGATACTCATGTATATATATATATATTCACAATACATTATTTACATATATATACATATTACATATATTGAATATACATACATAAATACATATAGAGATAGAGCATGTGTGTGTGTGAAGCTTGTGTGTGTGAGAGGAGAGAGTACAACAGTGTGTGTGACAGTTGAGTGAAACAGTGAGTGCACAGTGTCAGGAAGGTAATATAGTGTGTGTGTGTGACTATGTGTTAAGGGGAAAAATGTGTGAGCAGTGAGGGGACTTAGCTAGGTGTGTGTATGAATTATGGAGAGTGTGAGAGAGTGGCAGGTCACATGAATGTGTATGTGAGCTATGGCATATCAGTGTGAGGTCTGGAAAATAACAGTGAGGGGTTAACATTGTGTGAGACATGAGAGTTCAATGTGTGTAGGGAACTAGGCTACACAACAGGGTGTAATTACAGGAAAAATGGAATGAAGGGTGTGTGGAAAAAATCAGTGAGCTAACCACATCTCCAAAAATCAGTTGAAGTATTAAAGGGAAAAATAGTTCAGCAATTTCAAGAATTCATCTCAGGTTCTGGAAACAAAATCTCAGTTGACAGTTACATGAACTCAAATCAACCAACCTAATCATTCAATTTCAGTTAAACAATGGGAAGGAAACCAAATCACAAACCAACCCACAGTTCAGTAAAAGAATAGACTCTCAGGAATTAGAAAATGAACAGTGTAAAAATGAAATAGAAATCAGTAAAACAGTGGAGGAAAAAGGAAACCAATTCAATGAACAAAACATTCCTTCCAATCACAGGTATTAAGCTTCCATTCTCAGGTTAAGAAAACCATTCAGTCTACAGTAAATTTCCAATCCAACACATTATTCAAATCTCATTTACAAACCAAGCCAAAATCGAATGAATCATGGATCAACATGAGCTACAATTGTGGAAACATTGATAGTTAATACACGAGATTAAAATGGGATGACAATTAGGAGAAATTGGAATGGAAAGTTCAGGATTAACAGTGAACAGTATCAGCCAATGCCTAACAGTCCAGTTCATATGTCCAAATTCCATTAACACATCCAAAAGCCCAATTTTGAATTGAAAAACTTAGCTAAACATGAACTACAACATGTGGGGGTCATTAATCAGTGAAGAACATAATTTAACAGGGATTTAAAAAGTTAGGAAAAACAGGAAGAACTAGTGTATCAGAACAGGTATCAGTTACATACAATTTCACCCAAATCGAAACCAAATTTCCACATTAAACCTAATCCAATCATGTAAACTAATCTAATATAGTTTATACATTATAATTAGGATCTAATTAGCAATTAATAACATGATTAAAATTATTTAAAACTGTAAACAATCAGATAAACAAAACTACACTAATACACGCACACAGTGCACACTCGTGCATACGTGATTCCGTGTCCGACATGACACAAGGGCTCGTGCAATTCGAGGAACCTCGTATCAGTCATGGATACAACACGTGTGTCTAGTTTAGTATGTCGAAGTGGCGTGTGCACAGAACAAACAGCCCCGAACAGCAGGGCAAGCACCCTGCCCCGCGCGCGCGCGTGCGACCACGTTTTCCCGTATCTGTGGCGACATGACACGACACCAAACACGACTCAAAACACTAGAATCACAGAAGCGAGGTCAAAACCTAATTTTCTATTCAAATACAATCCTAAAAATCAATCGAAATGCCCATTGGGATATTTCATCAAACACTAGCACTATGACACTGATACGTATCCAAATAGGACACGAAAAGGACTCAAAATCTAGGGTTACCTATTCCTACAGTTAGGTTAGGCCTAGGGCTCCCTAGATATGCAATGAAATCGAAATTCTATGGTGTAGAATGAAAGTTACCTATATGTATCAAAATTCCCAAAAAGCTCCAAAGAGAGGTGTTCCTCTTGATAGCCAACCTCCTCCAATTTGCCCAAACTCTGAAATTACTCAATAACAGCAGCAAGAGGAATAAAATTAGAACTTATTGCAATTAGTTTGGGGGAAAAAGGAGTTGAAATAGATTTTATAGGATTTAATGAAGATGGAGGCTCACCTCTTCCAAAACTTGTGAAATTCTAAGGAGGCTAGCCCTCATTTCTAGGAGAATATTTATAGGGGGATTTCCAATGTGGGTGTGGTGGCTGGCCAAGTAATGTTAGGGTTAGGGTTTGGCATTAGCTAATGGGCTTTGGGCTTCTATGGCTAACTTATTGATTAATGGTTCAACCATAAGTCATGGCTTGTGTCATAACTATTCTAACTTGAGTCAAATGACTAAACCATAGGTTGTCCCTAGTCTAACTAGGGTTGCATGATCTAACCAAGTCCAAACTCAACTAGGGTTAGCTCCTAGGTTAGTCTACCAAGGTCATTGCTAGTCAAAGTCAACCTAGTCAACCTTCATTCAAACAATTCCAAAATAAATCCTAAAAATTTCCATAAATTCAATTAAATTCTAATAAATTCAAATAATCCCAAAAATGACAAGAATACCCTCAAACTAGAAATGATAAACAAATACCCAAATCATAAGGTTAGGCTCTAGGTCAACCAGTTTCCAAGGTTATACTATCAAAACACCAAAATCATAAGTCCCGATTTAAAATAGTTTTAAATGATTAAAATTACCAAAAATTATATCATGATTTAAATATCATTATTAAAAGACTAAAATTACAAAATTTCAAAATTACCCTCTTCTGGAAAACTGGGTGTTACAATCCTACCCACCTTATAAAAATTTCGTCATCGAAATTAAAATGTTCCTACTCATTCTAGGTCAAACCCCCACAATCAAGACTCATAACTTAAATAAAACATACGATTAAAAAGGACGGCATACAGGGTCATGGCATACGGTGGTAGTGAAGTCTCATCTAGGTATACTAGTCATGCTAACCAAAACGGTTATAGGGTATCAAAACACACAAGCAATCTAGGGTGCTAACTAGAAAGATACAGAAATAACAATCATCAAGACTGTATGGCAGTCTACCCTCTTATATTAAAACTGGTACTTATCAAAATAAAATATAATAAGGATAACTACCAATTATCTATTAAGGGATACTATTCAAAAAAATTAAAATCAAAAGTTAAGGAATGAAAGTCAATTGCATGGAATCCAATCACAATATGTATATATAGAGAGTGTGTTAGAGAGGGAAAAAGCTAGCATTAGGTAAATGTTATGTGGTTCGTGTGTGTATGGGTGTATGTGGACATGTTCATATGGTTAGATAGTAAGCATAGGTATAGGAGGATTTGGGTTTCAAGACAATAGCTATCAAGTTACACTACTCATGGTATATTGGTTAAACAGTCTACAAGGCACAAGCTATTCACTCATAATATGCACGGCTAACCATATATATATGTATACCTATATGTATAGAGAGGTAGAGATTTAATTATGCATCTACATACATTATAACATGTTTACAGAACTATATATATATATATATATATATATATATATATATATATATATATATATATATATATATATATATATATATATATATATATAGCTATATGAACATAATATAGAGATGAAGGGTTAGGTTTTCATGGCAGTTGTGAACATTAGTGTAGAGTGTCAAGTGTACATGGGTTAAAACTTGAAATGAAGGGTTCACTCATTCAGTTTAGCTCAATATTACATATTAGATCTGAAATTGAACTACACATATTGAAAGCAATGTAAAAATGTTAACATGTATTCAGTTTTCAAAAATTTGGAGAAATTTGAACATCAAAACCAACTCAATGTTTACCACAACCTAACATGTAAGAGTATGAAACCTAACATTATATACCTACACACAACAATGTACACGGCTCAAAACATCACATTAAAGAAAACTGCAATTTGACTAATCACTTAGAATTCAGACTTAAAGGGTTAATATGTACATAGTCTCAGGTTTGACAAATTCAACACAAAACTCAACCAATTTTCTTTAAGACTTGAAACTCTGCATGTAACATACATGTGCAGTAATGTAAACAACAACTAATAACATAAAATTTAAATTTAATTTACGAATCTAATCTGGAAAACAGAGAACTGGTCACTGATACTGTCCTATATTAGAATCATTAGAATTTTGAAAATTAACATCAACATATTAATATGCATTTAGATAGGTTGGTGATCAAGTGTAGCATGCATACGTGTCAGGCAAGTATCTGTGTCCACTATATTATATATTTTAAGGTAATACAAGAAATAATGGCAAGAATAAGATAATGATAAAATCTGTTCTGCTTATCTATTTAAAAGAAAGAACCATTTGAAACCAGAGTTACAATATCAAATCTAAGTTAAGGTCTAGCAAAATTATTGATTCATTGTATTAGGAAGAATTTTATAGCAAGTAGTTACACTAGATTTATAATAACAGCTAAGCCACTCCTACTCAAACTCCTACTCCTAAGTTATTTAATGATGGGGTATAATTTACAACAACAGAATGGTACGATAGAGATGATATGTTTAAAAACCTTTTCAAGATATAATCTGATAATCATATGCGTCTGTCAAAAATCATGTTACTCAGAGTCCTCGCCATGCCAGTAAGCAAGGCTGCGATAAACGATAGATTCCATAACTGGGGCATGCACCTCTATAATTATGTCGTCTGGAAATCTTGCTATGCCGACTAGTATAGCTGCGAGAAATTCCAAATCTCATAACCAAGATACGTACATCCGAAGTTAGGTCTCTATGTTTCCGCCACGCCAGCTAATATGGCCGCGATAAACTACAAGTTCCATAATTAAGTAGACATTTTACCATCCCTGTATTCCCGTCAACACATGTTATCAGAAAAATATCGATCGTAACTCAGGCCTTAAAATTCATCTCGATAGGAAAATCAAAATCAACAACGATCCAACAAAATCAAATTCAGTAATCAAGGAGTGAGAGCAACAAAACAAGGAAAATGATTCAAATTAAAGTTTAAATAAGATTCTTAAGGGTCGTCCAGGAATCTCTCAAGGAATCCTAACTGTGATTGAGTACCTTCAAAAATATATCATAATCCTACTGCAGGCTTTAGTGATACTCTAGTTCGAATACCACTACATAAACTGGACCTGCATAGGCCACCACTAAAAATGTGTCATGACCCGCATCCACTGTGAGGGTACGAGAACGTAATAACGCCCAGCCTACGCAGCAGTGTCGGCGGTAGAACGCTGTCCTAGGTCACAACATCTAACAATATAAAGCTAAGCAGTTTATACTCCCCGAATGGGGGTGACATAGCAGAAAATAAACTCAATCACAACTAAGGAAGAAGAAGAACGATATGATGAAGAACTCAAGAAAAATACAGATGGTCAAATAGTCTAAGATAACATCTCAGCAGATATCCAGAGTACAAGGTCACAGCTACTGAATATGAAAGAATATATACAATCCAAATCTCAAACACAGAAATAAAGCCTAACTACTAGTCTCAAGACAACATAAGTAAGATAAAGCCTAACTAAGCTAGTCTAGGCAGTAGGGTAAAGTCGTCAGCTAGAGCTGTCCCGTAGAAGGTATCGACACAGGCCTCCTCCTCATCCTCTGTAATATTTTTAACAGGTCCAGTCAGGACAGGAGCGAGCACAATACATCTCAACAGTTCATAGCAGGTTAGAAAATATAATCATGCAGTAAAGTAAGATATAGATACTGAAGAAAATGCAGTATGTAAACAGAGAGAGAGAGAGTTGTAATAGAAATATCTACTATAAATAGAGACTAACAGTGGCTAGTGAGTCAGAGTACAATATAGACATGTAAATGGCATAGGATGATTCTGATGCTACACTATGGAAGGATTCTGATGCTACACTACTTGGATATTATTCACATGTCTACTTCTACTCCCCCGTACCCCCAATCAATACACAATTATCCAACCAGGTTATGTTATGATTCTATGTAACGGCCCCCGAAGGGTGGTACATAGTAGTCCCATAAATGTGGATTTTGGAAAACCTAATAAATGGGTTAAGGATTTAAGGAAAACTCTGTGATCATAAGAGTATATGTCACAAGTGATCAAAGAACCAAATGAAGCATAGTGATACGCCATGTAAGTAAAACACACAGAACATGTAGTACCCGATGCTTCCTGAAGGGATAACATCTCAAGAAGGGATCCATATAGTACTAATCCGTGTGACCAATGTGACAGTATCAAGTAAAGTAATTTAATGCAGGAAAATAATTCTAAGCAGGATATGAAATAATCAGAGAATGTACTCACCTGTATCTGAGTGTCCGGATGAAATATACTGTCCGAGGAGAGGTGTCTGGCTCCTAATCAGAACAGCACAAGTCACAACAAGTCTAAAATGATTACAAGATGTAATTTAATGCATTCTACATAAATCTAGGTCAATCTAGGCCAAAATCAACTCTTGGTCAACTCTGGTCAACCCTAGAAGTCAAACTAGGTCAACTAAGTCAAACCTAAGTCAAACTAGTCTATAATAGTCTAACAAGTCTAAACTAGGTCAAACAAGCCTATACTAGCCTAACTAGTCTATTCTAGGTCTAACAAGACTACACAAGTCTATACTAGGCTAAACTAGCTAACACATACCATTACAAGGCTATGCAAGCCTGAACCAAGCCTATCCCAACTATATCACATCATCACAATATAGCTATATGCTATAAAACTAACATACATTCAACAAGTCTAACTTATTCATCAATATACCTATTTATTAGATACTTTACATATAGGCTATAGTGCAATACATTAGGAACATCTCCTATATATATATTATATATATACCTAGGCTCAAAATACTATATACATTAACCATATATAGGTACACTATATAGATTGATATATACATATAATATCCATTACATGTATACATTACATACATATATGATTTACATATATAAATAGATACTCATATATATATATATATATATCTATATATATATATATATAAATATATATATATATATATATATATATATATATATATATATATATATATATATATATATATAATATATATATATATATAATATATATATATATATATATATATATATATAATATATATATATATATATATATATATATATATATATATATATATATATATATATTCATAATACATTATTTACATATATATACATATTAAATATATAGAATATACATACATAAATATATATAGAGAGAGAGCATGTGGGTGTGTGTGAAGCTTGTGTTTGTGAGAGGAGAGAGTGCAACAGTGTGTGTGACAGTTGAGTGAAACAGTGAGTGCACAGTGTCAGGAAGGTAATATAGTGTGTGTGTGACTATGTGTTAAGGAGAAAAATGTGTGAGCAGTGAGGGGACTTAGCTAGGTGTGTGTATGAATTATGGAGAGTGTGATAGAGTGGCAGGTCACATGAATGTGTGTGTGAGCTATGGCATATCAGTGTAAGGTCTGGAAAATAACAGTGAGAGGTTAACATTGTGTGAGACATGAGGGTTCAATGTGTGTAGGGAACTAGGCAACACAACAGGGTGTAATTACAGGAAACAGGGAATAAAGGGTGTGTGGGAAAAATCAGTGAGCTAACCATATCTCCAAAAATTAGTTGAAGTATTAAAGAGAAAAATAGTTCAGCAATTTCAAGAATTCATCTCAGGTTCTGGAAACAAAATCTCAGTTGATAGTTACATGAACTCAAATCAACCAACCTAATCATTTAATTTCAGTTAAACAATGGGAAGGAAACCAAATCACAAACCAACCCACAGTTCAGTAAAAGAATAGACTCTCAGGAATTAGAAAATGAACAGTGTAAAAATGAAATAGAAATCAATAAAACGGTGGAGGAAAAAGTAAACCAATTCAATGAATAAATTATTCCTTCCAATCACAAGTATTAAGCTTCCATTCTCAGGTTAAGAAAACCATTCAGTCTACAGTAAATTTCCAATCCAACACATTACTCAAATCTCATTTACCAACCAAGCCAAAATCGAATGAATCATGGATCAACATGAGCTACAATTGTGGAAACATTGATAGTTAATACACGAGATTAAAATGGGATGACAATTAGGAGAAATTGGAATGGAAAGTTCAGGATTAACAGTGAACAGTATCAGCCAATGCCTAACAGTCCAGTTCATATATCCAAATTCCATTAACACATCCAAAAGCCCAATTTCGAATTGAAAAACTTAGCTAAACATGAACTACAACATGTGGGGGTCATTAATCAGTGAAGAACATAATTTAACAGGGATTTAAAAAGTTAGGAAAAACTGGAAGAACCAGTATATCAGAACAGGTATCAGTTACATACAATTTCACCCAAATCGAAACCAAATTTCCACATTAAACCTAATCCAATCATGTAAAATAATCTAATATGGTTTATACATTATAATTAGGATCTAATTAGCATTAATAACATGATTAAAATCATTTAAAACTATAAACAATCAGATAAATAAAACTACACTAATACACGCACACAGTGCACACTCGTGCATACGTGATTTCGTGTTCGATACGACACGAGAGCTCATGCAACTCGAGGAACCTTGTGTCAGTCATGGATACAACATGTGTGTCGAGTTTCGTGTGCCGAAGTGGCATGTGCACAGAGCAAACAGCCCCGAGCAGCAGGACAAGCACACAAGCACCCTGCCCCCACGCACGCGCGTGAGACCACGTGTTCCCGTGTCTGTGGCGACACGACACGACACGACACCAAACATGACTCAGAATACTAGAATCACAGAAGCGAGGTCAAAACCTAATTTTCTATTCAAATACAATCCTAAAAAATCACTCGAAATGCCCATTGGGGCATTTCATCAAACACTAGCACTATGACACTGATACGTGTCCAAATATGACACAAAAAGGACTCAAAATCTAGGGTTACCTATTTCTACAGTTAGGTTAGGCCTAGGGCTCCCTAGATATGCAATAAAATCAGAATTCTATGGTGTAGAATGAAAGTTACCTATATGTATCAAAATCCCCAAAAAGCTCCAAAGAGAGGTGTTCCTCTTGATAGCCAAACTCCTCCAATTTGCCCAAACTCTGAAATTACTCAATAACAGCAGCAAGAGGAATAAAATTAGAACCTATTGCAATTAGTTTGGAGGAAAAAGGAGTTGAAATGGATTTTATAGGATTTAATGAAGATGGAGGCTCACCTCTTCCAAAACTTGTAAAATTCTAAGGAGGCTAGCCCTAATTTCTAGGAGAATATTTATAGGGGGATTTCCAATGTGGGTGTGGTGGCTGGCGAAGTAATGTTAGGGTTAGGGTTTGGCATTAGCTAATGGGCTTTGGGCTTATATGGCTAAGTTATTGATTAATGGTTCAACCATAAGTCATGGCTTGTGTCATAACTATTCTAACTTGAGTCAAATGACTAAACCATTGGTTGTCCCTAGTCTAACTAGGGTTGCATGACCTAACCAAGTCTAATCTCAACTAGGGTTAGCTTTTAGGTTAGTCTACCAAGGTTATTACTAGTGAAAGTCAACCTAGTCAACCTTCATTCAAACAATTCCAAAATAAATCCTAAAAATTCCCATAAATTCAAATAAATTCTAATAAATTCAAATAACCTCAAAAATGACAAGAATACCCTCAAACTAGAAATGATAAACAAAATACCCAAATCATAAGGCTAGGCTCTAGGTCAACCAGTTTCCAAGGTTACACTATCAAAACACCAAAATCATAAGTCATGATTTAAAATAGTTTTAAATGATTAAAAATTATCAAAAATTATATCATGAATTAAATATCATTATTAAAAGACTAAAATTACAAAATTTCAAAATTATTCTCTTTTGGAAAACTGGGTGTTACAATCCTACCCACCTTATAAAAATTTCATCCTCGAAATTAAAATATTCCTACTCCTTCTAGGTCAAACCCCCACAATCAAGTCTCAGAACTTAAATAAAATATACGATTAAAAAGGACGGCATACAGGGTCATGGCATACGGTGGTAGTGAAGTCTCATCTAGGTATACTAGTCATGCTAACCAAAACGGTCATAGGGTTTCAAAACACACAAACAATCTAGGGTGCTAACTAGAAAGATACAGAAATAACAATCATCAAGACTGTAAGGCAGTCTACCTTCCTATATAAAAATTGGTACTTATCAAAAATAAAATATAATAAGGATAACTACCAATTATCTATTAAGGGATACTATTCAAAAAAATTAAAATCAAAAGTTAAGGAATAAAAGTCAATTGCATGGAATCCAATCACAATATGTATATATAGAGAGTGTGTTAGAGAGGGAAAAAGCTAGCATTAGGTAAATGTTATGTGGTTCGTGTGTGTATGGGTGTATGTGGACATGTTCATATGGTTAGATAGTAGGCATGTGTATAGGAGGATTTGGGTTTCAAGACAATAACTATCAAGTTACACTACTCATGGCATATTAGTTAAACAGTCTACAAGGCACAAGCTATTTACTCATAACATGCACGGCTAACCATATATATATGTATACCTATATGTATAGAGAGGTAGAGATTTAATTATGCATCTACATACATTATAACATGTTTACAGAACTATATTTATATATATATATATATATATATATATATATATATATATATATATATATATATATATGAACATAACATAGAGATGAAGGGTTAGGTTTTTATGGCAGTTGTGAACATTAGTGTAGAGTGTCAAGTGTACATGGGTTAAAACTTGAAATGAAGGGTTCACTCATTCAGTTTAGCTCAATATTACATATTAGATCTGAAATTGAACTACACATATTGAAAGCAATGTAAAAATGTTAACATGTATTCAGTTTTCAAAAATTTGGAGAAATTCGAACATCAAAACCAACTCAATGTTTACCACAACCACAACCTAACATGTAAGAGTATGAAACCTAACATTATATACCTACACACAACAATGTACACGGCTCAAAATATTACATTAAAGAAAACTGCAATTTGACTAATCACTTAGAATTCAGACTTAAAGGGTTAATATGTACATAGTCTCAGGTTTGACAAATTCAACACAAAACTCAACCAAACTCAACCAATTTTCTTTAAGACTTGAAACCCTGCATGTAACATACATGTGCAGTAATATAAACAATAACTAATAACATAAAATTTAAATTTAATTTACGAATCTAATATGGAAAACAGAGAACTAGTCACTGATGCAGCAGTAATATTTATATTAAATCTATGGAGGCATTACTTGTACACAGACCACAAAAGTCTAAAGTACATCTTTACTCAGAAGGAACTGAACATGAGACAGAGAAGACGGTTAGAGCTGATCAAGGATTAATATAAAGCTTCAGTATCATCCAGGCAAGGCAAATGTGGTAGCGGACGCTCTTAGCAGGAGAGGCGGCACATTTATGTTGACATCACAGAAACACATTTTAGAATATCTTCAAGAGATGGGCATCGAGGTTATACTTCCTAGTGATGTAGGAATTCTAGCAAGTCTACGAGTTCAATCCGACTTGGTAGACAAGATCAAGGCAGCTCAAGTATAACTGCCTATTTTCAAAATTAAGGATAATTTTATCATTTCTCAGTTTTCCATAATTTTGGTATATTTTAATTTACTTAATACCATTTAAATTGGTGTATTGTGATTTTGGTGTTTTGTCAGTACAACCCTAGAAACTGTTTAGCCTAGAGACTAACCATGACCACGGAGACCTAACCAAGTATTTAGATTAGCAAGTTTCTATTTTTCTAGGCTAAGGGTATTTTGGTTATTTGGTGACTTTTGAATTATAATAGATTTTGGCCTTTTAGTAATGTGCTAATTGATAGGTTAGGCATTAACCTAGAATTTCCCTAATCTAGATGTTAACCATGAGCCTAGAGATTAGATTAGAAATATCCATTACATGACAAGGTTAAGAATATCTAGATATTTGTTTAAGGGTAGATATTTATTAGGGGTAGATATTTTAACTTGGGCCTATAGCTAGAAGGCCTTGATTTAAATAGCTAGAGGCCTCCTAATCACTTAGAAACTAAACCGTAACCCTAGAGGCAAGCCCTAGGCTGCCATAAGGAGTCTCCCCCTATTTAAATACTTATTGACACACCCTTGCCTCTTTTCATTTCAAATAGAAACCATAGTTTAGTATTCTTCCCCAAATTACCCTATTTTATCAAATCAACTTCAAATTGAGCCTAGTCTTTTGCATTGGACTCCCCTACAGTAGTAGAAGCCATTGGAGGATAGCTAGCAAGTATTTGGAAGCTTTTGACTGTTATAAATTGAGGGAAACATCGATATTATGTTCTTTATATTGAGATTCCAAATCTCAATAGGTAAACCTATTTACACCCATTGAAATCATGATTTCTCTTCATAGGTGCATTCATTTAGGGTTCCCCTAGGTGTAGCCCAAGTTTGGTAGGATTTCGTGTCCGTTTGATATGCGTATCGGACACGTATCGGACCGTAGTTTAAAGTATTTGGTGAAATGTCACAATGGGTTGTGTGTTAATGAATTTCAAAACAAATTTCATGTTTGTAAAGCCTAATGTGTGGGGATTAGATTTCATGTTGACCGAGCACATTTTGGACCTCTGTTCTTGTCCAAATTGGACACGAACTTGCTGCCAGGACACAGCACAAGGGAGTGTTGTGCTCCCCTGCTGCTCGAGTGTCCTGTAGGATATGACACAGCTCCGTTCGAACTAAAATTTTAGGGACATGAAGGGGCACCCTCTGTCAGAATGATCCTCAAGTTTGAGGTAATTTCAACGAGAGGTTCGAGATAAATCTCGACTGTACTGGTCACACACGCGACTGCACTGGTCACACCGTGCGCGCGTATGAGCCCACTGATACGCGTTCTAAACTCGAACACGACACAACTTAAACACGATTCAGGCTACCCTACCCCTAGCCCTAGACTTAGGCTACCCATTCGATACAACCACTTGGTGTCTTAGTGGACACACGTGTCCCTGGATGAGTCGACACGCGTGCACGAGATAGTGCACTGTACTGTCTCTGACACCAGTTTGACAAGGTTTATGGCATTAATGGACACATTTTGGTGACACAGTCGGACACTACCCGACCCCCAGGGTCGACACGAATCACCCCCACTTTTGATTCGAATGTTTGTTTAGTTTTCAAATGAAATTGGGTTCAAAAGGGTTATTTTACTTATACAAGTTTTGTGTGTTCGAGAATTATTTAGGATGAATTCAAATTAGATTTCAAAATGTGTATATCATATTTAACCTGGGTTTTGATTTGTTTTCAAATTGTTCTTTGTTTTAAGTTTTCAATTGAGTCTTTGGTTCGAAAAGGGGTTTTGTCTGATACTGTTATAGGTATTTCGATTTCGAAAGCAAAATAGTGAAATTAAATAGAGGTTTCAAAACGAGTTCAGTTATATAAACCTGGGTTTGTTTTGTTTTCAAATTATTTTTTATGATTTGATTTGGGATTTCGAACATGTTTTCCTCATTGAGGTTTCAGTTGAATTACCTGGGTTTAAAGTTATGATCCAAATTTGTTTTCCAGAGTTTTGGTTTTTAGGTGATTAGTTCTATTTGATTTTAGATACTTGTTTCCCATATATTTCAATTAGAGGTTAATTCACAAATGTATGTTAGTTATTAGGATTGGTTTCAAAGTTTACTTATATATATATATATTGGTTTTCATTGGTTTAGTTGTAGGTAAATTAAAACTAAATATATAAGTTATCAACTTTGGGTTTAATCCTCAGTTTTGTTTTTGAGAGATGATATATATATTGGTTTTCATTGGTTTAGTTGTAGGTAAATTAAAACTGAATATATAAGTTATCATTCGAAAACTGGTTCAAGGTTATCTTCAAAATCTGAATGAATATTCATATGTAGGTATATATCTAACTGAGTTTATAGTTATCTATATATATGCTTTATCTATAGGTGATTCTCAGTTTTGTTTTGAGAGATGATCGTGAGTTTTCAGCTGTGTTAGGGAGTGAGTTCAGGTTTAAAGGTTGTGAGAGAGGATGAGATCAACTTTGGGTTTAATCCTAAGTATTATATGTATGTTGGCTTGCCTGAGATTGATGAGTAGATGTTGGATTAATATGTTAACTAAGATTACAGTTGGTTGTGAGAGTTAGGACTAGACTGTTGATACCTGAGTTTAGGAGCAACAACAGCTGTAGGCAGTGTGCTGCCTTACCTTGGCATGGCTTGGCCTGGCAGGACATGTTGCAACTACAGGCAACAACAGCAGTACAGTGAGCAAGACCACTGCCTTGGCCCTGCCTAGGCCTGACTTGGAATGGTTGGTTATCCAACAATACAGCAGTTGGGGCTGCACTAGGCAGCCCCTTGTTACAGGTTACAGCAGCTTTGGCATCAAGGCTTGGCCTTGCCTTGGGTTAAGTATAAGTGTTTGAGTAGGATTGTGAGTGAGAGTGAGTGTTACCTTGGTTTTAGGCCGTGAGATTAGAGTAAAGTTTTGGGTAGAGAGCTGGTTGTAAAGGGTTTTGTAAATATGTATGTATGGTTATATATGATATAGGTTAGTTAGGATAAGGGGTGTGTGGTAGAGTATATGTGGTATCTATATGTAAGGTAGATGTTAGGTTTAGCCATAGGCTATGGGGGTTTCAGTTTCCCTTTCATGTATTTTATAGTGATATTTATAGTTTATCATAAATGTATTGGGATAAGTATATATTATATGGTAGATGTATATAGATGTCTTGATTATATATGGATACCTAGATAGACTAGAGGATGACCAAGTTTGACTCCTAGTTGACCAAAATTGACTTGTTGACCTAGTTTGACCTAGACAGTTGACCAGGTTTGACTTAGATTTGACTTTGGCCTAGATTGACTTAAAAATCATGTAGATTGCATCATATACTTCATTTACCTTATTTATGTATACATCATAACCTGTAATTGCTTTAACTAGGATTTTGAGACTCCAGTTCAGAAGTCTATTTTCATCAGTCATTCAGGGTACCAGGCGAGTACATTCTCTGATAATATTCATATTTTTTGATATCATATTTGTTTCTAGTAGTGTAGATATCCTTGTTCTCTTGACACATGGTTCACATGGAATGGTATTTGTCTGGATCCCGTCATAAGATGTTATTCCTCTTATATATGGTATACACTTGGCAAGTCTTCCTTGTTCATTGTTAATTATATAGATACGATTCCTGCGAAGGCTCGCGATCTTCTCAGAGAATACGTATCATGACGTGTCATGACTGGATCCACTATACTAGTCAGGGATGGAGGTGTTAGCGTAGATATGTAATCAATACCCCACTGTATCATTATTTATATCATCATTGTATCGCCCTTATATCATCACCGTATCACCATTATATATATCCTCACAGAATAGTGTTAATCATACAATCATGTATGATTAGCCAGGCCAAATATTTGTATCAAGTTCTAAGCCGATCACATGTTGAAACTAGTGCTAAACTCACATAGATAGCAGTTCCAGATTTTCGTATATGTTATACACTGTTCTCTTGCCTTATCTCATTAAGTTTTGATATACCCTGTCAGGATGCATGTACGTTCTACTTTACTTAGTATATTCTCTCTATCTACTATTACATTTTTAATATTGTCTAACTAGAACTTGTTTGAGGTTTTGTACTCGTTCCCATCCTGATTGGACCTGTTGAAAATATTACATATGACAAGGAGGAGTGTCCTACCTATTACGGTCCTCATGACGTGGTTGGTATAGAGTTGGAGACTCTAGTGCAACAGGGGCTAGCTCTAGCAGATGAGGCCTTGGTATAGCTGGTTTTAGTATAGTACTGGACTTTGTCTCCAGATTACTTTGGCTTATTATTATTTGTTAGTTATTTGTTTTGAGATTGTTGACTCAGAGATTTTGGACTTGTGTTATTCTGTGTTGGATTTTCAGGATGATATTTATAAATCTTCTTGTCTTTATCTTTCAGTATTATCTATCGTTATTCTTAGAGTTTGTGATTGAGTATATTATATTGTCATTGCTTGTCCTCCGTTCGGAGTTGACCATTCTCGACATGTTTTGATATTATAACTATTGATAGATAGTATACCTAGACAGCATTCTACGTCGTTTCTGCGGCATAGGTTGGGACGTTGTTTCGCACTTGTGCCCTTACTCTGGGTGCGGGTCGTGACATCAGGCACAGGAAAAGTTGGCAGAGTTGTATATACAGCAGATAGTCAGGCAACATGGGATCCCTGTCAGTATTGTATCCGATAGAGATACCCGTTTTACATCATATTTCTGGAAGAGTTTACATCAGAGCATGGGTATCAAGTTAAGATTTAGTACGGATTACCACTCGCAGACTGACGGGCAATCAGAAAAAATAATTCAGACTTTAGAAGATATGTTACGAGCTTTCACCCTAGATTTTGGAGAATCATAAGAGAGTCACCTGTACTTAGTTGAATTCTTATACAACAACAGTTATCAAGCAGTATTCATATGGCGCCATTAGAAGCACTATACGGTAAGAAGTGCAGGTCACCACTGGCATGAAATGATATCGGAGATAGGAAGATGTTAGGCCCAGAGGTGATTGTTCAGACGGTTGAAGTGGTTAAGGGGATTAGAGAGCAACTTTGAGTTGCGCAAGATCGGCATCATCATTGGACAGACCAGCATCGTAGACCGCTAGAATTTTTTGTTGGGGACCACGTGTTCTTGCGGATCTCGCCTACTCGTGGGATCATTAGATTTGGTGTTCGCGGGAAGTTGAGTCCGCGATACGTGGGCCCATTTGTTATCCTCGACAGGGTAGGCGATGTTGCTTATCGTTTTTTCCTTTTTACCTTCGTTACGAGAGGTGCATGATGTGTTTTATGTATCTCAGTTGCGTAGGTATGTATCGGATCCAAGCCATATCCTCGATCATTCTGAGCTGGTTGTTGGTACCAATCTGTATTATAAGGAACAGCCTGTGTCCATTTTGGACCGAAGGGAGATGATACTCAAGAACCGAACAATTAGCCTTATCCGTGTTGCTTGGGGGGCATCACTCCTTAGGAGAGTCAATATGGGAACGTGAGGATGATATCCGATCACGGTATCTGTACCTATTTGACTCACAAGGTATATTTCTTTTCGTGTACCTTGATTGTCTTGATCCCTCATGCTTATCACCCTATGGGTAGAGATTGCTTGATGTCATAGATTGATAAATATAGATATATTACTTGTTGATATTGTAATATAATTGCTTGCTTGCTAGAATTGCTTGTAGTTGGATTAGTCTAGCCCTGATGTTTCTAGCCTGCTTGGATTTAAAATTCCGAGGACAAAATTTTTCTAAGGACGGTAGAGATGTCACTCTCCGTTCCCGGGATACGTATTTTTAATACGTGTTCTACTTGACTGTATTTATTTAGTATTTATCATGCATTTGTTCTGTATTTAATTCTTTTAATTATATGCTAAATATTTTTCTGTATTTTATTTTCTGCTTTTGCTTAGCTCTTGGTTTATTTCTGTTCATGTTGAACCAACTTGGTTTGGCTTGGTTCGTTATGATAAAGGGTGGATGGCCTAGATTGTGTGGGGAAGGAATGGGTGGTGGAGATCAAATTTGACTTGATATTTATACACCTTTTCTTTTCTCTCTCCCCACAAACTTTCATTTCATTCCCTCCACCAAAACCCTAACCCAATTTGGAGAGGCAAGTACATCTTGCACACCATGAGGGATTTTATGCATCCCCATTTATTTTTAGTTCATGTTATTCCTCTCCTCTTTCTCTACAAGTTTAGGTCTTAAAGTTTTTGATTTCCATGGATGGTTGTGTGTAGATCTAGATTTTAAGTTTCAAATTTTATGGGTTTTTCTTAGTTTTGATCCATCAAACTTGCTTATTTTCAAAAATCTAATTGCCCCATGTGGTAGAGAATTTTATTTTACCCAAATTTGACCTTTGAAAAGTTAGATTTTGTTTTGTTTCGACCGAGTTATGCAAGTTTGAAGTTTATGAGTTCCTTGACCATCTTTCTCAGATTTTGGAGAAGATGGGCAGTCTGGCCGTATGAGTTTGGCCGCATGCGTCTGGCCGCATGAGTCCAGGCACATGAGTCCGGCCGCATGAGTCTGGCTGCATGAGTTTGGCTGCATGAGTCTAGCCGCATGAGTCTGGCAGCATGAGTCTTTGGTCGCATGCGTCATGCAGACCGCATGAGTCCCGTAAACTGTATGATAAATTCTCGCTATTTGTCTTATACCGCACGATTGTCGAATTCGAGCGTTTCGTCTTATCTAGCGCATTTCGTTGGATTGCGCCACTTGATGCATGTTAGTGTTCTAATACATATTGTTATGTGGAGTGTGCCTCGTGTCTTGATTGGCTTGTGGGCATCCTATATCACTGGTACTTAATCCTGAGAGTTATAGACTCGACCATACTAAATACTAGTTTGACTTTTATGCCTTGTCACGAATTGATATAGATTGTTACCTTCACTAAATGATTGATCATGCGTTCCTATTGGAACTAGAAGACTGGCTAGTTGACTTATTGAATTGAATGAGCCACGTTCATGTATGAACCATGAACTATTGCGATCGACTAGCCGATCCCGAATATTGTCATATGGACACGTGTTGACTTCAACTTCTTTCTACAAAAGCAGCATGTGTACCTTATAGTCAATGCATGATTATCCCGTGGCTAGGTTTGATTGTTGCATTATGCTATGTAAGACATACAACCTAACTACACGGACATCTTGTAGAGTTATGCATATTGTACTCTGTATGGAAGTACTCATTCAGAATGATCATGATCAACGGCATAAGATTTCAATTAACGTAGGGACTATAAGTTAAATAAAATAACTATTGCATGGAGAGAATAGATTCCCAAGTTCTTACATGATAGCCATCTTGGGAGTGCCCAGACATACCGACTGGTTCCCACGGATACTGCAAATCTGCCACACGGACAGGATGTCACTCCCGTTTTCCGTTATACGTATTTTTGCATACGTATACGAGATCTCTGACGTTTGTCAGATGACTCATAGTTAGACTTGTTTTGCTTAGGCTAGTCTTGGTTTAATCTTGACTTGGTTTATTTGATTGGTTTGGTTCAATTGGACTTGGTTTGGCTTGGCTTGGTTTGGTTTGAGATGGAGAGGGTTGATATATAACCCAACTTCTTCTCTCTCTCCTCATTCACTTCTTTATTTACTTCTCCATCTTCTTCATTTACTCCTCCCACCTACCAAGTCATAGGCAAGTGCAATCTTGCTTCATGATGGATCTCCCATTTTATTTTTCCATTCTCTTCTCCACTTGATTATAAGCCTCTTTAGAGCTTGGCATTTTCGGTTTTGATGGATAGATTTTTGTAGATATAAGTTTTGAGCAAGTTATGGCATTTTGAAGTTTTTGGGTTCCATGGGTTCTTTTTTGCTGTTTTGGGAAAGAAGAACAGTGCCAGGCGCAACTTGACCCGTGCGCACTTCTTAGCGCGGCGCACCATGACCCAGCGCGCGCTTCTTAGCATGGCGCAACCTGAGTCAGGCGCAATCCGACCTCGCTCAGCTCAGTTTGGCACAATCTAGCCCAGCTCCCCCTTGGGACCTGGCACAACCTGACCTGGCGTACTCTAGTCCAGCGCAACCTAGCCTCGCGCAGCCTAGTGCCTGGCACAACCTGACTTGGCTTG
Organism: Iris pallida; assembly: GCA_029216955.1. NCBI lineage: Eukaryota > Viridiplantae > Streptophyta > Magnoliopsida > Asparagales > Iridaceae > Iris > Iris pallida. Next base: position 4,114,259 of record JANAVB010009798.1, read on the forward strand.
ACTTGTTCTGGCGCAACCCAGCATGTCTTGACCCAACTTGCCTTGGTGTAGCTCGACCTGACCTGGCGTACCCCATTGCCTGGCACCCTAGTGCCAAGGCGCAACCTAATGTTTGGGCACAACCTGTAGCCTTGGCACCCCTAATGCCTAGTGCAGCCTATTACCCTGGCGCAACTTGGCTAATGCCACTTGTTGGCCATGGTACCTCTTGCCCCTTGCATGATATGTCATTTAATCATTTATTTTATGTTAAGTGCTAACCTTTGTACTTGACCTATTTGTGATGACCTGACTCGATAACTTGTTGAGCATAGCATGACTTGCCAGTATTGATGTTGACATGAACACGACATGAAAATCTGGATAGTGGCCCGTCGAGGTGCACTCTTGACAAGCACTCTTGACATGATAAGTAACTTGATAAGACATATACAATCTTGATAGTGGCCCGTCGAGGCGCACTCTTGACATGATAAGTAACTTGATAAGGCATGTACAATCTTGATAGTGGCCCGTCGAGGCGCACTCCTGACAAGTAATCTTGACAAGTAACAAGTAACCTGGCATGACATGTTAATCTTGAACGTTGTTGCGACAACAACCCTGACTTGCTAAGTAACTCTTGTCTTGACACCGTGGTCGAATTTCTTGAGTGTGTGTAGCACCCAGTTTCTAAAATAAAGGTAATTTTAAAATTTTGTAATTATAATTATTTAATAATAATATTTAAACCATATTATGATTTTTGGTGTTTTTTAGTTATTTTTAAAACTATTTAAAACCACGACTTGTGATTTTGATGTTTTGCTAGTGCAACCTTAGAGATTACTTAACCTAGAGACTAACCATGACCATGTGAAACTAGCCATAGGCTTAGAACATCAAATTACCACTTTTTAGTCAAAAAGGTATTTTGGTAATTTATTAGAATTTATTTCGATTTATGTAATTTATTATTCTTTAATTAGTTGATTAGTGTCATGTTAGCCACTAACCTAGAAGACTAAGTGTAGGTATTTACTTTATGTTGTAAATATCTTAGGATTGAAATATCTTAGATATTTGCTTTATGGGATATTTTTCATAAAACCTAGAAAGATCTTCAACCCTTTACCTAGAAGTCAATGTTCCTTCACCTTGAAGCAACCCAAGGACACCCCCTACCTCCTTGGCTGGCCATAGGACCACCCCCTCTATATATGTACACCCCTTCACAAAAAGTTCCATTTTCATTACTTTGAAACCTTGATTTTTTCCTCAACTTCAACCTTCCACAACTTAGCCATTTTAGCTCCAAATTGAGCCAAACTTCGTGCATTGGAACCCCCTACTGTTGAGGATGCTAAGGGAGGCTAGCTAGCAAGGTTATACAAGCATTGGGCATCCCAAGTGAAGAGAACACCCCCCCTATTCTAGGCTTTTCTTGAGTTTTCACTTAATAGGTAAATACCTACAAACCTTGTTAATATTATAATTTTTCTTCATAAATGCATGCATATAGGTATACCCTAACTGTGGGTCAAGTTTGGTAGGAAGTAGGTTTGATTTGGTGTCCGTATCGGACACGTATCCATGTTTGAAAAACAGTGTTTGGTGGAATGCCACTTAGGATTTAATGTTGTGTTTTTGTAAAACAAAATACATTTTTGGGTAGCCCTAGGCTTGTAGGACATAACCCTAGTTGACTGAGCACGAAATCGTATCGTGTCCGTGTCCAATTTGGACACGAACACACTATTAAACACCACACTGTGCACACTGTTAAACCCCACTGTTTGACACTTCGTGTCGTGTCCACACGTGTCGTGGACACGATATAGGAACTTGGACACGTGCCCTGACAACCCACCTATCCTAGGACACGACCACGATACCATAGATTGCACACACGTGGCCCTAGACTGGCCGACACGTGCGCACGAGACTGTGCACGTTGTCCTGCTACTCGACACTGATTGCGAACACGACCCAACACGTGGACACGTGCCACTTGGCACGAGGGTAGGGGCACCCTCTGACAACCTACCCATAAAGTTTCATGCGACCACGTGTCGTATCGGACACGAAATTGCCTCTGCACTGGTCACTCACTAACACTGTAAACACGAACTCGAGGCTCTTATACGCCTCTCTTACTCGGACACGACACGACCCCGACTCGATTCAGGGTGCTGAACACTTAGAGTAACCCTAGGCGAATCTACCCACGTGATCACAAGACTTCTAGACCCTTGTGTCGTGTCCACGAGACACATGAACTCGTGCACGATGCGGTGACTGAACTGTTTACCCGATTTGGTATTTTAATACCTAGACATGTCGTGTCGTGTCGTGGTGCACACCTGGGGACACCTACGACACGTACACACCTAGGGGCACGATTACCAACCACTGTATGGGCATCTTAGTTAGGTTTTGGGCTTTGAAATCGAGTTTCCTCCAAATATCCTCACTGTGTTCAGTGTTCCCATTTCAGTATATTTTTCAGGTTTTATATTTGAATTTCAATTCGATTTTTTGAGTATATATATATATATATATATATATATATATATATATATATATATATATATATATATATATATATATGTATTTGTGTATTTATATATTGTATATGTGAGTGTATGTGTATATGAGTGTGTGTGTCTATGTATAGTGTATGTGAGTGTCTATATATGTATATATGGGTGTGTGAGTGTGTGTTAGTGTATGCATGTGTGTGTGTGAGTTTTGTGGCCTATTTCAGTTTCTGAAACTGAGTTTGAACGCAGTCCCCTAACCCTTCATAACCCTAACCCTTCACTACCTTTCACACTCTCTCTCTATATGTATATTGTTGTGTATATATATATATATATTGAGTATATATAAGTATTTATGCATATATGTTATAGATTGTATGTATATAGATATGTATATATAGTTTATTTATATATTTGAGGGTTATATATATAGATATGGTATATTATATATAATTGGCTATATATATATTGATAATATATATGTATGTTATGAGTATATATATGGTATTATATAAGTTGGGTATATGGTGTATACATTGTAGATATATATATATATATATATATATATATATATATATATATATATATATATATATGAGATGGCCTATGTATATATATATTGTATAGATATGAGTATATATCTAAGATACCTATATATATGTGGTAGTGTCCTAGATATACTAGCCTATGGCTAATAGGGGGTTGCCCTATACTTGGCCTAATTTGCTCTTGAATGGTTGACCTAGGTAGCCTTGTTGACCATTGTTGACCAAAGTCAACTATAGGTCAAACCTTGACCTAATTGACCTAGAAATGACTTGGATGAACATAGAAGGACTATTTGACTAAGTTTGACTAAACCCTAACTAGATGATTAGGTTAACCATATAGATTATGAGGGTAATCCTATATAGGTGAAGATATGTATGGGGTTAAGTGGGATAATTAGGAGTTGTGTCATGATTTGGGTTAGCCCTATGGAGTTGACTTAGATTGTTAATGGTTGACCCTTAACCTAATGACCTTGTGACTAGTCCATGTTGACCAAAATCTTAGTTAGTCTAAGTTTGACCTAGATTTGACTAACCTTGACTTGCTTGACCTTGTTTGACTTAGTTGACTCCTTATGACCTAGTATGACTTAAGTTGACCTAGTTTGACTGTTAGAGTTGACCAGAGTTGACTTTTAACCAGATTGACCTAGAATCATGTAGTATGCATTGTATACTCTATTTTTACCATTGTGGATATATTGTGACCTGTTTTACTCTAAATAGGACTCTGTGACACCAGTTCGGACATCTATACATATCAGTCATACAGGGTGACAGGCGAGTACATTCTCTGATCATTTCATACTTGTTAGGATTTATATTCTTGCTCTAGATTACTTTACATGATGCTGTCACGTTATTATCACGGATTGGTACTATATGGATCTTGTCATGCGATGTTATCCCCCTCGGGGTGCATCAAATACAGTTGTCATGTGCTTTTCATGAACATCTTGTATTTTATGTACACCGCTTTCATGTATACTCTTGTGCAATCTTGTACTCTCATGATCACGTGAGCAAACATGATAAAAATCTCTTGTGCAAGGTAACGTAACTTGACTGGATCCTTATGTATTGATTGGGGAGGGTGAGTAGAAAATGGTTATGTGATCAAAATTCTATCTTGTACAATCTTGTGAAATCTTGTATATGTCCTAACCCGTTTATATGACCATATCATGCTCTAAATCACAGGTTACCTACAGTTCTTACTTATCATATATATAGATATTTTCAGTTATCAAATCTCTCTCATTTTTATATATATTCTTTACAGTCCATGTATCTTACTCTATGCATGCTTTATATTTCCCAACATGATATGAACTGCATGAGATGTATTGTGCTCGTTCCTGTCCTGACTGGACCTGTTGAAAATATTACAGATGATGATGGTGACTGTCCTACCTTCTATGGGACACATGAGGGTGACCTTCAGGAGCCTGAGGAGCATCTAGCTCAGTAGAGGGTGCCTAGTCTAGTCTAGTGTTTATAGTTTTCATTTTGTATCGGATTGTTCCGATTGTCAGTTGTGACTTAGTTATATTTCAGGTCTTGTACTTATTTGTGTTGGACATCTACTTTGTGTGGTGTGATAACTCTATTTATAATCAGTTCCTTTCTTTTATCTGATTCCATATCATGCTCTATCTTTCCTAGACTTGTGTTTGAGATATAGGGTTGAGATGTTATGTTATACCTTCGTGCGGAGATGACAGGTTTATATATCTTATTGTTAGATGTTAGATGTTATAGATGACCTATACAGCGTTCTACCGCCGACACTGCAGCGTAGGCTGGACGTACCCACGTTCTCGTGCCCCTAATCAGGGTGCGGGTCGTGACAGTGTGCCTGTATAAGCTACATGTCTCGTCTTGTATCATGTCTAGGACATAAACTCCTGATTTCCCACGGTCAGGGATTTATACTGAATCTGACTAAGTTGATGACTAGATTGATCAAGTAGTTCATATAAAGAGATATTTTCAGTTACAGGCGATTCCGTTATCCCGGCCATACCTGAGGGACTTGTAGCCTGCCGTCGAGTAGGGTACATTTTCAGCCCACTGTCATGTGGGGCACTTCCTGAAACAAGTTCTATGCACATTGTCATGTGTTGTACTCCAAGCCACCTAATAATTCTTGATAACTCTTAAATGAACCTTGCCTGGATAACCTGGATAGCTGCAGGGCTTGTGACTGCGGAAACATCTCATTGCATCTTGCTAGTAACTAGGCTTGTGATAGCCCTAGTTAGTTAAAGTATCAAGCCGTACTCCTTATTTGGCCGTGAATGATGGATGTAGTCCAGTCTAGTCTTGTCTAATCGACGCCAGTCTATGATTACTTCAGCACATACTTGCTTATGCTTATAATTGGTTGGAGACTAAGCTCTGTTCAGGTGAAGGATTACAACCCCGGTTCTTGTTTGGTTTACGGGTTGTAACTTGGCTACTGGAATAGTCCCTTAGTTGTCTTATCGTTTATCACCTTGTTTTCTCTAACTCATGTCTTTTATTACCATTTATGTTCCCATGTGCTAATATGCTGGTTTTAGTTCTTAAGTGAAGCCTCCCTTATGGCACTTGCTCTTCTGGGGTCTGACCCAGCTAGTTTTGTATGGCCAGATTTTCGAGTAGGACTCGAGGATCCTCCAGCCTTCTAGCCAGATGGTGACCACTAGGCACAACCCTGGCAACGAGTGGGTTCTTATTTTGCTCTTCCACTCTCTAGTAAAAATATTTTTTTGAGGCGTTTAGCCACCGAGCAAGTGTTAGCTCGTTTGCAACTTTACTTACTGTCTGCCTACGGGCTGTAACATGATTGACAAATTCTATGGTTGATCATGTATGACTGAAACTCTTGCTAGTCTTCACATTTTGTATGACTAGCTTCATGATCATCTGAATATGTAATGTATGGGATGCCTTACTTTGTATGTCTGATGATCTAACATCTTGTAACATTTACTTACTTGCTTGAGATTGAGACACTAGGCTTGTTCTTGACCATATGAGACTGTTGGCTTGTAGATAATCCCTCATACATCTAGACAGCCGTGACCGTATATGGAGGTGGAATACACTTCTATATACGTAGCTGACTGTGTCTGCCCCCGCTCTCCAGTATTCTAGTTCTGGGGCGTGACACAAGGAGTAGTATCTGTTTATATTTTTCTGCATAATAGATGACAGGCATCCCGCTGGGACACGTCTAATTCATGATTGGCGCAATTGATTTCTGGATAGACTAGCCTTGCTCGTACATAGTAAGAACTGAGTAATCCCTTATTGCATATTTTGGGAAAATTGGAACTTACAGTTAGCAAGCCGTAGTAGTTGTATTATCATTTAAATTGATTTGTTTGTGTACTGTACCTACTCTGTTAACTACTGAGATGATCAGAATGTCAGGATATGACGGGTCAACTTTTGTCCATGTTTGGTTGGAAAGTTGGCTTGAAGTGTCGTAATGTTGTGTGAATCCCAGTAGCAAGCAGAGACTTATTTATCATATTCTTAATTCTTATCACTAGTCCTAATCCCTCATGTCGTGCCTTATTTTTGGTACTTGCTATTTGAGGTCTAACCTCTCTGGTTTTGCATGGCCAGATTTAGAGCCAGCTCCCGAGGACTCAGCTTACTTCCACTCCCAAGATGGTCAATACTAGAGGGATGATCGCAGGAGGACACAAGTAGGTTCCTTGCTTCCCCGCTCGTTTTGCTACTTATTTTACTTTTGCCGCTTGGCACCGACATGTTAGTCGGACTGTCTTGCACTTACTTTTACATAATTGTAACTAAGTCAGACGGCAGCTGATGACGATTGTGTATACCTTGTTATATCATCTGGCTATGTTTTGTAAAGCCAGATCTCAGGAGCATTATGACCGAGCGTTTGGGACGTCGTACTGCTTATTCATACATGTTCTCTACTTATTGTTTTTCATTGAATGATTGGGACAATAGAGGTTGAGTAAACCTAGTGAGACTTGTATGTAGTATGCACCCCTTGTCTTATAGACAACATTGATCGTATTATACGGTATTCATCTATCCGTAATACGTAGCTGGCTGAATCATTCTCCCGCTCTCCAGTATTTTGGATCTGGGGCGTGACAAGTTCAGTTTTTGAATGCTATTTTGTAGATTAGACTATGGTTACTTTCATTGTATACAAATCTATATGTTAGATATAGTTCATTGCATACGATTTGGTTCAGATTTCTGGGTTTGGGATTTGGTTTAGTTCAGTTTTTGAATGCTATTTTGTAGATTAGACTATGGTTACTTTCATTATATACAAATCTATATGTTAGATATAATTCATTGTATATATATATATATATATATATATATATATATATATATATATATATATACACACACACACACACACACACACACACACACACACACACACAAATGGGAATATGTAGATATCATGTAAATTATATACAATGAAGGTAAATATAGTCTACCCACAAAATTGAACTAGAAAACTACTCTAAAACCAACAACAAACTCAGAAATCTGAGTTTGTACTCAGAAAATCGATTTTCAATCAAAAAATCAACTCATGAACAACCAACCGAAAACACAAAACCAACTCGAAACCAAAAATACAAAATACACAACTAGAACTCGTAAAACTTGGCAAACACGAAGTTATACACGTGTGTGACAGGCTCGGGTACTCACAAGGTCGAACCCGTGTTCGTATCGTGTCCAATCAATGCGTATCGGAAGAGTCCATACACGTGTGAATGGAAACGTGCTCGTGGGCTCGTGCCGCGCTCAATAGAATGCTACACGCAACACGAGGAGCCTCGTGCTCGTGCATATAGCTAGGCGGGGTCTAGGTCTAGGTGTACAACACACTGACATGTCACCACGTCGTGTCCATGTGTTGCTGGACACGCGTTTTTCGCGCGGCTGTGCGCGCGTACGGGGCCTCGTGGGCGCGTGTCGAGCCCCGTGGCTCGCGACACGAGCCACGTCGTGTCACATGGTCAGGTCTAGGGCTATGTGTCCATGCTCCTGCTTCGTGTCCTCGTCGCATCGTGTTCGCGAACGAAGGTCATGTCAGCGGCGATTTTCGCGCGCATGCACAGTTCATCTGAATCCGTACGGGTTCGATTTTTCCGCGCATACTCCACGAAACCCTGTGAAATTTTTGGAGCACGTGGGCAGAGGTTGCCCCCACGTGTCCATCAAATTTCATGCAAAACCGTGTCCTGTGCGTCGAGTTATGACACTCGAACAGCAGGACATGCACGGGGCTGTGCACAGACCTCGTGCATGCGTGTCCGTGTCCGATTTGGACACCAAAAATGTGTCAAATTGAGATCTGTCTTCACAAATTGTTTCAAATATACATAGCAACAAATTTGTGAAAACAGTATTGAAAAATACAAACTTTCAATTCTAAGCGGCATTTCGTCGAATACGTGTCCCAATACACTGACACGCGGTTGATACGCCTATCAAACGGCTACGAAAACCAACCAAACTTCATGTACAGGTCCGGGGTACCTATATGGATGCATCTACGAAGAAAAATTAGAATTTACAGGTGTTTTGAGGGGTTTACCTATTGAGAGTCAATATCTCTGTAAAATGAGCCTCCAAACACGTCGATACCGATTTTCTCCGGTACAACGCCTCTGATTCCTTGCTAGCAAGTCTCCAGCAGGTTCCTCTCCTCCCAACGATCGCAATGCACTTCGTTTGGATGGATTTGGATGAGAATTGAGAAAATTGGACTTTTGGAGGAGAAAGGGAGAATTTTAGGGTTTGAGAAACTTTGACGGCTACAAAGTTTATGACTCCAAGAGGGGGGCTGCTATTTGTGGTCGGCTAGGTTTGCTAGGGTTAGGTTAGGATTTAGGATGGACCATCATGCAAGTTAAAATCCCTTTAAGGCCCATTAGCAAAAAGGCCAAAAAGCCACATGTAAAATAGCCTAAAAAAAGATTTAATTGTTTCCTAATATGGACTAAAGCTCTAATTTAAAATCTAATTAGCTAAAAAGGATTATAATCACATGGTTAGTCTTCTAATCAAGGTTGACTAAGGTTAAACCATTTGCTACTACCAAAAAATACCAATCAATTTAATAATAAAATAATAAAAATAATAAAAATAATAAAAATTCAAATTTCACTCAATTACTAAAATACCCCTAATTAGAAAAGTGGGAGTGACAATGACGGTGGTGGACGGGTGACACTCGTCGGCTGCCACTGGCCACGACTCACTAGCAGAGCACGGAACAAAGGAGGTGGGTTTGGAAGGGGAGCGGCGATTGTTGTGGAAGGGGAGGGCATTCTTTCAAAAGGGGAGAGTGAAAATTAGAAAAGTTGATTTAGAATACCAAGATGTTAACGGACGTTAATTTTTTTTAAAACTAGGTAAAACACCAAGGACGTTTTCTATTTTTTTTAAAGTAAAATGCCATTCGAAAGGGCGTTCTTGTGCTTTCTTTGCAAATTATGCAAAGTTTGTGCTTTGATAGCGTTTTTTATAAAAAATATTATGCTTTAGACAAATTTTCATTTTCAAAATATACACATTTATGTATAAAATTCGAAGAATTTACATAATTGGGTAAGTTTTATTCAATTTTAGACCAAAATTAAAACCAAAACCAAATTAAAAAATCTTAATATTTTTGATACCCAAACCTACTCAATTTTTTTCAAACCGAACGAAATCTCTTATTCGATCCGGTTCGATTTTCCATCCAAAATCGAATAACGCACACCCCTACATTAGCAAGCATGTCCTTGATACAAGTTCGCGAACCCATTCGCAAATCGTGTCTTCAGCATAAATTTACTTTCCTAAAGAGACTAAAATGAAATATTATGACAAAATAACCACACGCAAAAATTACTCTCCCAAGTTCCAGCACTCATACGTTTGGATATTTGTTGCATCTCTTCTTCTCAATTATATTACAACTTAAAACCTACAAAATTACTTCCTTTTTTAATTTTATTTTTCTTATATTATATATTTTTATTTTATGTTCTTCTATTTTTTTTAAAAAGTTAATTTTTAGTTTTATATTATATTTTAAACTTTTCTTTATTAATATTTTCCAATATTATTTTTTAACTTAATTACGTTACATGGTAAATCAAATATTTGAATGTAATTGATATTACACCTGGTTTGATTACATTTTTCAACCATGTAATGTAATAATCACAATCAAATATTTATTGTATCATGTAATGTTAATTGAGTTTATAATCTTTTTTTAAATAAAAAAATAAAAGTAAATCAATATATAATAAATAAAATAAAAACAAATAACAAAATAATGCAAATTAAAAAGACAAAAAATTTAAAGATTTAGAAAAATACAAAAAAAAAACAAGAAAAAAAAGGAAAAAAAGAAAAAAAAAGAAAAAAGAAATGAAAACAATGAAAAAATGAAAAAAAGAAAAAAAGAAAAAAAAAACAGAAAAAAAGGAAAAAGAAAAAAAAGAAAAAAATTATACCATAAGGTCCATAACAAAAGATATAAAATGAAAAAAAAATGAATTTAAATTTTTTAGTTAGTTTTATGTTTTGTGTTTTAAGTTTGTAAAATTTAAGTTGTAAGGTAATCTAGGTGTAATCGCAATTACATTATTTATATAAAAAATTGTCCGACAAAATACTCGGATTAGATTGACAACGTATACCAATTACATTATTATTATCTTCTACTATATAATGAGACTTCAAACCGGCTCAAAAGTGAACCCTCTAAGCCGTATGTATATCATCAACCATTTAAATAATAATAATAATAATAATAATAATAATAATAATAATAATAATAATAATAATAATTAGCTATCTAAATATTTCACTAAATATTTTTAAAAAATATAACTAAGTATTTAACTAGATTTATTTATAATTAAATAGTCTAACTCAAGTGGTCAAGTGGTTAAGGTAGAAGGTAGTTTTCTTGGTTACTTGAGTTCAAATATTTAATTTAATAAATTTTATAATAAATAAATATTTAATTATTTTAAAAAAATTTGCACGTAACGTTACTAGTTTTTTTTAGATGCCCAATTACATTATATTACATCCAAGTTTTAAGTTGTAATGTAGTCTTTCACATTGCACTTCAAATAAATTTTAGGCTAAATTTTAATTTGATACCCTCAACTATTTCCATTTTTCAACTCGATACAATAAACTTTCGAAATAGACAACTTGATACCATAAACTATTAAAAAATTTAAAATATATATCCTTTCTTCAGTTCGATATTAATTTTTCCGTTAAAATAAAAATCCTATATTCTCTCCCACCCCACCTACCCCGGTGCTCCTCCCTCTCCCGCCTCCAGTCGTCTATTGCTGTAGACCTCGACCTCCGCCCCGCCTCCCGCTGTAGCCGTCGCCCCCCGCCCCGCCTCCCATTGCAGCAGTCGACCCCCACCTTGCAGGACGCGACCCCTGCCCTGCCTCCCGCTACAGCTGCGGACCTTCGCCCCTCACTGTCGCATGCGACCCATGTCCCGCCTCCTGCTGCAGCCCCCAACCAATCTCCACTGATGTCGTCGTCGACATCGTCGTCGAGGGGGGGGGGGGGGGGGGGGGGGGGGGCGAGAACAGGGGTAGAAATATTTTTGTCATTTTAGTTTTTTTGTTAACAACGATAGAGTATTAAGTTGTACACTTAGGCCTCGTTTGGTTCACGGATTCAAGGAATCCGGAAAGGAAACTTGTTCCTTTCCTTTGTTTGGTAGCCACAAATTTGGGAAACACTTTTCTAACATGGGAGAAAATATGAGGGAAAATGATTCCTCTCATGGCCCATGGGATTCATTTTCCCTCCTCCTTTCCCAACATTAATTGCCAAACATTGACAAAAATAGCCTTAATTTATTACCTATTTTACCAATTAACTCTTCGTATTCTGTTGATTATAATTATGTTGACATTGGATATTATTGGAATAATAATATATTTTTTCCTTTCCTTTCCTACACCAACCAAACACTGGAAAGAAAATTTGATAGGAATTCTACTTTTCCATCCCCATGAAAAATACATGGGAATTGATTTCCTTTCCGTGAACCAAACGAGGCCTTATAGTTGAGATATAAGTTATCTACTTTTCAAGTTTAGAATATTAAGTTAAAAAATTAGAATAGTTAGATGGTATGAAAATGATATTTTAGCTTGCAACCTATAAAACACAACTACAATGCGACTAGCGATAAGTGTCAGTCATATGGTACCTCACAAATCTGACATTCATATATTGTCAAACGACCGAGTATCGATGGAACCTACTCTCGTCCAGATTCACCGTGACATAAAATTGATCTGATCATAGGAGAACTCTCTATTTAGCACCTTAAAGTAAGAACAAGATCGTCTCACGAGCCCACATTTAAGAGGAGAGGTCTCTTTTTTCAATGGACGGCTTAGATAATTCCATATAAAATAAAATAAAGTAGAAAAAAAAAGAGAGAAGAAAAATGAAAAAGAAAAAGAAAAAGGAAGGAGCTTTTTTTTCCTTCTCCCATCACGACACTCCTCTTCCTCCAAAATCAATTCTCCACTCTTTCCTCCTCCTCCTCCAATCTCCATTTCTCAGCTGGGAAATTTCTGGGTAAGTATCATTTTCTCTCAAATCCCTCTAATTCCTGATAGATCTTTGGCTCCAAATTTGATATATTAACTGCAACCGTACTGTGTTGTTCTATGTTGATCTGTGATTTTTGGGGAAGGTTTCATTGATGGGAAGTGAAATTGGGTGAAACCCTGATCTAGGTTTCCTGAATCCCTTGCTAATTTATTGATTTTGGGGAAGATCTCAGTGTTGGGGAGTGAGATTAGGTGAAACCCTAAACTTGGTTTCCTTCAAAAATTTCTACTGGGCATCAAAAATATGGTCTTGGATCTAGTGGTCAGTCACAAAATATAGTTTGTGGCGAGGAAATGGTGAAAAGTTTGTTTCTTGGTTTTGCTAGGAGGAAATTGATGGTGTGCGTTGACGAGTTCTAGTGAAACACTATATACTTTTGGTGCGCTGTTTGGTTTCCAGTAAGTAGTGCCAGTTACTGCAACAACACGGCTAAAATGGTTGCAATGCCACTTACAACAACATCCGTGTTTTCATCATTTCTTTTGTTCAATGCCACAAAGTCCTGACCGAACAACAACTTTCTTCTTTTGCAGCAACAAAGTTCCAACAAACATTATAGTTACATCGCTCCAAACACTGGATTTGTACAGCAACATCATTTACGGCCAGCCAAACATTGTATTTGCAGTGCCACTAACAACAACAATATTATGTGGTGGTTTTTTTTTACGGGCAACCTAACATCCCCTTATGTGGACATCATTCACATTTTTAGGGGCATTGAATCTGGTTTCATGTTTTTGTTCGATCTAGTGTTTGGTTGTATAAGGGTATTCTAGCTCAAATTGCACAACCATAAGCTAGGTCAACCTGCCTGTCAACTGAAAAATGTTAGTTTTTGTTACAAGGCCTTCTCCTCGAGGCCTAAATTCACAGTTGGCAAGCGCCCTGTATCCAACCTGGTTGTGACTGGAAATAGTATTGGCTTGAACTTATCGTAATAAATTCTTGATTAGATAAATATTCTTGCGTATGTATTGAATTATTGATACTTTTGAATAATTTGTGTCTCGCTTCGATGAGGCACGCACATAAATTTTTGAAGGTGCACTGCGGCGTAAAGGGTGGACATGATCGAGGCGTGAGGCACATGGTGAAAGTGCGAGCCTCAGGAAGGTGAGGTGCACATTTACTAATAAATATGTAAAAATATTGAAAAAAAAATCATATATGATTATACAGTGAGATGGCAATATGCGGCAGTAGTAGAAGGTATAGGGCTGAATGGGTTCACATGAGAAAGAAGTAAAAGATATGCTTTAGATGTACAAAGTACATAAGAACTAAGAAGAAGAAAAGAAGAGGAAGAAATTAGAACATGGTGCGCAAATTAGAAAATTAAAAAGGACCAAAATTGAAAAAAAAAAAGTGCAAACAAATCCAGTGGTAGAGAAGAAGAGGTAGAGTAGGAGGAGAACATTCGGAACCATAAACAAGGCTAAGGGTAGAGAAGAAGAGGTAGAGGAGAATAAGAACATTCAGAACCATAAACAAGGCTTCATAACCAACTGAGGGTAAGAAGATTTTAGTTTTTTTTTTTTTTTCTTTTGATCGTGAGTGTACCTTTGGATTCTTTCTTATGGAAGACATTAACCCATAGGTCCAAAACTGATCCATGCTCATATAAAACAAATCCATTTTAGAAAATAAACATATATAAAAAATAGTATATGCATGAGGCGCGCCTCAGATGGACATGAGCCTCAACCAGAGGTGCCAAAAGGCATGCTCCTCATGGAGGGAGCCCTGCTCCACATTTATTGATGTGCTGAAATTTGAGCCTCGTGCCTCAAGCGCACTTTTAGCAACAATAGGTGTGTGCCTCACTTTGCACCTATAAACTGTGGCTCGTTTGCGTCATGAGAATACTGCTATTATCTTTAAGAAGTATGGAGTGGAGAACACTTGTGACTCATAGTTTACATCTATGTGCTATTATCAAAGTGATCCTTGTCACGATTAATTTTTTTTGCGATGCCCGACATAGCGTACGGGACTTTGTACACACTGCGTTGCATGCCATTTGGACCCACTACCCCCAGTTTTCACACACACACCCACGTCTCCCCTGCGGTTCAATCCGAGACCGTCCGCCTAGCCAAGGAGGTTATACCTCTCCTCACTGACCATAAGAGCTAGTTGAGTTCGGTATCCTTATTACGTTTAATTGAGATAAAACATAAATTTCACAAGAATAAGAATATAGATGGGAGATATTCTTTTACGTGGAAATCCAAATTGGAAAAAAAAAAACACAAATAACAACAATCATTTTCATGTTCTGCTTGTTTCAGATGATTCAATATAGAAGATGATCTGATGATGACTATCTTTAAGCATCCCCTCTAGAAATCTTGAATACCTTTAGGGTAAATAATTCACAAATTCTGAAAATATCTCTCTATTATCTTTGGAACAAGAAATGCAATATATATCAATGAAATTAGTTGGGGGACAGTTTGCTGCTGAACCCCTGAACTTACTCTGCCTCGTGCACATGACATGTGAAACCACATGGGCTCGCTTCGTTTCAGAAGGGTCCCGAACATTGAATGTTAAATGAAACGACTTGGGGACCAGGCGATTAACTTAGGATTAAAGACATCCCAACAATCTTAGCGCCTACATGTTTCTCAAATAAATATTCAAGGGGGGTACTCAGATTTGAAATTTTAACCATTTGATCTTCCCTTGCACTATTTTATCTTCTGATTCCTTCTCTTTAGCTCGTGCCTTCTCCCACCTACTTACATACCCTCCCCCATCCCTAATTCTCTACATTTTCCTTGTCCAGTATTTGGTTTCAAGTTCAAACATGTACATGGGTCTTCTTCTGTTGAAGGGGAAGGGAGGAAGACAACACTGTTGAGGTTGTAGGAGGACGCAAGCTTATTATGTTTGCACGAGGCAACGAGACGGCAATCTCCGAAGGCCTAGCCGGGCCTCGGGGTGGCGAGAGAAGGGGGGGGGGTGCTCAACACTAAATTTGTACCGTTGTAGATAAGATAAACCTGTAATTTGGTGTTGTGGGTAGGGTTTCTAATCTTGCATTTGAACGATGTAATATTTTAGACGTAGTTCATTGATATCTCATGTTGTTCCAAAAAGAAATAGATGTACCTATCCTCTCCATATTCGTCCAATCTCTTAGACATACAAGTAAAAATAGAAAAGGAAAGAGAAAGTTAGCGGAGAGATACTTTTGGAGCTTTATAGGTCAACCGCCATCCCTGACGCCGAGGTTGGGGAAGAGAGACTAAGAAAATGGACATAGACTGTGAGAGAGTCGAACTCAGAGGGACCTACTGGCAATGGAATCAAAACCGGAGCAACGAGGTAGTTGGAACTTTTGGGAAAAGCAATCAAAAGGGGAAGCCGTTGAATCAAGAGTCCTTCCATAATTTTATCTGGGTGGGATCTGGTTCCAACTTAAAAATTAAATGGCCATGGACCGAAATTTTTATTCAAGTGAGATGGGTTGAGGCGGGTGCCTCACGTATTTAGGTGGATGCATTGATACTAAGACATCTCAATCCTTGTGGCCTAGGTGGCCCGAGACGCCTAAATTCGTTAATAGGAGGTTAAAGTAGTAAATGCTCATGTGAATTTGCGTCATATTTGTCATGTGCGTGTTAAGTTAGATGGGTTATTGATGAAGGACCTCTTGGTTTTAGCTAAATGCTCGTGTCAGTTTGTGCCAAGGTTCGCAGTGTTGGAATCGTTATCGTATACTTTCTGTGAGTATCGAGATCGGAGGTATTGCGAGTGACAGTTTCAGATCAACAATGTCGAATATTTTGGTATTAGAAAACAAATAATTATTAGTAAATTACGAAAATTTTAGGAAAATATTTATACATTTATGCAAATTTTAAGTATTTTTATGTTGTTTTTTAGTAGTTTTGGAATTGGATAAAATAATAGTCACCCTTGCGGATCGGTTTACCTGTGATAAGTAAATTTTTTTCATTTACATGTTTTTACAACCTTACTATGCTTTTACATCCTTGTTGGTTGGTCTTTTTTGTTCATTTTTTTTTCTGTCGAATGGATTGCGAAAGTGACTCCTATCGTCGATATCGGTCAATATCAATATCAGTAGCGGTAGGTGTCGGATCGGAACATGTCAAACCGTATCGATATCGGTATTGGACGATACTACAACTTTGTGTTGTATTTGTCATGTGGGTGTTGGGTTAGACGGCAATTGATAAAGGACTTCTTGGTTTTAGCACATGAGGTCGAGAATTTTTATTATGGGTAGGTAAATGTTCCTAACTCGGGTGATGCAGATTACCTTGTAATAGGCATTGTTGCTTGCTACCCTTGTGCATTCATCAGCTTGGTTTTGTCATGTTGTCACTACTGTACTCTCCTTTTTTGTTTAAAGAAGGGGTGTGTGTGTGTGAGTCCTAGATGTTGGCAAGCATGTTCCAGCAGCGTAAGGCCAGAAAGTCTAAACGGCCTAAGCGGGGCCTTATCTTCGAGTCCCTAAGTAACTCATTTTCATTGAAATTAAATCCGAACTAGGACTATGCAATCGACTCGGACACAATATTGTCCTCCATCAATCTTCTTGACTTAAGAAAATGCACCACCTTGTGAATATGATAATGGCATCATGAAGATGCAACCGGGTCAACTACTTAGAACTCTGTCTGCAAATGGGTGCTTTGATTGTGGACGTCTTTGCCACTGTACTAGATAGTACATGGCTCAACAGCTACGAGATCGTCATCTAATTTGCATCTAACCCCAATGTATGATATCACCAGTTTGGCATGATTGAGGAGACATGTCATGTCTCCATAATGGTACTCCATGATGATACGAGAAGTTGCGGTCGTGAAGGCGACACTAGTACTGGTACCGTGATAGGATGTCACAACAAAGGGCGAAGTCCAAGGCTGCCGAAGCTCTGTTGACAAGTTCCGTCGCCACAATCACTCACCGTTTTGTTCTCATCCACCTAGATGAGAACTCTGTTGCCAATCGACCTGTTTCACGTGCCGCGATTTGATTTCATAGTAGATCCACGACACATAACCAATCGGTCATCTGACTGATGTTGCCCGGATCCAGTTTCCAACATCCTTTCCTGTCGTTCGTGCATGTCCAACCGATCCGTTTTCTTCAAGTGAGATTAAGTTCAAAGCAACCTAGCCAGTAACTTCACAATTTTCGAAAGATTCAGGAGGAAGATTCATCATTCTGTGCCTCGTTCTTTGTGAACTAAGCCAGAATCATCTCGTCTTGTACTTATGATTCTGCGTATCAGTAATCCTAACTGTGCTTCAAATTCAGTTATTAGATTCTTATAATTTTAGGGCTACATTGCTTGCATATTCAAAGTTTTTTATTGTTCATAAATCATGCTTTTGCCTATTCCTTGAATTTGTATCTGTGAATCAATACGCCCTATCAGTCTTGTAGCTTTGTCCCGTATCTGATATAGTATTAAAGAAATATATTTTAAACTAAGTTGAAGTCTAATTTCATAATACCGAGATATTTGCAGCTTATGCTAGAGGTATATAACAACATGAGAAAAGGTTTATGATTCTCTAGGTTATTACCCTTGCTACATCTCCAACACCCAAGAAAAAATATACCACGTAATGAGATAAAAGTAAGCAACAATAAAGTTTGATAGTACCGAATGATAGTACATGCCATATATCGCGGTATGCGACTTTTCCCATCTACAGTGGATCCTGGAAGGACGAGTACATTTCTGCTTCGATGTGTGGATCTTGGTATTCTTAAAATAAACTCCAAACTCAACCAATGAAATGATGGAGCAATACTGGTGCAAATATATTATCGCTTAGAACTTCGCGGTCTAGCCTTGTATTGATTGGTAGCATGCATTAACTGGTTCTGCTTGTATATCTTTTCGGTGAAAGTAGTTTTGGCATTGCTCAATACTTGATTAGTTCTAATACTAGTTTTTTCAGGACTAGCTTGTAGGATTTCTACATTGCTTTCGAGGAGCTCTTGTTCTCGGATTTAAACATGTACAACTCCATCCCTCTAGTATCTTTTTCAATCATTCTCATCTCCTCTTTCATGACGAAGGGTGTACCGAAAATGTCAAAGCTATTCAGATAGCTGATGTTGTCCCCTCAGGTTGTTGAGGTGTTAGGTTACTATTCTCTAACATCCTCAACAATGCAATATAAGATCAACTATCAGTGATAGCTTCGACACTTTGATCACATCCTTCATCCTGAAGAGAAGGATAAGGATACTAAAGAGAGAGTTGTCCAAGTTTAATTTGAGATTGATAGTTTCCTCAAGCACAATGTAAAAATCTTGTAAGTTGGTCTTGAAAAGGACGATATTAAGAGTAATCAAGTCTTGAGCTACGTCAATTCTACAATCTCTAAGAAGATAGGCGAGCCATGGTAGTCAAAGGCACGCCTTGCAGCAAGGCGCAACATCTGCGCCTCATACCTCACTAGCGAGGCACCTTTTTCCGGGCGCACCCAAGGCGCGCTTTAGGTGCATCTTTTAGCAAGGCGCAACCAAGAAAAGGCATGCCTCATGTGTTTTTTGTTTTTACAAAAAATTTTGAGGCAAGGAGATAGCCCTTACCTCATACAAGAGGGAGGGAGGTAGCCATTTTCATGGTTAAGTTGGTTACAATTGAACTTGAAAAACTAAAATTTACTACAAACGTGGTAGGGAGAATACAAATTCTTGTTAGTTCTGTTGAATGTTATTGCTGCTCTGTTAGTTCACTTGGTTATGTTTTACTATATTTTTGTTGGTATTGATATGTTATTTGATTTTATTTCTTACATTAATAATTTATTTATTATGTATGTATATTTTTATTGTTTTTTATTTTGCGCCTCGTTTCGTTCGGGCATGCCGTAAGTGTGCCTTGCGCCTCGGACGATATGGACCCTTTGCGCCTCGAGTGCGCCTTGCGGCTTTGACTACCTTGAGGCGAGCAGAACCAGGTAGTGCATGTTGTCAATGCAAAGATAAATGCTATGAAGTTTGGAGTGAGAAGATACTATGACACTATTGTCCTGTCACTACCTGATGGTGTGTTTCGAAGTCATTTCAGAACACCATGAACCACATCCCAGAGGAGAAATATAATTATCCTTGCAGGATCCACCCCCAGAGGAGAAATAGTATTCTACCAGCGGTGGAAGGCACATACTACCATTCAGTGCTTTAATGAATTTCTTGTCATTTTACGTGGGGGTTCCTTTCTGTTAATCTTTAGTGTTGCATACTTCTCTTCTCATTATACTATATACTTCTCTTAGGGGACAGAGTTGCAACATGGGTATCTACTTGCACAAACATTTTTTTTTTCTTATGTTGTTGTATATCTATGGCACAAACTGAAGATATTTCAGTATTATGAAACTAGATTTTAAACTTAAATTTTGAAAGTATTGTTCTGAGACCAGATTGGACGCATGACAAAGCTACATGGACGTTTAGGACGGATCGATTCACAAATATAAATTTTCTGGCTATTCTTACCATTCTTTAGTCGCAAACCACCTCCAAATGCTTTTATGGATTTGGAGGGTGCTCACTTGGATGTTTTAAATCTTAAAGGAACACAAACCTTGAAGAAATTTGGTGTCAAATTTAAAATCAGTTTATTAGCTCCTCAAGCATGGTATTCCTGTGCCTTCCATTGCTGCTTCAACTTCCGTTACTTTCAATTATCAGTAGCAAGTTGCCTACATTCATTGACTAGGTTCTTCCCTAATTCCCAATTGTTATTACTTAGTAGTTAGTACCTCCTATCAGCTTAGAGGAACCTACATATATGAGATGATGTTCTGAATGAAGGCTGTTTACTATTCTCCATCTTACTAGGTTGGCACCATATATTCTGGTCAAGTATGAAGTAACAGTTTCCATCATGCTTCTATACACACTTCATTGTCCACTTATCATTTGGTAGTGATATATTTTGTCTTTTTCTTTTTGAAAGCAAGAAGTCTCTTTTCACTGTATCCATCAATCCTTCCTGCCGCAACTCAAAGTTCTGATATCATTTACCTCATATGGTGGGAAAACCTAGTTTACTTATAATGTTTATGTCCTTAACATTGTAATTCATAATGGTTTAGCTACTACTGACTTGTAGGCTTGTAGCTGTTAGCAAGGTTTGTCACAATGTTGGATTCCTTAGGGACGTGTTGGTGGAGAATAGTGCTTTGGACTAGGTTGCTAGGTGATAATTTACAGTGTATTCGTCACATTAGTTTCAGCAGTTTTGTAACTTTTTCCCACCCGAGTTCCCTCAAATCACCACTGAATTAGTGAGCCACATCACTTTGCCATATTTCGTTCGTAGGAAGTTATTGGCCCCACATGAATTAATTCTATGCATGCTAGTGGCCTAGTTACTATTCTCTGTTGCACGGACATGGCAAAATGGTGTCCGTATTCATGTGGTGTCCATACTCAGTATCCGTATTGGTAGTGTGCAACATAGATGACTACTTATTGTACCTATCCGAAAATGTGTATCCTACATCCCGTATCCATATTGTCCTAATCCGTATCCGTGTCCTTGTTCGTGCAACATAGTTACTATTGTTCTAGCTGAATTACTTAACTGGACCCAGAAATCCTGTATGATTCAGCCATGATCAAGAGTGAATTGGGTTATACGTGTAATTATAGATTTGCAATGTGCTCTCGGATTGTTCAATAATCAATATACATGTTGGCAAATCAATCATTACATCTTCAGTCTGATATAAGTTGAGGTTGGACACGTGTATATATATATATATATATATATATATATATATATATATTGTACCTATCCGAAAATGTGTATCCTACATCCCGTATCCATATTGTCCTAATCCGTATCCGTGTCCTTGTTCGTGCAACATAGTTACTATTGTTCTAGCTGAATTACTTAATTGGACCCAGAAATCCTGTATGATTCAGCCATGATCAAGAGTGAACTGGGTTATACGTGTAATTATAGATTTGCAATGTGCTCTCAGATTGTTCAATAATGAATATACATGTTGGCAAATCAATCATTACATCTTCAGTCTGATATGAGTTGATGTTGGACACGTGTGTGTATATATATATATATATATATATATATATATATATATATATATATATATATTTCATATAGGGTATAGAAATTTTCCTAAATTCTAAAAAAGAGAAGTTTGGACGAATTGTAAATAGAGTAAGGACGCGCCAACTGACTTGGCGTGCACATGTTGAATCAGAGAGAGAGAGAGAGAGAGAGAGAGAGGTGAAAGGAGAGAGGGGCGCGGGTTGGGAGGTGAAAGGAGAGAGGAGCCAACTGAGTTGGCGCGCGGGTTGGGAGGCGCCAACTCAGTTGGCGTGCGCATAAAAGAAGAGAGAGGAGAAAGGAGAGAGGGGCGCCAACTCAATTGGCGCGTTGGGGGTTGGCGTGCGTTGTTTTCCAAACTCTGCAGTTTATTTTCAAACCCTTCTTCACGTACACAATCTCGGTCCTGCACTTTGTTTTCCGAACACTTCACGTGTCATGTTCCACTATCAATGTTAATGAAGCACAAATAACAAATTAGATGTACAAGTAACAATGCACTGATGCATAAATTTATTAGATGAAGCACAAGTAAAAATGTACTGATACGTAAATATATTAGTATAATATATGGGTATACTGATTGTCTGTGCATTCCTGGGACCGCCATTCCTCACCCTATGCACGCACGCACCAACTGAGTTGGCGCCTCCCAACCTGCACGCCAACTCAGTTGGCTCCTCCTCTCTCTCTCTCTCTTCGATTCAACATGTGCACGCCAAGTCAGTTGGCGCATCCTTATCCCATTTACAATTTGTTCAAATTTCTCATTTTTTTAGAATTTAGGAAAAGTTCTTTATCCTGTATGAAATTTTTTGATATATATATATATATATATATATATATATATATATATATATATATATATATATTTTATATATATATATATATATATATATATATATATATATATATTACTTACACACACCTACTCTCCTAACGGACCGTGGCTCGAACACCACCCAGCCGGTCCAGGTACCATTGTGCTCACCACTTCAGCTACCAACACTTGGTGTGTGTCTATATATATATATATATATATATATATATATATATATATATGTTTTCCTAAGGCTTTTTATTTTATTTTATCATTTTCTCATCCAAGACTCCTTTGCAGCTGTCTGAAACCCAAATGTCCTACGAAGACAAAGCAATCCCAAGCAGGAGTCCTTCTCCTAAGACTCCCCCTCAAGGATCACCATGCCCTGGTCGATCAATCACCTTTAATGCCGATGCAGCAGAATCACCACAGACACCTATTCAACAAATTGAGGGCTTACAAGGACCGGTTGCCATCCTTTGGGACATGGAGAACTGTCCAGTTCCGAGCGATGTCCGCCCTGAAGATGTTGCTGGTAACATCAGGTTGGCCCTCCGCGTTCACCCTACCATCAATGGAGCTGTGACGCTGTTTTCAGCCTACGGGGACTTCAATGCCTTCCCACGTAGGCTTCGTGAGGGATGTCAGAGGACCGGTGTGAAACTTGTGGATGTACCGAATGGGAGAAAGGATGCTGCGGACAAGGCCATCTTGGTTGACATGTTTCTGTTCGCACTGGACAACCGGCCACCTTCCTCAATCTTGTTGATCTCCGGTGATGTAGACTTTGCTCCGGCTCTTCATATCCTTGGCCAACGTGGATACACGATTGTCCTTGTCATCCCTTCTGGAGTTGGCGTTTCATCGGCACTGACCAATGCTGGGAGGTTTGTCTGGGACTGGCCTAGCGTGGCTCGTGGGGAGGATTTTGTTCCCCCAAGAACCTACTTGCCTCGTGGGCCTGATACAGGCAGCAGCTACTCCATGAGTTGCAACTTTGGGAACAGCCAAGAGATCCCAAATGAAGAAGAAGCCATTGTTTATAGAGGAGTTTCTCACAGCAGCCAAATTTACTGCTACAACTTGGTGTCACAATATAGCAGCAACAACTTGCCACCAGGGCCGAACATTTCTTCTTCGAGATCGCAGAGTCTGCCTTGTTCTACGAATGAAGGGCCAGCGTGCGATCCGAATGGGCTGCAGGACTGCTGGACTCAGCCAGGAGATCTCCAAGGTTTGAAGGGCCAGCTGGTGAGACTACTCAATGTTTTTGGAGGGAGCCTGCCTCTTGTTCGAGTCCCTACGGAGTACCTCAAGAACTTCGGACGCCCGCTCTACATGGCGGAATATGGAGTCTATAAGCTGGTGAACCTTATCAAGAAAATGGAGGACACGCTGGTCGTGATGGGGAAGGGAACTAAGAGGCAGCTCTGCCTTCGATCGGACAGGTCGATGAAGAATTGCCCGAGCCCGCCACCTAGGGCAAGCAAGGATAAGAGTGGGAAGGACATCTGTGAGGAGAGCGGGGATATTGGCATCTGTCGGAACCTGGACAGTTGCTCCGATGATTTCTCAGACGAAGAGAGGAGCGGAGAGTATGACGAACGGCTAGACAGCTTCAAGCAGGAAGTGCAGGAACTCCTCGTGTGCTGCTCTTGTGCAGTTCCGCTAGCTAATTTCGAGTCTCTATACAATCAGCGCTACAAGAAGGCTCTCGACTTCCAGAGCTTTGGAGTAGACGGGTTGGTAGAGCTGTTGGAGAAGGTGAGGGATGTCGTTGCGCTGCACGAGGAACAGGGGAGCAAGAGGAAATTTCTTTTATCCAGTTGCGTAGGTTGATAGATTCAGCCCCTCTGATGGCTCCGACACCGTCTTCGTAACGGTTATCGTCTATATATTGCAATTGCTCATGTTTTGCTCTCCCCAGTGATTGCATCGTCTATAGACGGATGTGCTAAAATTGTTGAATTGCTGATAAATTATCGTTTGATGAAGAATGTGGTTGATACTGTAGATATGCGTTGAATGACCTTTTCTCCTTCTGCAATTGTGGTTTTTGAATCAGATTATACCCACAGGATTCCCAGTTACGCTGCATGTTAGGTCATTCTTATGATGTTTACACTTAAATGCTCGACAAATGTAAGATTGTCCTCCGAAAAAAAATGATGCAAGCCTAATGGAAGTGAACAGAACGAGATTTCGGTAAAATTGATTGCTGGTGACTGGAAAATGGTGATGAACAAGATGAGATTTATACAGTTTCTGACTATGTGCATGACTGCAGAAAATGGTGATAGTCTCTAACAACAATTGCTTGCTATGGTGATGTGATGAGCTGAAATCTGGAGCGGAAGGAGCAAATCAATGTCAAAAAGGTAGGACCAGACAGAGCATGCCCAACGCATAAGATAGAGTCTCCCTCTTTCTTAATTTACGAATAATTTATCAATAATAGAGTCTAACCAACAGCCAAAAGGGTCCTTTCATCGTTCAAGATCGTCAAAACTTTGATCGACGACAGAAAAGGCTCCTCGATTTGTAATAAAAATCAACTTAGAGAACAAGAATGTAGATCGTCAAAGCTTTGATGGACGATGGAGGAGACTAATCGATTGGTAGCAAAAGTCAACTTAGAGAACAATAATGTGCGACTAACCTTCATTGTGTTTGTGTTAGTATTTGATTCCGTTCTCAAAATTTTATCATATAGGCTTTCCTTTTTCTATGAGCTTTTTAAATCTACTAGTGATGCACGCATTTATAATAACGTATAATAAGAATATTATCCAATTATAATCAAATATCTCTTTCAACTCATGTAGTTAAGGTAGGAGGTATTCTTTGTTGGCACAGTTTATTTTGATAACATTAACAGCATCTTCGTAGTCTAGTTTTCTCTGTATTTCAGATTGATATTCTTTCAAAATCTCTACTACATAAAGTCTGTCCATTCAAGCCAAGTCATCAAAGCCTTGAAGACTGAAGAAAATACCAACGATCCTTAAAGACGGCTCTCAACACTTCAAGATATCGAGTCTGTACAAGGTCTAGGTCTTTCTGTAAATACTTAAGGTTGGATGAAAAAACGAAAAGCTCTTCTATTTTTTCAGTCAAAAATCAATGTCTAAAAGAACGGCATACCGACGGTATACTATGGCATACCAACGGTATACCGTTTTGTTGGCCACAAAACGTTCTGTGACAAATCGGCGTACCGACGGTATACTAAGGCATACCGACGGTATACCGTTTTGTTAGCCACAAAACGTTCTGTGAAAATTATCGAAATACCGACGGTATACTACGGTATACCGTTTTGTGAGCCATAAAACGTTCTGTGACAAAACATCGGCATACCGACGATATATCGTTTTGTTAGCCACAAAATATTCTGTGACGAACATCGGTATACCTACGGCATACCGCGGCATACCGACGATATACCGTTTCATCTAATTTGATTTTTGAATGAACGGATACTAGCATTAATTGCTAGCATTAAATGCTCCCCAACGGATATAATTATTACCGTTACTGTTCAGAACGACATACCGACGGCATGCTGGTCCATACCGACGGCATGCCGTCTGGGCTATATTCAGGAGCATTAATTGCTACATACT
This sequence comes from Iris pallida, assembly GCA_029216955.1. Classification (NCBI taxonomy): domain Eukaryota; kingdom Viridiplantae; phylum Streptophyta; class Magnoliopsida; order Asparagales; family Iridaceae; genus Iris; species Iris pallida. The sequence continues at coordinate 4,140,550 of JANAVB010009798.1, forward strand.
CTTGATTTCATTATAAATGGATGCCTTCTCTCTCTTGAAGGCTCATCCACTCAAGCCATAAATTTTTCAACAACCAAGAGCTCCACCATTACTACTCTACCAAAGCTTTTAATTGTCATCCATTCCAAAAGTGCTAGAGTATTCAAGAGTTGTACTTTTCGATCTTCAAGTGTTAGAAGATCAACGGTTCTCTTCCTTTCCTTTTGAAGTTGGTGAGCCTTCGTAAGAAAACTCGTGTGTAAGAAGTTGGCGAGTTCTTCGGATCCAAACTCGTGTGTACTATTTTACCAAATAGTGAATTTAAGCCGGAGAGAGTTCCGGGACTGGATTGCCTCTAGGGAGAATACCAGGATACATCGCGTGTTTGATTTTCTTACTCTCTCTCTTTTTAATTAAGTAATATAGCTTCTTGTGTTTAAATTATTTTATTTCCCTATTCATCCCCTCTAGGGTTCTACACTTGGTATCAGAACTTTGTTTTCTTGATTTGGATTTACACCCTTAGAGTGATCCATGGCCACTAACCCTAGTATCAACACATTTCACAATGAGGGGCACTCCACAAATAGACATCCTCTATTTGATGGAACCAACTATAACTATTGGAAGATTAGGATGAGCATTTATCTGAAATCCATAGATTTTGATTTATGGGATTGTGTGATAAATGGTCTCCCTACTCCTTCCGGAGTTATTGAGGATGTTGTGTCTGACACCCTTAGGGACAAACTCACCGAGAATGTCAAGAAGCTTGCTAGTCGAGATACTAAGGCTATGAACGCTCTTTACTGTGCTCTAGATAGCAGTGAATTCAATAAGATCTCTACTTGCAAGACTTCCAATGAGATTTGGAAGTTGCTTGAAGTCACACACGAGGGAACATCACAAGTAAAAGAATCAAAGATTAGTAGACTCACACAAGAATATGAATCTTTTAAGATGAAACAAGATGAGTCTATTACTTGCATGTTTACTCGTTTCAGTGATATTATTAACCCTCTTTCTTCTCTTGGTAAGGAATATCCTGCTCATGAAAAGATCAGAAAAATTCTTAGAGGATTGACTAAAGGATGGAGTCCTAAAGCTACCGCCGTCATTGAAGGGACTGACAATCATGAACATTGAGACCCTCATAGGAAAGCTTATGACTCATGAACTTGACATGAAAGATCAAGAGGAATCTTTCATGCAAGAGAAGGATAAGGAGAAGGCCAAAGAGAAGGAGAAGTCTCTGGCTCTCAAAGTTATCAAGTCCTACTCAAAGGATAGCTCCAACGACAACGAGTCGGATGATGATGAAGAAATAGCTCTCATAACTATAAGCACTTTCGAAAGTTCCTCAAGTTCAACAAAGCCAACCGCTTTAGACGGGACAACGATGAAGATCCGGCGTGCTACCAATACAGAAGAACCGGTCACATCAAGAGAGATTGCCCCATGACAAGAAAAGACTCAAGTAAGTACGAGAAGCTTAGCAAAGGAAGCTCCTCCTCCAGAAAATTTACCAACACCAGTATTTGTGTGAGAGCGATGCTAGTGATTCAGACAACGACAAAGATTACAAACATAATGCAAACGTTTGTCTCATGGCAACCGATGAGGTACTCGATGCTCTCTCTTTAAATACTCTCACTTATGATGACTTGGAAAATGTTATTCTTGAACTACACGAAGAACACAAAGGTGTTAGAAATAAATACAAGAAATCTCTAAAAGAGGTTGATGCACTTCAACTAGAAGTAGAAAGACTCTCCAACATCATTATTGATGTAAAAGGAAAATCTCCTGCTTCCGACACGGATGAGATAGTTTTTGCGACTCAAGTTTCAAGAATCTCTAGTCACCATTAAGAAAAAGGATGATGAGATTCAATCCCTCAGAAGGGCTTATGATTTTGCTATACATAAAGTTCAAGCTGCAAATAGAAGAGAATATGATACTTCTACCAAGTATAATGATCTTCTTGTGCAGAGTAAGAAACTAGGTGATAAGAACACTACTCGCACACATGCTCAAAGGCACTCCTACACTCATCACCCTAATAGTCACAACTCTTACATGAACAAGAACACTACATACAAGGCCTATCCTAACACAAGGAAATGACCCTTTGTTAAGAAGAACACCTCACACCATGCCTTCTATTATCATTATCATAACACTCATAATAGAACTCCTTGCACTAAAGTTTTACATGTGCATAACACTCACACATTTTCTTCTAAATCTTCTATGATGTGTAACTATTGTGGCTTGCTTGGACATACTTCTAATTATTGTCTGACAAAGAAACAAGTTGATATGAAAGTTTGTAAATGGGTTCCTATAACAATCAAGGACCCAAACAATCATGGGTACCAAAATGTTTATCTTCAATTTATGTTGTAGGTGAAGAATCCTTCTCATGCTAGAAGCAAATGGATCATCGATAGCGGTTGTTCACGGCACATGACCGATGATGCTTCACTTTTTACAACGCTATCAATGAAGAAAGAATGACATGTATCCTTCGGTAACAATCTAAAAGGCCATATCATAGGAAATGGTAATATCGGTTCCCCTCCTTATCCTTGTATTAAAAATGTTTGTCTTGTTACAAATCTCAAACACAATCTTCTTAGTATTAGTTATCTTACGGATAATGGTTATGATATTAAGTTTGTTAAACTCAAATGCTTCACTACCGATAGCTCTAGTGGATCTACAGTATATGAAGTAGGGGTGAGCATATAACGGTTGAAAACCGAAAACCGAAAACCGAACCGAACCGAACCGAAATATGACAAACGGTTCGGTTTTTCGGTTATCGGTTCGGTTTACGGTTTGAAAATTTAAAATTTTGAAATAACGGTTCAGTTTTCGGTTCTTCATCCGAAAAATCGAACCGAACCGAAAACCGATTTAGATTTAGTAATTTATCAAACTACCCACAATATACATATACTAATGTTTACTAACCCCTAACTGAGCGCACTCTCTTCTCCTATTCTATGTCGGTGCTTCTTTGAGCACTCTCTCTATCTACCCTCAATCTATATATGCTAATATCTTTCACTCTATGTAATATAACAATTCATAAATACAATAAATTATATATTTTTTAAAATTTTGTTATTTAAATAGGTCCATTTTGCTAAAAACTTGAAGGCCATGCACATTGGCCCACGAAAACCGAACCGACCGAAAATCGAACCGAATTAATTCGGTTCGGTTTTTGTTCAATTTTTATAAAAACGGTTCGGTTTTCGGTTTTGAAAAATACGGTTTACGGTTATTTCGGTTTTCACATATTCGGTTCGGTTTGAACCGAACCGAACCTAACCTATGCTCACCCCTAATATGAAGGCATTAGAAAAAACAACATCTATGTTCTATATCTTGTCGAAGGTACTAACAATGACAGGTGCTTAGTTGCAAAGAACGACGAAAGTTGGCTTTGGCACATGAGGCTCGGACACGCCAACATGGATACCATTTCCAGTCTTGCAACCAAGAAGCTTGTATGAGGACTTCCAAGTATCCCTTTCAAAAAGGATATGGTGTATGAAGAATGTGAGAAAAGTAAGTTGACTAAGTCATCCTTTGTCACGCCCCGCTCCCCTAGGAGCAATCGTCCTCGCTAAGGCGTGATACCGTACGAGCCTAGATTGCGCTCGCGCAAGGCGGGTTCCATAACGGCCGATTTCAGCTGCTGCGACGGGGTCGTCGCACAGAAGTCCCAAGCAGAGACATTGAATAATAGCAGCAGAATTTGAAAATAAAACACAAGTCATTGCAAAACACTCTTTTATTGATATTGAAACAAAGGTTACAATGGGGCGCAAGGCCAATATTACAATCACTCAAGCTCACTCATCTCACATTTACAAGTCACTCAGCTCTTTCTCATCTCTCGATACAATGCTTGATCCAGCGGAAGCTTCGGAAGACGACGTCCATACATTATGTCCCGTATAAATTTTGACTCCATGCGGCCGCACGCTTCGAATCGCCAAGGAACTCCGTGCCTCGACGCATCCAAGCGAGCTCCGCCACGAGCTTCTACCTGTGCCTACACATGAAAACTATGTGGGTGTCAGTACTCAGCTGTACTGGTGGAATGAGCTCCTCGCCCACCCATACAAACCCAACACGTTTGATTTACTTTGTGCAATATAGTCACTTCTTATCAATTGTCTTTCTAGTCTTGCCTTAGGATTATTTTAGGACCGACGCCTTGCCTATTTTGTGTCTTTAGGCCATCTCGTACTTGCAATAATTCGTCGACTCAACAACGTTAACCTATCAAGTCGTGCTTGCCTTTCGACCAAAATCAGAGACGCAACTACGCGATAAGACTCCATTCCCGTGTGACCGTACTGTAAGTCCTTCTTGAGGCCGCACCTCACAACTCAATGAGACTCAATCATATCGCCGCTTTGCGGCCTTTGCCGCCTCGCGGCCCTTCGCTACTAAATCATCAACTGACCCATCCAACTTGTGAACTAAGTGTCACTCGACCAACTTTGCCTTGCGACGTTTCCTGACTTAAACTCAAGACAACTCAAACCAACTTATGCAACTTATATGCCAACAACTTAAGACCCGATGCTGCATCCCGTGCCGAAGCACGTCGCCTATGCGGTAGCCATTCTTAGGCCCAAACACTTGTGTTCCAACCATACATACATTCAATTAGAATAAATCTAAAGGCACACACGCGAATTGCCGCTCGTGCCGACCCATCTATATGAAATGGTCACTAACACCACAAGCTATCGTGGACTTATAGCCTTGCCATTCGACGACCCTTTCAACGCAAGTAGCTAGTCCCGCTGAAAGTTTCCGAATGACCCGAGCGGTTCGTCCAGCTACGGCTATACCGTGTTTCCTTCCGGAACGACGCAGTCCCTCGGCGCCCAGGGTTGTCGCGCGTGGAAACTCTACCTTGTCGACAAGTTGTCCAATGACCATGCAAGACTCGACACAAACTGACGTCTCACACAGTCATTCCTCTTCCAATGTTACCATCTCTTTCAAACCGATATCAAGACTTCTATCCTTGAGATCCCTCGACGACCTATGGTCGCGAGTCTTCTCCGTTGATGCTCCTTGAGATCCCTCGACGACCCATGGTCGCGAGCCTTCTCCCTGTTACCATATCATTTCATTCAACTCAATGCCTATTCGATAGTCCTTCCTCCAAAACTCATTAAATCAACCGTGGTTCATGCCTTAAACACTAAGTCCGTGCATCGTGCCTTAAGCCAATCGTGCTCTACGCGACACTCCTGCCCAAGTCGACGGGCCTTGAGACCATAAGACTATTCGATTATACCCAACCGTAGAACTCGTAGGACCATGCTTGCTACCACTCCGATAGCCTAACATAACCCGCCTGACTTAAACGTACAACGACTCGACGAGCAAAGGCTGCGTCAAGCCTCGCATTACGGAAACATCCCGTGCATGCATTCGACTTCTGAACGACCAAGTCATTTGGGCGCCTAGACTTACACCAGCAGCCGTGCGACACAACTTAACTCATAGGGCAAGCCAAGGCTGTGCCAAGCCTTGGACGATAGGACCGTGCATGTTTTATGAAGCATTCATGCGGGCGATGCCTATGACTTAGGCTATGATTCATGACTTCGCCTACTCAACCAACTTTCCTTCTCCCAAGCCACGGGACGAAGGACCGAGTGACATTTTCAAAGCACGCCGTGCACCAACTCTAAGCCGACCGTTGGACATTTCCATATTCTAACTCAATTCGACCCGTCGGAATTATTCCCTTTGGCTATGTGGATTCGTCTCTTTTATTATCAACCCTACTTGTGCGAGTTGAAAACATCTGATTTATTATGTGAAGGCTAAGATGAGGCAAGTTCACCGAAACTACCCCACCTGAGCGAGCAGTCGCCTTGACCGAGCAATGTCTTCGAGCAGCCGTTGTATGGCTAAGTCCGAACGCCGTTGGCGTTTCGATTCCTCCGATTGACTAAGCGGGATGGGGCACTACATCATACACCACTCAAAAAAAGTTTCGTCCTCGAAACTAACTGAGTACTCACTTATCGTCTTATCACTTTAATCAACATTCACGAACTCTAGCACACACTACGTCTATACGTTTTCTCAATCCGAGCCACGCTCGCACTACCCTCAATCTTTTCTTCAAAACTTACGATCTCAAAATCTTCGATACTTCTCCGTTCCTCAAATCTCACTTGAATTCAACGTATCACTTAGTATGGATCGTGCACATATCTTAGGCGTCCCCAAAATACATGCATTTCAGCCAAGCCTTGTGATAGCGAATTCTGTCATTACTACTCGAGTCGGATCGTGCACATATTCAAGCGTCCCTGATAACATGCATGTCAACCGATACTCGCGAGTGGTGCCTCCACAAATCCTACCACTTCGCACTCGGACGTCTGCCTAACCGCTAGGCTATGTCTTTCCGTCAGTATTGGAATCATAGTTCCCAAACAACAATATCAACACTGACCCCATCCTAAGGTCAAACCAAATTGATAGTACGGGATTTTCTACCCAAACTCGCATCACTCCGATTTCTAAACTTCGAGCATCGATTCCCTACACATATCCCAACGTTCGTCGTACGGGGTCCGAGTCGTTTAGCAAAGCCATCCTACGACAACTTACATTCAACCAATTCTACGACATCTCAATATCGCTCGTTCAACAAACCATCTTCGCATAGTCTATCTCTTCAAACATGTTCGACATAGTTTGCCTATCAATCCTTCTCAATTCAAGCACGCTATGACGCAATTCGTCGCTAACCAAAATTTCACATTCCATACTTCCGAAGTCATCTATTCCAATTCACGTAATCGATCACTAGGTCGTCTGACTTAACAATATATTGCGCCCTGATCTCACACGAGTCAGATTATCCACGGTGGGCATGATTCACCATGCACGCTCCCGCGGGATAATTATCCTCATCGGGACGTAACTCTTGTTTTACGTCTAGACTAATTCATTCTCGATGCGCGGATTGGATCTACTCAATCCTTAAGTTTATTTTATTTATCAATCGTAAGTCTCGCATCAAACTGACAAGTCGAGACAATCAAAGTTGCCGCATCCTGATTTTCCGAGTTTGATCATTTCTGCGACATGAATCACCATGTCAGCGCTCATGCGGAACGATCGCCCCAAATCCGACGCAACGTATGTGCGAGGCTGGAGTAGCGCTCGCACAAGACAAGAATGTCGACACTGTGGTTATCCGCGTAACCATCACAACATTTATCTCAATCAAAATCCTAAGTATGGCATTCAACCGAACAATAACACTTGTACGATCGTCATTCGTCGAATTAGAGTGCCCCCGAGTTATCGCATATCGATCTTTGATACGCCTCAATACCATCGATGATATACGTAACCTGACGATCTTCCTTTGGAACGAATTTCGAGTCATACGAACGATGCTATCGTCCGACTGGATAGTCTCCTCGACATTTGAATTCAAGTTCGATCATTATCCCTCGAATCTTTTACAACATCAATTCCTCAAATTCAATCAATCGACATCCCTGAAGCTATCGCATACACCACTCTGGGATGAAGTCATTCAACAAATCCTCAAAACTATCATTCGAATCAAAAGCTACTTCTTCAAATTTTCTGTTCGAACCATTCCTCAATTTCCAAGCACTCTCATCTATATCGTACCGACGATATCGTCGCTCGATAGTACCCCTATCAATAGTCATCTCACATTTACTCAATCGAATTCAACTCATTCTTGCTCGAACACTACGAATCGCGCACTCGACTTTGCTAACGTCGATACAATCCTTGGTGTATATGCCCAGCCCGACTTAGCCAACCGTGCTTACGCAAACCATCTTTTCGTTTTATCAAAAACTATTCTCTTATGTTTTGTAAAATAGTTAGACTTATTGTATGGACATCCCGTGGGACAATTGAGAGAGAGCGCGCCAACGATATCAACTTGCGGAAGCAACAGAGTTTGCGGAAACAACGAGTTAATGAATTCAATCGATAGTCCAAGGACGTAAAGCCGTGCTCTGATACCATTATGTCACGCCCCGTCCTCGCTAAGGCGTGATGTCACACAAGTCTAGATTGCGCTCGCGCAAGGCGGGTTCCGTAACGACCGATTTCAGCGGCTGCGACGGGGTCGTCGCACAGAAGTCCCAAGCAGAGACATTGAATAATAGCAGCAGAATTTGAAAACAAAACACAAGTCATTGTAAAACACTCTTTTATTGATATTGAAACAAAGGTTACAATAGGGGCAAGGCCAATATTACAATCACTCAAGCTCACTCATCTCACATTTACAAGTCACTCGACTCTCTCTCATCTCTCGATACAATGCTTGATCCAGCGGAAGCTTCGGAAGGCGACGTCCATACATTATGTCCCGTATAAATCTTCACTCCATACGGCCGTACGCTTCGATTCGCCAAGGAACTCCGTGCCTCGACGCATCCAAGCGAGCTCCGCGCCACGAGCTTCTACCTGTGCCTGCACATGAAAACTATGTGGGTGTCAGTACTCAGCTGTACTGGTGGAATGAGCTCCTCACCCACCCATACAAACCTAACACGTTTGATTTACTTTGTGCAACATAGTCACTTCTTATCAATTGTCTTTCTAGTCTTACCTTAGGATTATTTTAGGACCGACGCCTTGCCTATTTTGTGTCTTTAGGCCATTCCGTACTTGCAACAATTCGTCGACTCAATAACGTTAACCTATCAAGTCGTGCTTACCTTTCGGCTAAAATCAGAGATGCAACTATGCGATAAGACTCCATTCCCGTGTGACCGTACTGTAAGTCCTTCTTGAGGTCGTGCCTCGCAACTCAATGAGACTCAATCATATCGCCGCTTCGCGGACCTTGCCGCCTCGCGGCCCTTCGCTACTAAATCCTCAACTGACCCATCCAACTTGTGAACTAAGTGTCACTCGACCAACTTTGCCTTGCGATGTTTCCTGACTTAAACTCAAGACAACTCAAACCAACTTATGCAACTTATATGCCAACAACTTAAGACCCGACGCCGCATCCCGTGCCGAAGTACGTCACCTATGCGGTAGCCATTCTTAGGCCCAAACACTTGTGTTCCAACCATACACACATCCAACTAAACTAAATCCAAAGGCACACACGCGAATTGCCGCTCGTGCCGACCCATCTATATGAATTGGTCACTAACACCATAAGCTATCGTGGATTTATAGCCTTGCCATTCGGCGACCCTTTCAACACAAGTAGCTAGCCCCGCTGAAAGTTTCCGAATGACCCGAGCGGTTCGTCCAGCTACGGCTATACCGTGTTTCCCTCCGGAACGACGCGGTCCCTCGGCGCCCAAGGTTGTCGCACATGGAAACTCTATCTTGTCGACAAGTTGTCCAATGACCATACAAGACTCGACACAAACTGATGTCTCACACAGTCATTCCTCTTCCAATGTTACCATCTCTTTCAATCTGATATCAAGACTTCTATCCTTGAGATCCCTCGATGACCCACGGTCGTGAGACTTCTCCGTTGGTTCTCCTTGAGATCCCTCGACGACCCATGGTCGCGAGCCTTCTCCATGTTACCATATCATTTCATTCAACTCAATGCCTATTCGATAGTCCTTCCTCCAAAACTCATTAAATCAACCGTGGTTCATGCCTTAAACACTAAGTCCGTGCATCGTGACTTAAGCCAATCGTGCTCTACGCGACACTCCTGCCCAAGCGACGGGCCTTGAGACCATAAGACTATTCGGTTATACCCAACCGTAGAACTCTTAGGATTGTGCTTGCTACCACTCTGATAGCCTAACATAACTCGTCTGACTTAAACGTACAACGACTCGACGAGCAAAGACTGCGTCAAGCCTCGCATTGCGAAAATATGCCGCGTATGCGTTCGACTTCTGAACGACCAAGTCATTTGGGTGCCTAGACTTACGCTAGCAGCCGTGCGACACAACTTAACTCATAGGGCAAGCCAAGGCTGTGCCAAGCTTTGGACGATAGGACCGTACATGCTTTATGAAGCATTCATGCGGACGACGCCTATGACTTAGGCTATGATTCATGACTTCGCCTACTCAACCAACTTTTCTTCTCCCAAGCCACGGGATGAAGGACCGAGTGTCATTTTCAAAGTACGCCGTGCACCAACTCTAAGTCGACCGTTGGACATTTCTATATTCTAACTCAATTCGATCCGTCGAGATTATTCCCTTTAGCTATGTGGATTCGTCTCTTTTATTATCAATCCTACTTGTGCGAGTTGAAAACATCCGATTTATTATGTGAAGGCTAAGATGAGGCAAGTTCACTGAAACAACCCCACCTGAGCGAACGGTCGCCTTGACCGAGCAATGTCTTCGAGCAGCCGTTGTATGGCTAAGTCTGAACGCCGTTGGCGTTTCGATTCCTCCGATTGACTGAGCGGGACGGGACACTACATCCTTCAAATCCATCAACTCTGTGAGTACCACTAGACCACTTCAACTTATTCATATGGATTTATTTGGTCATAGTAGAGTAGCTAGTCTTGGAGGCAAACTTTATGCTTTTGTTTTGGTTGATGATTTTTCGAGATTTACTTGGATCATTTTTCTTGCTTGTAAAAGTGACTTTTTGTGAATTTGTTGCATTTTGTAAACGTATTCAAAATGAGAAAGGCTTTTCTGTTAACAAGATTAGAAGTGATCATGGAGGAAAATTTGCCAATGTCGATTTTAAAAGATTTTGTGAAAAGAATGGTTTTGGTCATGATTTTGCTTGCCCTCAAACTCCTCAACAAAATGGTATTATGGAGAGAAAGAATAGAACCATTGGCGATATGGCCCGGGTTATGTTAAACCAATATAAGCTTCCCTAATATTTTTGGGCGAAAGCCGTAAACACGGCATGTCATGTTAGAAACAGGGTCTTGATTAGACCTATTTCTAAAAAGACTCCTTATGAGCTTTGGTTTGATAAAATTCCCTCTACTGAGTATTTTAAAGTTCTTGGATGCAAATATTTTATTTTGAATACCAAGGACAACCTTGGCAAGTTTGAAGAAAAAGCTTATGAAGGTATTTTCCTTGGCTACTCAATACATAGTAAAGGTTTTCGTATCTTTAATAAAAGAAGTCTTGTTGCCGAAGAGTCAATTAATGTCTTTTTTGGTTTGGAGAACTCTTCTATTGGAGATGCTCGTCCTTCTTCATCTAACAATAAAATTGTGACCCCTCCAACAAAAGATTCTCCACCACTCGAGCCTCCTCAAGAGGATCTACCAAAGGAATGGAGATTTATCCCTAATCATCCTAAGGAGCTTATCATTGGGGATCCTTCTGTTGGCCCAATGATTACATCATATTTTTGAATATGACTAATCAGTTAAGTTTAACAAAATGATGTCACTAATATTCATATACTCACTATCATGTTGCTACTTAAACTTAGCATTGTCCTAATTGTCCTATATTATATTGCTATGCTTGTATCGTACTGCAACATATTTTGCTTAGCATTGTCCTAATTGTCCTATGTTATATTGCTATGCTTGTATCGTACTGCAACATATTTTGCTGGCCTAACATGTATTTGTAGACATGCAATAAGCATGATCAAACATGATCAAACCAGGACATAGACAATGAAGAATTAATGATGGACCAAAGACGGTGTCATATAAAGAGATTTCTCTGAACCGCCTAGCGACCTATCCGGGGCCTCGCATCGGGGGTTCCGCTGCTGTCAAGGAAAAAGACGTCTTCAGGACTGCTCAAATATCAGAAGAAAGGCGTCATCAGAGGGCTCTTGGTTTTCCTATTTGTTCCAAGTCTGTAATCTTCATTTTATTGAGTCTAGAAGAATGTGTACGTTGAGTCGCACTGAGTCATCTCAATCCCTGGACATATCTCTCCAAGCTCTACCATACAACAGACCAATTCCAGAACCAAGCCAAGCTCTACAAAGCCCAAAAGCCCAATAGACCAATTCTGTCTTCTGGAGACAGAGTTCGGGCCGAACTCTGCCTCCACACAGAGTTCGGGCCGAACTCTGTCCCCTGATTTCCAGTACCCTGATTTTTAGGGCTTGCTTGCTACAAGCTGTCCAACGTTCGAAAATTTGAATTCTTGGGGCAGAATTCTGGCCGAATTCTGCCTCCCCAGAGTAGTATAAATAGAGCTTGAATTCTTTCATTTCAAATCATCTATTACCTTCAAATATTCAAGATTTCTAAGCTCTACTACTCCAAGCCTCATTCTTCCATATCTCCTAAGCCACAACTCTCCTTAGCCCAAGGTGCTCAGTGCGATATTAGCTAGAAGTTGTATGCAAGAGTGAAAGAAAAGTCACTTGGACAATTCCAAGTTTCGCCACCTGCGAATCTGTAAGAAGTTGGCGTGCTCTTTTGAGTAAAGGCACGTGGTTGTACACTATTTCACAAATAGTAGATTTCAATCCTGAGCTAGAGTTCTCAGGCCTGGACTAGTCCTCCACGAGAAAAACCAGGTTAAAACTGCTGTGTTTGTGTAATGCCTGTAGTTCGTATTACGTATCTTGGAATACGTGTACGTATTTTATTTTGTATTGCATATCTCTTGGCTTAGCTCGGTTTGTTTTGGGTTGGTTCGGCTAGGCTTGGGTTGCCTTGGTTCATCATGAACCAAAGGGAGAACCCCTACCTACCACCACCATCCCCATTTATTAACCCCTTCTCTTTCTCTCTCTTCATTATTCTTCTTCTTCTCCACATTTACTTCTACACCTACCAGGAAGGAGAGAGAGAGAGAGAGAGCTTAGGCAAGTGCAAACTTGCTTCATGATGGATCTCATGTTTTATTGTTCCATTCTCTTTCTTACTAGATTCTAAGCCTCTTTAGAACTGGAAGTTTTCGGTTTTGATGGTTATATTTTTGTAGATCTAAGTTTTAAGTTCCTTTTTGTTTAGTTTTCTTGGTTTTGATCTCTAAAACTTGGTTATTTTTGAAAACTAATGGTTCTATGTTGTAGAAAATTCAATTTTATTCAGTTTTGGCTTTTGTTTCGCTAGATTTCGACTTCAGATGAGAAAGTTATGGCCAAAACAATTTTTGGTCATTTCTATGTTCATCTGCAGCATGAACAGCATGTCGCAGTTGGCGCATACGATGTCTCTGTTGACGCATGTCGCAGTTGACGAATATGATGTCGCTGTTGGCGTATGTCGCAGTTGGCGCATATGATGTCTCTGTTGACGCATGTCGCAGTTGACGAATATGATGTCGCTGTTGGCGCATGTCGCAGTTGGCGCATATGATGTCTCTGTTGACGCATGTCGCAGTTGACGAATATGATGTCGCTGTTGGCGCATGTCGCAGTTGGCGCATATGATGTCTCTGTTGACGCATGTCGCAGTTGACGAATATGATGTCGCTGTTGGCGCATGTCGCAGTTGGCGTATATGATATCTCTGTTGATGCATGTCGCAGTTGACGAATATGATATCGCTGTTGGCGCATGTCGCAGTTGGCGCATATGATGTCTCTGTTGACGCATGTCGCAGTTGACGAATATGATGTCGCTGTAGGCGCATGTCGCAGTTGGCATATATGATGTCGCTGTTGGCGCATGTCGCAGTTGGCGCATATGATGTCGCTGTTGAGCCGCATGAGCCGCATGTCGCAGAATAGGCCGCATAGTGCCTGTTTTGGCTATTCTATGTCTTATTTACATGATTTGTGGTCAGAAATTCTCCCAACTCCCAACGTCATAGTTGTATATCTTTCCTTTGGCTTCAAGAATATGTCACTAGTTGTTTTATGCAAGTTTCTCCCATTTATGATAATGTGAGAATAGAACATGATAGTGGTCCACTGTGGCGCACTCTTGACAAGTAAACTGGCATGATATGTCTCGACATGCTGTTATGACAGCTAGCCTGACATGATAAGTATGAAAGACTTGGACACCGTGGGCGATTGTGTTTGTACAAATAAACTGGTACTGTCTTACATCATGTCTAGGATGGGGATCCCTGAGTACCACGGTCAGGGTTACCTACTGAAATTGACTAAGGCTAATTAACTAGAATGATTCAGTAGTCATGAAGAGATTTCCAGCTACAGGCAATCCCGTTATCTGGGCGCATTAAGTGGACTTGTAGCCTACCGACGAGTAGGGCACATTTTCAGCACATAGTCATGTGGTGCACCCTTCATAAACGGACATTCGACCCGGATAACTGGATGGTCTGCAGGGCTTGTGGCTGTTGGGATAATCTCATTGCATCTTGCTAGTAACTAGGCCTGTGATAACCCTAGTTAGTTAAAAGTATCAAGCCGTACTCTTGATTGGCCGTGATTGATTGGATGAAGTTTATTCCAGCTTAGTCTTATCCTGATCCTGTACAAGATTGTATCAGGACATGATTTCTTGTATCGATAAATGATGGGATACCAAGTTCTGTTCAGGTGAAGGGTTACAACCCCGGTCCTTGTTTGGTTTAAGGGTTGTAACTTGGCTATCTGAATAGTTCCATGGTTATCCTATCATATATCGTCCTGCTTATTGTGCCTGCCTTAACAATAACGACCGGGGGTCCAGTTCTGTTCAGGCGAAGGGTTACAACCCCGGTCCTTGTTTGGTTTAAGGGTTGTAACCTGGCTCCCGGAGCAGTTCTGTGTCCTCTCCTCGTTTATTGTCTTATTGCAACCCCGTGCCATGCTCGTCATATTTTACCTTACTTCAAGCATGATTAATTATTTATACCGGCATTAACAATAAAGATCAGGGGTCCAGTTCTGTTCAGGCGAAGGGTTACAACCCCGGTACTTGTTTGGTTTAAGGGTTGTAACCTGGCTCCCGGAGCAGTTCTGTGTCCTCTCTTCGTTTATTGTCCTCATTGTACCAATAGTATTTGAGACGGGTTTCTATTCAGGTGAAGGGCTGCAACCCCGGTCCTTGTTTGGTTTAAGGGTTGTGACCTGGCTACTTGAATGGTTTCCTCGTACTCAGTTTACTGTTGTTATCTCTATTATTATCAGTTCTTTAATTATTATTTATCTTTATTATTCTATTGTGATATGCTGGTTTTAGTTCCTAAGTGAAGCCTCATTTGTGGCACTTGCTCTTTCTGGGGTCTGACCCAGCTGGTTTTGTATGGCCAGATATCGGAGCAGCAACAGAGGATCCACCTGTCTTCCAGTCCGATGGTGACCACCAGGCGTAACCAGGGCAACGAGTGGGTTTCTTTTGTCCTCCCACTCTATTTGTAAAATTATTCTTTTGAGGCGTTTAGCCGACGAGCACGTGTTAGCTCGGTTGCATCTTTACTTACTGTTTGCCTACGGGCTGTAACATGATTGACAAGTCCTAGGGTTGATCATGTATGACTGAAACTCTTGCTAGTCTTGACATTTTGTACGACTAGCTTCATGATCATCCGAATATGTAATGTATGGGACGCCTTGCTATTATATATTTGATGCTCTGACATCTTGTAACTGTTACTACTTGCTTGTGATTGAGACAATAGGTTTGATCTTGACCATAGGAGACTGATGGATTGTAGTTAAACCCTCATATATCTAGACAGCCGTGACCGTATAGTGACGTGGATTCCATTTTATTATACGTAGCTGGCTATGTCAGCCCCCGCTCTCCAGTATTCTGGTTCTGGGGCGTGACATGGTTTTAGTGGTAGCCCATGCAGGTCTTGTAAATCAAGATATGTGAGGGTTTACCGAATAGATGTCTCAATCAGTATTCGCCCTTGATCTTTACTCGTATCTTCTGAATCCCTGAAAATCTTGACCTGATCACATGCTTGTATCGTTGATCTGTCCTGGTCCTTCCTTATTGTTCCCTATGTCGTCTTCTTCAGCGACATTGTTCCTGGACCTACCGATCAGCAAGGCGGAGCACCTCCCACGGACCAGCAGCAACCTGGAGATCAAGTCCAGCATTCAGGAGTAGCCTCCAGAGTCATGCCTACCGAAGGAGAACCACCAGTTCAGCCCGTCCAGCCTGCAGAGCATGATGATGGCACTTTGGTGGGTCTCATCAGGACGCTATTAGCTTTCCAGGATCGTCGCGGAGATGCCTTGCACCAGGCGGTGGCAGATACCTTGACCAGAGGAGGTCATCAGGGTAATAGCGCGGCCAACAGCTTCAAGCGCTTGAACCCTCCCTTCTTCGACGGCAGTGAAGATGCGATCGCTGCAGATGCTTGGCTTCAGGACACAGAGGTGATTCTAGAAGCAGCCAGGACTCCAGAGAA
This sequence comes from Iris pallida, assembly GCA_029216955.1. Lineage (NCBI taxonomy): Eukaryota > Viridiplantae > Streptophyta > Magnoliopsida > Asparagales > Iridaceae > Iris > Iris pallida. Next base: position 4,156,808 of record JANAVB010009798.1, read on the forward strand.
TGAGAAGGTGGCCGTGGTGCGCCTGCAGCTATTGGATCTTGCTCGCAGCTGGTGGGCAGCGCAGGCCGATGGATTAGTGGCCCCTATTTCATGGGCAGTATTCAGGGAGAGATTCTAGACCAAGTATTTTGATGCTGTAGCCCGGTATGATCTACAGACGAGGTTCACCAATCTGAAGCAGATGGGCAGGACGGTCGATGGATATGCGACCGAGTTCTCCAGGCTTAGTCGGTTTGCTCCCACCTTGGTGGCGACCGAGTTCGATAGAGCCCAGCGGTTCCAGCAGGGGCTTCATCTGGAGATTCTATTGGCGGTGGAGCAGTTTGAGCATCAGACCTTTGATGCAGTACTACGGGAAGCCCGGAGGCATGAGTATACCTCCCAGAGGATTGTGGACAGGACCGGAGGTCGAAAGCGATCTCACGGCCAGATGAACCAGTCATCAGCACCAGCCCCGGCAGCCAGGGCCTTGACCATTGGAGCTCCGAGGCGGGCGGCCTCAGTGACGTCGGTTCAGCATTCTACCCCGACGCACCCTCAGCAGCAGAAGCAGAAGCAGTCTTCCGCAGTGGGATGTTCACACTGCGGGAAGCCAGGACATGTAGTATCAGAGTGTCGCAGAGCACAGGGTTTGTGCTTGGTTTATGGTGCCCCGGACCACAGGGTTGGGAATTGCCCGAACAGAGGGAGTTCATCCGCCTTCTCTAGTCCTTCAGTTAGAGGACCAGCACCAATCCAGCAGCAGCAGCAGCTGCAGTACCCGTTCCCGAGGCCATTGCCGACGCAGGCCCAGGCATTCCAGCAGCAGAGGCCGCAGCAGTATGCCCAAGCCCAAGCCCTGATCCAGAGCAGGCAGAGAAATTTTCAGGAGAGGGGACCCGCACCCAGAGGACATGGTCAAGTGCTGGCTTTGACCATGGGAGAAGAAGGAATAGCACCAGGCGAGGTGGTAGCAGGTACTATTCTCGTCAACACCTTTCCAGCTTCAGTATTATTTGATTCTGGTGCCTCGCATTCATTTATGTCTGCACGATTCGCGACACGGGTAGGATTGGAGCCCGAGTCATTATCAGTAAGGCTCAATATACTTACTGGTAACGGACTTGTGGGGGTAGATAGAGTATTTTCCTCGTGTCGGATCGTAGTTAGCGGTAGAGAATTTCCTGCTAGATTAATAGAGTTCCCGATGGCCGATTATGATGTGGTCTTAGGGATGGATTGGTTGAGGGACCAGTATGCTAGGATAGACTGCCACATTGGCAGGGTTATTTTTAGCATTCCAGGCGAGCCGGAGTTTTCCTTCTCCCGAGGCGAAGTTGAACCTTCTCCTTCAGTGTTGCGGATGGCAGTGGCAGCAGTACAGTTACCTCGGATAGTCGAAGAGTTTCCGGATGTTTTCCCCGAAGAGCTTCCAGGGATGCCGCCAGAGCGGGAGATCGAGTTCACCATCGACTTGATTCCCGGAACAGCCCCAGTGTCAGAGAGAGTCTACAGGATGGCGCCGTCAGAGCTAGAGATATTGTACAAGATGATTGAAGAACTCAGAACCAAGGGATTCATAAGTGCTAGTGGATCACCTTGGGGAGCGCCGATGCTTCTTGTGAAAAAGAAGGATGGTACGTCCAGATTGTGTGTTGATTATCGTACCTTGAACTCAGTGACAATCAAGAACAGATATCCTCTCCCGAGGATAGATGACTTGTTTGATCAACTCAGAGGGGCGTCAGTATTTTCAAAGATCGACTTACGGTCAGGATACCATCAGATCAGAGTCAGAGAGCAGGACATCCCGAAGACAGCGTTCAGATCGAGGTATGGGCATTGGGAGTTCCTTGTGATGCCATTTGGAGCAACCAATGCGCCGGCTGTGTTCATGGACCTCATGAATCGCATCTTCATGCCTTATTTGGATCAGTTCGTGATTGTGTTCCTAGACGACATCCTGGTCTACAGCAAGAGCGAAGCGGAGCATGAGCAGCACCTCAGAGTTGTTCTTCAGATTCTCAGAGAGCACCAGTTGTATGCCAAGTTTAGTAAATACGAGTTCTGGCTCGATCGTATTTCGTACTTGGGTCATATCATCACCCGAGGAGGAGTTGAAGTGGATCCCCAGAAGATTGTGGCCATTGAAACATGGCCGGTACCTAGCACAATGGCAGAAGTCCGTAGTTTTCTTGGCTTGGCCGGCTACTACCGACGATTTGTTTCAGACTTTGCTCGGATTTCAGCGCCATTGACCCAGTTGACCCACAAGGATGTGCAGTTTGCTTGGACAGCAGAATGTCAGGATTCTTTTGAGAAGTTGAAGCGAGGCTTGATGACGGCTCCTATTCTTACGCTTCCAGATGGGACCGGAGGATTTTCAGTATACTGTGATGCTTCAGGCAGAGGTTTGGGATGTGTTCTGATGCAGCATGGGAAGGTAATAGCTTATGCGTCACGGCAACTTCGTGATCATGAGAGAAATTACCCAACCCATGACTTGGAGCTGGCAGCAGTAGTGTTTGCACTTAAGTTGTGGAGGCACTACTTGTACGGAGATAGGGTGGAGATCTTCACCGACCACAAGAGTCTGAAGTATATTTTCACCCAGAAGGACCTTAACATGCGTCAGAGGAGATGGCTAGAGCTGCTTGTGGATTATGATGTCAACCTGCAGTATCACCCAGGGAAGGCCAACATTGTTGCAGATGCATTGAGCAGGAGAGCCGGAGTTTATTTCCTGACAGTGCAACCAGAACTGTTAGCCGATCTTCAGAAGATGGGTATAGAAGTTGTCCTTCCTTCCAGTGTGGCATTAATGGCCAGCATGCAAGTTCAGTCCACTATAGTCGAGAGGATCCGGATGGCGCAGTCAGCAGATTCCAAGCTTCAGCGACTTAGAGCAGAGTGTGAGGCGGGACGAAGACCAGAGTTATGTATCCGTGAAGACGGTACACTTCGACATGGTAAGCGTCTTTGTGTACCCAGTGGAGATATCAGACAGAAGATCATGACAGAAGCTCACAGTTCGCAGTATTCCATTCATCCCGGTGGCACGAAGATGTACCGTGATATCCGCCAGCACTTTTGGTGGAATGGCATGAAGAGGGAGATAGCCCGGTTTGTCTCTCGTTGTTTAGTCTGCCAACAAGTTAAGGCTGAACATCAGAGACCAGCTGGACTACTTCAACCATTGCCGATTCCCGAGTGGAAATGGGAGCATGTAACCATGGATTTTGTGACTGGATTGCCTAGATCCCCGGCGGGCAGAGACGCTATTTGGGTTGTCATAGACAGGCTCACGAAGGTGGCTCACTTTCTCCCGTTCATAGTTGGTCAGTCGACGGCTCAGCTAGCAGAGATGTACCTCAGGCGGATCGTCAAGCTTCACGGAGTACCAGTCAGTATCACCTCGGACAGAGATTCCAGATTTACGTCGCACTTTTGGCGTAGCCTGCAAGAGAGTTTGGGAACCCGCCTCCAGTTCAGCTCCGCTTATCATCCGCAGACTGATGGCCAGTCAGAACGCACGATCCAGACTCTCGAGGATATGTTGAGATCTTGTACGCTCGACTTCGGTGGATCGTGGGAAGATCACCTGCACCTGGTAGAGTTTTCGTACAACAATAGTTTTCAAGCCAGTATCCAGATGGCTCCGTTCGAGGCATTGTATGGTAGGAAGTGTCGATCCCCGCTAGCCTGGGATGATGTTGGAGAGAGGCAGATGCTCGGTCCAGAAATGATTGCTCAGACCATTAAAGTGGTCAGGAGAGTCAGAGATCATCTTCGAGTTGCCCAAGATCGCCAGCGTCATTGGGCCGATTCCCATCGGCGACCCCTTGAATTCTCGGTCGGCGACCATGTATTCCTGAGGATTTTGCCTAACCGTGGTGTCATTCGTTTCGGCGTACGGAGAAAGCTTAGTCCTAGGTATATAGGCCCGTTCGATATTCTGGAGCGAGTAGGTGATGTATCCTATCGTCGTGCTCTTCCACCGTCGCTACGTGAGGTGCATGACGTATTCCATGTATCCCAACTGCGACGGTATATCCCGGACCCGAGCCACATCCTGGATCATTCGGAATTGGTTGTTGGTACCAACCTTTCGTATGAGGAGAGGCCCGTGTCTATATTGGACCGAAGAGAGAAGACACTCAAGAACAAGACTATCAAGTTAGTCCGAGTTGCTTGGGGTCATCACTCTTTGGGTGAGTCGACGTGGGAGCGTGAGGATGATATCCGATCGCGATATCCCGACCTGTTTGACTCGTAAGGTATAATGTCTTCCTTATGCCTTATTCTTTCAAGTCCTTGCTTGAATAAATGACTGCATGATAGACTGCTTGTTATAGCTTACGATTATTATAGCTTGTCCTTGCAATTCTAGCCTCTTGATTAAATTCCGAGGACGGAATTCTTTTAAGGTGGGTAGAGTTGTAATGTCTGTAGTTCGTATTACGTATCTTGGAATACGTGTACGTATTTTATTTTGTATTGCATATCTCTTGGCTTGGCTTGGCTTGGCTCGGTTTGTTTTGGGTTGGTTCGGCTAGGCTTGGGTTGCCTTGGTTCATCATGAACCAAAGGGAGAACCCCTACCTACCACCACCATCCCCATTTATTAACCCCTCCTCTTTCTCTCTCTTCATTATTCTTCTTCTTCTCCATATTTACTTCTACACCCACCAGGAAGGAGAGAGAGAGAGAGAGCTTAGGCAAGTGCAAACTTGCTTCATGATGGATCTCATGTTTTATTGTTCCATTCTCTTTCTTACTAGATTCTAAGCCTCTTTAGAACTGGAAGTTTTCGGTTTTGATGGTTATATTTTTGTAGATCTAAGTTTTAAGTTCCTTTTTGTTTAGTTTTCTTGGTTTTGATCTCTAAAACTTGGTTATTTTTGAAAACTAATGGTTCTATGTTGTAGAAAATTCAATTTCATTCAGTTTTGGCTTTTGTTTCGCTAGATTTCGACTTCGGATGAGAAAGTTATGGCCAAAACAATTTCTGGTCATTTCTATGTTCATCTGCAGCATGAACAGCATGTCGCAGTTGGCGCATACGATGTCTCTGTTGACGCATGTCGCAGTTGACGAATATGATGTCGCTGTTGGCGCATATGATGTCTCTGTTGACGCATGTCGCAGTTGACGAATATGATGTCGCTGTTGGCGCATGTCGCAGTTGGCGCATATGATGTCTCTGTTGACGCATGTCGCAGTTGACGAATATGATGTCGCTGTTGACGCATGTCGCAGTTGGCGCATATGATGTCTCTGTTGACGCATGTCGCAGTTGACGAATATGATATCGCTGTTGGCGCATGTCGCAGTTGGCGCATATGATGTCTCTGTTGATGCATGTCGCAGTTGACGAATATGATGTCGCTGTTGGCGCATGTCGCAGTTGGCGCATATGATGTCTCTGTTGACGCATGTCGCAGTTGACGAATATGATGTCGCTGTAGGCGCATGTCGCAGTTGGCACATATGATGTCGCTGTTGGCGCATGTCACAGTTGGCGCATATGATGTCGCTGTTGAGCCGCATGAGCCGCATGTCGCAGAATAGGTCGCATAGTGCATGTTTTGGCTATTCTATGTCTTATTTGCATGATTTGTGGTCAGAAATTCTCCCAACTCCCAACGTCATAGTTGTATATCTTTCCCTTGGCTTCAAGAATATGTCACTAGTTGTTTTATGCAAGTTTCTTCCATTTATGATAATGTGAGAATAGAACACGATAGTGGTCCACTGTGGCGCACTCTTGACAAGTAAACTGGCATGATATGTCTCGACATGCTGTTATGACAGCTAGCCTGACATGATAAGTATGAAAGACTTGGACACCGTGGGCGATTGTGTTTGTACAAATAAACTGGTACTGTCTTGCATCATGTCTAGGATGGGGATCCCTGAGTACCACGGTCAGGGTTACCTACTGAAATTGACTAAGGCTAATTAACTAGAATGATTCAGTAGTCATGAAGAGATTCCCAGCTACAGGCAATCCCGTTATCTGGGCGCATTAAGTGGACTTGTAGCCTACCGACGAGTAGGGCACATTTTCAGCACACAGTCATGTGGTGCACCCTTCATAAACGGACATTCGACCCGGATAACCGGATGGTCTGCAGGGCTTGTGGCTGTTGGGATAATCTCATTGCATCTTGCTAGTAACTAGGCCTGTGATAACCCTAGTTAGTTAAAAGTATCAAGCCGTACTCTTGATTGGCCATGATTGATTGGATGAAGTTTATTCCAGCTTAGTCTTATCCTGATCCTGTACAAGATTGTATCAGGACATGATTTCTTGTATCGATAAATGATGGGATACCAAGTTCTGTTCAGGTGAAGGGTTACAACCCCGGTCCTTGTTTGGTTTAAGGGTTGTAACTTGGCTATCTGAATAGTTCCATGGTTATCCTATCATATATCGTCCTGCTTATTGTGCCTGCCTTAACAATAACGACCGGGGGTCCAGTTCTGTTCAGGCGAAGGGTTACAACCCCGGTCCTTGTTTGGTTTAAGGGTTGTAACCTGGCTCCCGGAGCAGTTCTGTGTCCTCTCCTCGTTTATTGTCTTATTGCAACCCCGTGCCATGCTCGTCATATTTTACCTTACTTCAAGCATGATTAATTATTTATACCGGCATTAACAATAAAGATCAGGGGTCCAGTTCTGTTCAGGCGAAGGGTTACAACCCCGGTCCTTGTTTGGTTTAAGGGTTGTAACCTGGCTCCCGGAGCAGTTCTGTGTCCTCTCTTCGTTTATTGTCCTCATTGTACCAATAGTATTTGAGACGGGTTTCTATTCAGGTGAAGGGCTGCAACCCCGGTCCTTGTTTGGTTTAAGGGTTGTGACCTGGCTACTTGAATGGTTTTCTCGTACTCAGTTTACTGTTGTTATCTCTATTATTATCAGTTCTTTAATTATTATTTATCTTTATTATTCTATTGTGATATGCTGGTTTTAGTTCCTAAGTGAAGCCTCATTTGTGGCACTTGCTCTTTCTGGGGTCTGACCCAGCTGGTTTTGTATGGCCAGATATCGGAGCAGCAACAGAGGATTCACCTGTCTTCCAGCCCGATGGTGACCACCAGGCGTAACCAGGGCAACGAGTGGGTTTCTTTTGTCCTCCCACTCTATTTGTAAAATTATTCTTTTGAGGCGTTTAGCCGACGAGCACGTGTTAGCTCGGTTGCATCTTTACTTACTGTCTGCCTACGGGCTGTAACATGATTGACAAGTCCTAGGGTTGATCATGTATGACTGAAACTCTTGCTAGTCCTGACATTTTGTACGACTAGCTTCATGATCATCCGAATATGTAATGTATGGGACGCCTTGCTATTATATATTTGATGCTCTGACATCTTGTAACTGTTACTACTTGCTTGTGATTGAGACAATAGGTTTGATCTTGACCATAGAAGACTGATGGATTGTAGTTAAACCCTCATATATCTAGACAACCGTGACCGTATAGTGACGTGGATTCCATTTCATTATACGTAGCTGGCTATGTCAGCCCCCGCTCTCCATTATTCTGGTTCTGGGGCGTGACAGTTTGCGTATGCTTTTCTGATCTTTATTTACTTCCGTATTTTTCTCTGATTTATTTACTATCTTGATAGTTGTTTTGTGGAGGTGATATAGAGTTAATTTTTATTTGGTGATTATCGACACAAACTCTATTCACCCCCCTCTAGAGTTGCCTACACGTTATTTCACCTTCTTTCCGAGTAAGTACTAGATCCTCCACTAGTGATCTTTGTGCAAACGTGGCTTTTATTTCCCAAATAGAGCCTAAAAATATTAACGACGCTTTTCATGATAAATTTTGGATGATAGCGATACAAGAAGAGCTAAATCAATTTGAGCGAAATAAGGTTTTGGAACTTGTCCCTAAACCTAACAACCATCCCATTATTGGAACTAAATGGGTGTTTCGCAATAAACTTAATGAAGATGGGTTAGTGACTCGTAACAAAGCCCAATTAGTTGCTCAAGGCTATAACCAAGAGGAAGGCATTGACTACGATGAAACCTATGCTCCGGTTGTTCGTCTCGAATCCATTCGTATGCTATGTGCTTTTGCTTGCTTTAATGGTTTCAAACTCTTTCAAATGGATGTTAAAAGTGCTTTTCTAAATGGTATTTTTAAAGAGGAAGTTTATGTTAAACAACCTCCTGGCTTTGAAGATTTTCAATTTCCTCATCACGTTTTCAAACTACACAAAGCCCTTTATGGCCTCAAACAAGCTCCTCGTGCTTGGTATGAGCGCCTTAGTTTCTTTCTTATTTCACACAATTTTTCTAAGGGTGTAGCCTCCCTTTCTGGAAATTTTTGAAATATTTTTTTATTATTTATTTGATTTAAATGGTAATCACTAGATTTTATAAATAATTATTTAGTATTTATTACGGTAGATGACTTTAGCCATGGTGGAGTTTTGGAGTACAAGACGACTAGGAATCATGGCACGGATAGTGCAGTGGCGTGCCTTGACTAGTGTTTAGCCATGGTAGAGGAAAGCCGAGCCATAGGATTGTTCTAACTAGGAAAACCAGGCCAAGTTGTGACTTAACCCTTACCGAAGATTCTATTTATTATTTAATTATATTATTGAGTTTTAGGGAACCCGGTTGTACCGAACCTGTCCAGATTGAGCCCAAGTTAGATCCAAGCCCATGTAGGCATGTAATGGGACCAAATACGGGCTTGTAGACATGTTTGGTAAATGCAAATATTTGCATATATTTTTAGGAATTGGCATTTATGTTCTAAATATTTGTTATAGGTAGATTATAGGTATTATTATTATTAAATAGTGTTTACAAATTTGTATGAATTTCTGGAGCCAAATAAATGGTGTGTTTGAGTTCACCAAACTACATTTTTGGTCTAATTTCAGTTGTTATTAGGATTTATTATTATTATTTTTATTATCGATATTATTGAGATATTATTATATAATATTATTTTATTATTCTTGGTTATATTTATTTTGTTATCCAATAAATGTTATTATTTAGGGTCATATTTATATATATAGACTCTACACTAGGAATAGATGCTAGCGGGATTTATTTGGGTTTTATGGAGGTATATATATATATAGGCATATATATACATATATATTTCACAATATAAAAAAATATATATATATATATATAAATATATATATATATATATATATATATATATATATATATATATATATATATATATATATATACATATATATATATGTATGTATGTATGTGTATGTAAATATGAATATATATTATATATGAGAGTATGTGTATGTATAGATATATATATATATATAAAATATATATGCGTATGTGTATATATATAAATATGTATAGTAGTATGTATATGTATATATATATATATATATATATATATATATATATATATATATATATATATATATATATATATATACACAAATATATGTACAAATAAAAAAAATATATATACAAATATATGTATATTAATTACTAAGATAGAGATACGAATGCTAAGAACAAAGCCAGCCCAAGGCCCGTATCAGCCCAGGGGCCCAGCAACCCCACAGTCCCTATCCGCGCGGAGAACTCAGACCGGAACTCTGTTACGTAACAGAGTATACATAGGAAGATGCAGATCGAGAGAACTCCTATCGAAACCCTAAATGATCGTGCGCCACCACACCCCGAGGCCGCTCGAGGCTGGGCGACCTTCCTGGCGCCGTCGTGCGTAGCCGCAGGTCGGCCACGGCCGAGCCGTAGCGTGCGGATGCACCGGCAGCGACAGCAGCGGTACCCCAGCGGCGAGGCCACTTCGCGCACTGTTCTCTTTCGCGTTTCTTGACAAAACTCCGAGCTACAAACTCTGGTATAACCACGACATAACCCTCTTCTAATCCTATCAATTAGACTGTTGTAGTTTGTACTAGGTTGGTGGTGATTCGAGTTAAAAAACTCGAAAAAACCTGACTTTCGTGTATAGCAAAACAGGACCTAAATGTTCCAACCTCACGATTTGAAAGAAAGATTCCGGTCGATTCATAAAGAGTTTCAAAAATCAAATAATACAAAGTTATAGAGAACCTAACCGAGAGGAAAAACCCCCATTATTAGTTTTATTTATGGCTTTGTATCCAGTAAATTAAATTGATTGGAAATTGAGGAAAAACCTGTTCTGAAAATCCTAAAAACCCTCGATACGACGTGCGTCATGCCAAATCGGGCGCCGTGGTCACGAACCGAAAGCATAGAAAGGTGCGTATCGACTTCGTGGACGTGTGGGCTTTGACGGAATTCAAATTGGTCGCGTGTGCGCGACGAATTTGATGCGTAACCGTCAAAATTTACCGTATCGATCTCTGTGCAAAATTTTCAATTACTTTGTGTACATCCATCAGATCGAGACGAAAATTATGCCAACAGGACCATATCATTTTTCTGGTCATGTATGCCAAGTTTGGTCCGATTCTGAGACAGTTGATTGGACCGCCGTTTTACGGGCCCATAGTCTGATTCCATGGACGATTTTGTGCACGGTCCGTCGAAATCCAACTTTGGACATACGGTTCAGTTTGTATCAAAAAACTGGACCTGTTAACATATAGTTTGACGACTTTAGAGACCGTTGACTCTGGCATAATTTTCGGTACAAAGCGGGTCCAACGGCGGACATTATTTTGGCCCGAAATTATCGTTTTGCCTATGTATCCAGAATTGGACTTAAGGACAGGCAATCCTAGCTAATTTGACTATTCTGAGAATGTTGGCAATATCTGTTTCAGCTTTCGGAGATATTTGTAGATTTTGGACTTTATGGCGTACCAGTTGACGGTATATTATTGATTCTTTGTGCTACCACCAGGCAAGATACTTTGCCTTCCTCTACAATTCATTTTCATGCTTATAGTTTATCTGGTTTAGTATGTGATATTCAGTTACCTTAGTTGCTATAGATTTATATCATACCATGTTTACTAGTTTATTGTCTTGCTTGTATATCAGTATTTCCTAACTTGATAGCGTAGCTAAACCAGGCTTGTCCACATTATGGTTCATGCTAGAGTTGTCCTTACCTGGGTCATGACTGAGTTGTGCCATATCGTCACTTATATCTTGACTGAGTCGTGCCTACAAGTATGTATATTTGAACTGCTATTCATGCATAGTTTCCACAACCTGCGAGTCCACACACGGGGCGAGGGTTGTCCTTTGCACCTGCGAGTCCACACACGGGGCGAGGGTGACTTGTCTTGAAACTGACTTGTGAGTCCACATTCGGGGCGAGGGTTGGTATTCCATTGATCTCTTGTTTACTTGTTCCCCAGCAGTTCATTTATGCATAGTTGATCACGTATCCGTGTTCATAGTTACCTGTCAGTAACCACATGTCAGTCTCATGTCTAGTTCCTATTTATACCCTATTTTTGCATGATTAAACTGTTAGAAAGGCATGTTTATATGTATCTTGCTATGTCCTCTAAGGACCTGATGATCTCTTCAGGTAGCTGATTGCACGAAGTTAGTTAGCTGAGCATGTGGTAGTTGACTTCATCTGCATGATTCAGGTATTTGGTTAGTGTTATTGATTTACTATCTTTCTCGTGCTTTATATTCCATGCCATGATATATTTTGCTTATTTTATAGACTCATATCATTCTTGGAGTCTAATCGAACAATATGCTAATGTGCTGCAGACCATGACCCATAATTGTTCATTCTTGTTTTATATGATTCATGTGGATCGAGATATAGTTTAGATTAGACATAATACCCTACTCTGGACAGCTTATACGTACTCGAGTCGGGCTGGAGTCCGTTCGATACGTAGCTGGCTTGCTTACGTACTTGCATCCCGAAAAGCAGGTACAGGTCGTGACAAAGGGCAAAGTCGACACCACACTTTTCATCAAATCCCTTAATGGCACACTTTTATTAGTACAAATTTATGTCGATGACATTATTTTTGGTTCTACTAACAATGCATTTTGTGTAGAATTTGCTAAAGTAATGCAGGATGAATTTGAAATGAGCATGATGGGCGAACTATCATTCTTTTTGGGCTTGCAAATCAAACAAGGACCCAAAGGAACCTTCATCAATCAAGCAAAATATACAAAGGATCTTCTCAAGTGCTTCGAACTTGACTCATCCAAATCAACGAGGACTCATATAGCAACAACGACAAAGCTTGACAATGATGAAGATGGTACTTCGGTCCATATTCGTAAGTATCGAGGTATGATCGGTAGCTTACTTTATCGACCTGCTAGCCGACCATTAATATGGGCCTTTGGTATCCGAAATCTTTATCCTTTGAGCTTCACGGCTTCTCGAATGCAGATTTTGCCGGATGCAAAATTGACCGAAAAAGCACTAGCGGCACATGTCAATTCTTTGAAAAATCCTTGGTATCGTGGTTTAGTAAGAAATAAAACTATGTTGCTCTTTCAACCACTGAGGCCGAGTATATAGCAGCCGGATGCTGTTGTGCACAAATTCTTTGGATGTCACAAACACTTGTAGACTATGGCATTTCTTCTACTTGCACCTCTATCAAATGTGATAATACTAGCTCGATAAATCTCACGAAAAACCCGATTTGTCACTCCCGCATGAAGTACATTGAGAATAGACACCATTTTCTTCATGACCATCAACAAAAGGAGGATATTTGCCTTGATTTTATTGACACTACTTATCAGTTAGCCGATATTTTCACCAAACCACTCCCGGAGGATCGTTTCATTTTTCTTTGCCAAGAATTAGGCATCATTCATTTCGACACTTAGCTCATCTCCAACGGCACACCGACGGTATACGGCGACATACCGACGACATGTCGATTTTCGTTCAAAATTATGTTCTGTGCCAAAAATTGGTATACCGTCGGCATACGTCGGTATACCGACGGTATGCCGTTTGAGGCGGACAGCTGCTGTCAAAGCTGCATCAGGCCCCACCATCTCTTCTACTATTCCTTTTCCTCTTCTCTCATTAACTACCCATCAAATCACCCTCTATCTCTCATTAACTACCCATCTAATCTCCTCCTCTTCCCCATAACCTCCCATCCCATCCCACCCCTTCCACTACTTTCATTAACTACATTCATCATTACCTTTTTTCAAAACTCCCCCTATTTACTCCCTCCATCACTCTTTATCATTTTTCAAAAACCCCTTCCTATTTCCAATCTTTCTTTATAAACTCAACCTTCTTCTTCTTCCTCCTCTTCACTCTTCATCTTTTCTCCTTTGCACCTCTCCATCCACCCATGGCAACCCACAAACATCCTCGCTCCTCCTCCACCATTGCAAATCCGTTCACCCCCGTGCCTCTCCCTCATAGCTAGGATCCGAAAATCTTTACCTCTACCATATCTGTCGACGCTTGGTTCCAGCATTTTGCCAACCACAATGTCTACAAGGGCCGAGCCATCAACTGGAATATTTTCTTCGGCCATCTCTCCCTCTTTGAGTCGGTCGGTCTCTCATCTCTTCTTCGACGTCAGATGCCCGTCTACCCCACAGCGGTGCTCCTGTTCTATTGCAATCTCATTCTCGACATCCAGAACAACGCCATCGAGACCATGGTGAACGATCGCCACTTCCGCCTGACGGCTTGAGATATTGCTGGAATTCTTGAAGTCCCTGACAAATGCGATGCTCTGCCGACCTTGGCTGCTATCTATCGTTCTGCCGAAGTTTTCTTTGACGAGTTCTGTGCCATCATTTACAAGGGACCCAATCCTTCGGCCATTTCGGTCCTTTCCTCGCAGTTGGAGCCGTTCTACTACGAGCTCCATCGGATAGTCTGCCACACCATCTACCCTAAGGGCGGCAACTACGATACGATCACCAATGACGCACTCGTATGTATGTACTATCTCTACTCTAAGAAGAATTTGTCCTTTCCCAAGACTCTTCTCAATGCTTTCTTCGGCATCCTGCCCACGGGGAAGCAATCACTGTATTATGGCGCCTTCATCACCCTCATCCTGGAGGCGAAGAACATGGATCTCTCACTCTGCCAGTCGAACGACGTACCATCCTACTTTGCTATCTCTCGTTCCATCCTTGGTGCATCCACGTCTCGTGCATCTTCCTCCCAAGAACCGCCGGCCGCTACTCCTGCTGCGCCCTCTTCTACTCCTCCTACATTCGGGCGTTTTATGCCGCTGACCCAGCATTATTTTGACATGTGCATAGCTCAGGCGGAGGAGCAGATGAGGTCCAACACTCGCGGCCTTGGGAACCTTATCCAGAGCCGCTTCCATGACCAGGCCTATTTTATTCAGCGCACTCTTCAGGACCGAAATGTCTATCTGGATCACAACCTTCAGGATCCCATGTACCAAGGCTCTCGCTTCTCTGACCCCAATGCCTACGAATTCATGTACCCGAACGGTGTAGATCCTTTCGGTACATTTCACCGTGCTCAGGGTGGGGACGACGATGATCCGGCAGATGAGTAGTTTGTGGCCTCCTGTTGTTGATGGTGGTAGAATAAATGGTTGTCGTTTTAGTGTGTGTCCTTTGAGGTCCTTCGGGGACCAGTAGTTTGTTTTAATGCTGTATGAAGTCCTATGGGGACTATTTCTTATGTTTTGCTGTTGTCTTGATCACTCTCATGGAGGAGAGTTTTACCTTTGTTTTCTATAGTGTCAAGCATGAACCAACTTTCCAATTCTAATATATGCATGCTTTTGTCTATCATACTATTTTCCCTATTTATTGCTATATTTTTTTACTTATTTTCCATCTTTGACTAAGTGACAAAGGGGAAAAAAATGTATTCAGGGGGAGTTGTCTACCTACGGAGGAGTCACTCCTTGAAGATGATATCTCTATGTTTTGTCAATTATCAAAATGGGGGAGATTGTTGGCACAGTTTATTTTGATGACATTAACAGCATCTTCATAGTATAATTTTCTCTGTATTTTAGATTGATATTCCTTCAAAAGCTCTACTACATAAAGTCTGTCCATTCAAGCCAAGTCATCAAAGCCTTGAAGACTGAAGAAAAGACCAGCAATCCTTAAAGACGGCTCTCAACACTTCAAGATATCGAGTCTGTACAAGGTTTAGGTCTTTCTGTAAACACTTAAGGTTGGATGACAAAACGAAAAGCTCTTCTATTTTTTCAGTCAAAAATCAATGTCTAAAAGAACGGTATACCGACGGTATACTACGGCATACCGACGGTATACCATTTTGTTTGTCACAAAATATTCTGTGACAAATATCGGCGTACCGACGGTATACTACGGCATACCGACGGTATACCGTTTTGTTAGCCACAAAACATTCTGTGAAAAATATCGGAATACCGACGGTATACTACGTCATACCGACAGTATACCGTTTTGTGAACCATAAAACGTTCTGTGACAAAACATCGACATACCGACGGTATACCGTTTTGTTAGCCACAAAATGTTCTGTGACGAACATCGGTATACCGACGGTATACCGTTTCATCTAATTTAATTTTTGAATGAACAGATACTAGCATTATTGCTAGCATTAAATGCTCCCCAACGGATATAATTATTACCGTTACTGTTCGGAACGGCATGCCGGTCCATACTGACGGTATGCCGTCTGGGCTATATTCAGGAGCATTAAATGCTACCTACTCTTAGTTTCTTTATAAATGGATGCCTTCTCTCTCTTGAAGGCTCATCCACTCAAGCCATAAATTTTCCAACAACCAAGAGCTCCACCATTACTACTCTACCCATGCTTTTAATTGTCATCCATTCCAAAAGTGCTAGAGTATTCAAGAGTTGTACTTTTCGATCTTCAAGTGTTAGAAGATCAACAGTTCTCTTCCTTTTCTTTTGAAGTTGGCGTGCCTTCGTAAGAAAACTCGTGTGTAAGAAGTTGGCGAGTTCTTCGGATCCAAACTCGTGTGTACTATTTTACCAAATAGTGGATTTAAGCCAGAGAGAGTTCCGGGACTGGATTGCCTCTAGGGATGATACCAGGATACATCACATGTTTGATTTTCTTACTCTCTCTCTTTTTAATTAAGTAATATAGCTTCTTGTGTTTAAATTATTTTATTTTCCTATTCACCCCCTCTAGGGTTCTACATTCTTCTTGTTTGGTTTTGTTTGGTTGAGTTTGATTCCCTATGTTGAATACATATAACAATTTAAACTTTTTTTCAATTTTTTTACATAATTTATTTGTTTTAAAACTAAAATGTACTATGATATACACATGACTTAGACGGTTCACTTTTGAGCCGTTTTGAAGCCTCATTATATAGGGAGAGATAATGAAACTTTTATCATTTTACTGATTATCTAGGATTATTTCAATATTCTCATACCAAAAATTCATGATAAAGGATCTTATTGCCATTATTGATTATCTACTTGATTTTTTTAGAGTAATTTTGAGAAAGGGGGGTTAATTTTTTTCACCGAATTTTTCTTTGAAAGATTTTTAATGAGGCAGGGTAAGTCATATTCACTTGAATTAATGAAGAATATGTTATACTTTTCTCTTTTATTATGGATTTTTTCCCTAAATATGAATTTTTTTCTTATAAATGTTTTAATAAGACAATAATTAAAGTGCACATCCAATGTGGAGTGTAGTAAACCATGATTTATGGATAACCACAAATAATGGCTACGCATATTTTATGGACGAAACTAACTAAGATACACACAAACCCTAATCTTTCATCCCCTGTGTATATGTGTTAATAAGATAAGTCACGGATCAATTATTCAGATATAATAGTCCCTTACTCTCTGTCTTACTTTTCTAATAACTACAACATTATTTTAAACAACCTTTTAGTTCAGGGTGATGGGTGGGCCATGTCTAGGCTGGCCAGGTCCAATTTTCAATGGTTCTGTCCGGGTTGGGCCAGTCTGGTCAAATACTCTGGGCGGTCAGGTTCGGGCGGGCCTTGATCCAAAATCCCAAACATAGCACATGCCCAAGTAAAGTTGCTCCAAGTCGGGGTCAGGGCCGCTTAGATTATGTTAAAATAAGGGTAAATTGTATTTAAACCCCCCTTAGATATCAAGAAAAGGCAAATAAAGACTTCCTGATTTAAAAAACCCAAAAAGTTACGAAAATGCTTAAATCACCCCATAATCCAACTTTGCTGTTAACCGGTGTTAACTCTTGGGTGAAATGACCCAATTACCCCTGCGATATAATCGAAGCAGTGAACCGACGTTTCATTCTCAACTCTCTCTCTCTCTCCCGTCTCGCTCTCTCCTGTTCTCAACTCTCTCTCTCCCGTTCCAAACCCTAAATCTCTTTGTGAACCCTAAATCTCTTTGCAAACCCTAAATCGATTTGCAAACCCTAAATCGAAACAGCGAACCGACATTTCATTCTCAACTCACTCTCGCTACTGTTGGTCGATCGGAGTGGAGGTCGGAGTGGAGATCGAAGTGGAGCTTCTTCCAATATTTTTGGCTTATTAGGATATTCGCGTACTGGTACATTCGAAAACCCTAGTTCTCAGAATTTTCCTACACTTTCGAACGTAGTGCATGAATGATGTAAGTTGGAGCGGAAATTTCTGAAATTTTTTAGAAAAAAATGCATGAATGATGTCTGTTTGTAGTGTATGAGTTGTTAAATTTCTGAATTTTTTGAGAAAAATGCATGAATGATGTCTGTTTGTAGTATATGAGTTGTTAAATTTCTGAAATTTTTGAGAAAAAATGCATGAATGATGTCTGTTTGTACTATATGAGTTGTTAAATTTCATAATTTTTTGAGAAAAATGCATGAATCATGTCTGTTTGCAGTATATAAGTTGTTAAATTTCGTAATTTTTTGAGAAAAATGTATGTTTTCATGCATGATATTTGGTGCTGTTTGTAGTATATGATCCTTGTATGTACGTAGGATTAAATTAGATGAATTTATATTAAAGTAGTTGTCTGTTGTCCCTTTCTTTGTCTATACATTGTTTAATTTATATTAAAATAGTTGAATTTATATTAAATTAGTTGACTTTCTGTTTGTCTATACATTTTTGCTTCTACATTAATTAGTTGTTTGTTTGTTTGTCTGTTTGTCTATATTAATTAGTAGTACGTAGGGAACTATCTTCTGTTAGTTATTTCATATATGTTGTTGCCTGTGTGTGTATGTGTAGAGGGATTAATGGATACCAAGTATGTTGTTAATATGTTTGTTGGGGGAGATTTTAGTGTTGATAACCAATATGTGGGGGGTATAGCATTAGAACTTAAAGAATGTGTGGACAGAGATGAGATGTGCTGGTTTGATCTTGATGGATTATGTGCATCTGCTGGGGTCCAGGCTCCATGTGAGATTTATTATTTTGACCCTGTAGATGGAAGTAAGACTCAGATATTGGGTGACAATGATATATTGAGCTTTTTTGAAAAGTTTCCAACCCCTTGTCTTATCAAATTTTATGTACTAGGGAAGCTTGTTGAGTTACTCATTGACTATGGTGAATATGTTGACATTACTGAGTTTACAACCACCAGAATTCTCTGTGGTCCTTCTGAAGCAGCTGATGAGATTGATGTCCAGTTGGGTGATGATTTTTGGGCCAATATAGACTTGACTGGGCCTGCTCAAGCTGATGAAGATGTAGAGTTAGGATCTGGGCCTCCTCAACATGTACACGATGAAGAGACTGTTGAGAATGAAGGCAATGTTGAGAATGAAGACAATGTGGAGGAAAAAAGGACTGAAGGCAATGTAGAGGAAGAAAGAACTGAAGATATGGAGGAAGAAGTAGTTGGTGTTGACTTTAGTAGTTTTGTTCCCCATGAAGACATTGACCAAGACTCTGAATATGCTCCCAGTGATGAGTTGGCTAGTGTACACTCCTCAGAAGAAAGTTTTGATGATGAGGATGAAGGGACTGCTCATGCAGAGCCTCTAGTGACCAAAAAAAGGTTAGTAAGGGAGGAAAATGTGGCTCTTCATGTAGGACAGAGGTTTGCTTCACATTCAGAATTCAGGAGTGCATTAAGGCTCCATGCCATAAAGAACAAGTACAATATCAAGTGGGTACACAATGAAACAAATAGGGTGACAGCTAGATGTGCAAATGATGCTTGTCAGTGGAGGATTCATGGGAGTATTTTTGGTGGTCATGGAAATTTTGTATTGAAGAAGTACATGTCTGACCATTCAAGGGACTGTGTTGAGGTGGACAGCAATAGACAAGCTGCTTGAGCTGTTGTGGAGATAGAAAATAAGAAAACTTGGAACTGGTTTATGGATCAACTGTTGGATGCACTTGGCATGGATGGAAATACAATCACCTGGATTTCTGATAGACAAAAAGGCCTACTGGATGTTTTTCACAATCTTCTTCCTAATGCAGAGCATAGATTTTGTGTTAGGCACATATATGACAATTTCAAGAAGAAACATCCAGGGTCCAAGTTGAAGTATCTTTTGTGGGAAGCTTCAGAGGCATGCACTTTAATTGATTTTGAGAAAGCAATGAATAAGATCATGAAAGTAAGCAAGGAGGCCTATGAATGGTTAGATAGACTTCCTGCAGGCCAGTGGTCAAAGCATGGGTTCTCAACCAATTCTAAGTATGAGCTGTCAAGCAATAATATGTGTGAGTCATGGAATAAGCACATATTGAAAGCAAGGGACAAGCCCATTATCTGTCTTCTAGAAACTATAAGAAGGTTGCTCATGGTAAGGTTCCATGAGAAAAGAGAAAGAATGGGAGCTCATGATGGGGTCATTGTTCCTAAAGTAATGAAAAAACTTGAAGAAGCCAAAGAGGGTGCAAAAAAATGTATGGTTATTACTTCTGGGTTCAATAAATTTGAAGTGAGCCAGAGAGGACTTAATGAGGCAGTGGACTTGGAAGCAAAGAGCTGCAGCTGTAGAGAATGGCAACTCACAGGTATTCCATGTGACCATGCAGCTGCATGTATCAAGAAAAAGAGGCACTCTATTGATGACTATGTAGACAAGTGCTATCACAAGTCTACTTACTTGAAGGCTTATGCAGAGATAATCAACCCTCTTTCAATGAGGAATCTAAGACAGCTTCAAAATATTGTACCCATGATAACCCCTGTGGTCCATGTCCAAACTGGGAGAAGGCTAAAAAAGAGAAAGAAACAAGATGATGAAAGAATGGCTAAGAAGGAAGGTGGAAAAGTCATAACTAGAGGCACTATCACCTGTGGTAAGTGCAAGCAGTTAGGACATAACTCAAGAGCATGCCCAAATCCTTTCAAGGAGAAGTAGATAGTGCCAAAAGGCAAACCAAGTAGGACTAAGCTACCAAGGTCAACTCTACATGCGTGTGTTGGTAATCCAACACCACATGTTCAAGGAAATGTGGACCATAATTCTGAAAGTGTTGCAAGGGGGGAGAGTGTTAGCTCCAAAAGGTATGTATTTGCATTTTAATCATTTTAAATTTGTTACTCATTTTTAAATTTTGTATTTTAATCATTTGTCACTCATCTTTTCATAGGTTGTAGACAAGGACAGGATCCTTATCATTTTGGTGACCCTTTTTGAAATGTGGCAATGATGAATTCGAGTTATGTGGGTATAAGGATATATGTGGCAATGATGAATTGGGCGCCTAGTATCCATCGTTTACGGCTAGGACTACTGGGGTATCTAATCCCATGACCCATTATGCTCTGTTTGTAGGGTCTTTATCATTTTGGTGACCCATTATGCTCTGTCTGTAGGGTCTTTATCATTTTGGTGACCCATTGTGCTGCTGTCCCTACATGTTTAAGTGGGGTAATCTGTCTGTGGGGAGCTCTGTTACGCTGCATGATATTGTCCCTACCTCATTTTGTTATGCTAAATGTTGCTGTGGGGTCTTTATCATTTTGGTGACCCGTTATCCTTTACTCACTAACTCATCTGAGCCATTGTCCCTACCAAGTTTATCATTTTGTCATGTTGAATGTTGCTGTGGGAGGCACTATCATTTTGGTCTTGCTGTTGTCCCTACCAAGGTTTGTCATGCTACAGGTTCATAACTCTTCTTCATTTCAGCACTATCCCTACCTCATGCTGCTGTCACAAACTTTCCTTTTTTTTCTACAGTATACAAGCATGTGGGAGCAAAGCATATGGAAGTGCAGTTTATATATTTTAGATGAAGAATGGATGTGCAGTTTAAGAAACGTTATGTTGATGAACATTTGAACTCTTAAGAAATGGATGAAATGTGTTTAAGTAGTTGTCTCACATGTTCTTGTACAAATGGATGAAATGTTGTTGAAGAAATGATATGCTGATGAATATTTGATTTTGATGAAAGTTTATATTGTGCTGTATGTATTCATTGCCAGTTCATTTGCAGTTACATGTTGGTGAACATTTAATTTTGATGTCTGTTTAAATGGATGACATGTCTGTTTATGCCAGTTCATTTGCAGTTACATTGCCAGTTCAATGGATGACATGTCTGTTTAAATTATATGTTGATGAACATTTGATTTTGGCAGTTCATTGGCAAGTTGCTCATGTTGTTGTTCATATAGGAACATATGTGTTCCAATTGGCAGTTCATATAGGAACATATTGGAATGCAACTGCAGTTTACATTTGCTCATGTTGCTTTTTATCATTTTGGAATGCAACTGCAGTTCATATAGTTCAATTATGTGTTCCATTTTGCAGTTCCTATTGTGTTTACATTGGCAGTTCATTTGCAGTATACATGTTGCAATTTTCTCATATTGGAATGCAACTGCAGTTCACATATGTGTTCCATTTTGCAGTTTACATGTTACAGTTTACATGTTTACATTTGGAATGCAACTGCAGTTTATATTGGCAATTTTCTCATGTTGCTTGGATTGGAAACTTTAATTGTAAATCTTGATACAAAACATGTAAAATATGATCTGGGTACAATACTTGAATTGCAACTGTAACATTCATCACATCCGTATTTCTTAAACGAATAACTTAAATAGTACTAAACATGTCAAAAATCCTAAAATAAATTGCAAAATATGTATGTTGAAGCATGGTCTGGGTTAAGTTGCTGCCACCGCCTCTGTCGATTCTCTTGGAATAGGCTGTAAACCTTGGCCTCGATGCTCCTTTACTTCTTTCATTAAATTCCACATTAGAATTTGATAGTGTTCTGAAAGTTTCTCATCCTCCCATAGTAGAAAACCACAAGAATTTGTTGAAAAATTTGCACACCCGTAAAATCTTCTTCCAAGATTGGTTGGTGTCCATGAAGTCTTCAGTGGACTAATTAATCCACAATAGCAATAAATTGTTCTTCCATAATTTCTATTTGGACGTCTTGAGAATGAAGATTGCGAGCTACTGGCCATAATTTACAGTTGGATTTGAGATCTGTAGGTAAGAAAAAGCTTCAACACATTAAATGATAGCAAATAAGTAAAATAAAATAGAATATGGAAAAAAATAAAACGTTATTTTCCCTACCAGCCAACCGGTCAAATATGTAGAAAATAGAAAGTTTGTGTTTAATTTTATGTTTCAAACACGCTTCCTTCAAACAATCCTTTATATAGAGAATGAAATAGGCTGCCAGGAAGCTAACGGTACAATAGAGGGATATTTTGGGGAGTAGAAAAAATTTTCTCTCTTAAAATTGGGTGCTAACGGCTACTTCTAACGTCATTTTGACGGAAAGGGATATTCTGAGCAAAACATGGTTTGCGGGAGGTGCAAACTGTTTAAGTTTTCTAAAAGGTCTTATTTTGCGAACGAGGCAACTCTAAGGAGGGTTTAAATGCACTTTACCCTTAAAATAATTATTTCAAAAGGGGTCAAGCCTTGGGTCCTGACCCATTATTTAAAATAACAATAGTAATGAAAATTTGGTAAATTTTACATTAACATAGTCAAAATGTAAAAGAAAAAATTCTAAATTTTATTTATTTGTGGAAAAGCTGAAAGGTATAAAGTTTATCTTTGTACCACATAGGGGTGCAACTCGGGCGGATTGGGTCGGGTTTGAGGTCAACCCAAGCCCAACCCGATGAATCATAAGCCTAGTCCGAGCCCAAGCCCGACCCAACCTCGGGTTCAATATATGAAGCCCAAGACCAAGCCCGGAGGAGCGGGTTGGGCTCGGGTTGGGTCGGGTCCATCGGGTTAATTAGACTCTAATATAAAATTTAAAATAATTTTTAACAAAAGTAATATTAAACACATAATCAAATAACAATCAAGCCTTGATCGTTACAAAATACAAATTGAAATGAGAATTCTTTATAAGGAGTTAAAGAGTTTGGGTGGAGAAATTTAGGATTTAAACTTTTTATTTAAGAAGCATGAAAAATATATATATATATATTATATGTATTTCGGGTTTCGGGTTCTTTGGGTAACCCGACGCATGAACCCAAGCCCAACCCGGTTTTTGATCGGGTTCAAATATTTTAACCCGAGCCCGAACCCGAACCCAAGTATCTTCGACCCTAACCCAACCCATTAGCGGGTTTACCCGATCGGGCTCGGGTTTAGCCCGCCCGAGTTGCACCTCTAGTACCACAGGTCCACAACGTTCTCCTCTATTTAATTTTTTACTTGTCATTTTTCGATATATGTCAGTATTGTCAGATAAGTGTTTGTTGATATGACTTGTAGTTTGTGTTTCAGTTCTCAAGTTCCCTTCGAGTTTCTTTTTTTGCGGTACTTGCTATTAGAGATTCATTCATCTGATTTTGTATGACCAAGTATCGTAGCCGAGTCCGAGGATCTACCACAACTTTTGCTCAATTACGATATATGATTATACAAAATCAGAGAATTATAAGTAAAATAGTAAGTACATGAGAATTTTTGCAGGTAATTTTTCAAACTAATATATGATAATTGAGACTACCTAGTTCATAAAACTAATAGCAAAAGAAATTAAAATAACATCCCACCAAGATATAAATTTCATAAAGCTAAATCCTCCATGCCTCATGGTCCTTGTAGATGCTTATCTAGTATTTACATGTCATTTTAGGTACCCATTTTATTCTAGTTTTATGTTTCATGCATTCAACATGAGTTACACCATTGACTCCTATAACATTCTCATAATAAATTTTGTTAAAGTGTTCCCAAATATTGGACAAACTACGACGATGAGATCCTCCTACCCCATGGCCTTGTATTTCATACGGTTGTACAAGTTGAGGTTATGGACCATGCACTTGTTGTTGGTTGTTTTTTATTATCCATGGTGAATATTAGAAGTTTATAACTAAAAGTCTTGGAGATGAAATGAATAAGAGAGTATAAAAAGATTTTGAGTTGTGAATTTGTTGTAGAAATAGATAAAAGAAACCATATTTTTTTTAGATATTTAGATGATTAAAATGACCACAAATATCCTTGTGTGACAGTTACGAGAGTATTTTGATCATTTTTAGTACAATGAGCAAAATGTCTTTGAATATCATCAATAAAGGATCAAATAATAGAAATATTTTGGTAAAATACCTTCCAAAAGGCCATATAACCCCTGTAACATGGTGGTTGAATTTTTTTTGAAAAATTTTGAGTTGTCCCCCACTTGTTCTACCATAATTCAAAATGCACCCCCACTGAATTACCATAATGCATGAAACCCCCCACTTTTAACGGATACCTCAAATGACTAACAATCAACTCCTTTGACCCCCCATTTAGGTGGAGTGCACCTTGAATTATGACCAAAATATCCTCAAATAAATGACGTGCACCTTAAATCATTATAAATAAGTGGGGTGCAACTCAAAATTGTTCTTTTTATTTATGTAGGTCAAAGGAGTTGATTGTTAGTCATTGACAGTTTCGTTAAAAGTGGAAGATTTTATGCATTATGGCAATTCGGTAGGATGCACATTGAATTATGTTAAAATAAGTAGAGGATAACTCAAAATTTTTCTTTTTTTTTTTACAAAAATGCTGTAACCAAACGATCAGTAACAATCATTAGGGGGGCATTTTATGTAAAACACCTACCCCAGATTGTGGAAATGGGTAGGGGTGAGCATTATTCGGTTTTGAACCGAAAACCGAACCGAACCGAACCGAATAAGAGATTCGGTTCGGTTTTGAAAAAAATCGGTTCGGTTTCGGTTTTGAAAATACTAAAATTTCTTATTCGGTTTCGGTTCAAAACCGAAAACCGAATAAGAAATTTTAATTTATATATATATATATATATATATATATATATATATATATATATATATATATATATATATATATATATATATATATATATATATATATGTATTAATTATAGGTATATACTAAATATATATAGATATATACTATAGGTATATATATATATATAGAGGTATATACTATATGTATATAATAAATATATCTAGGAATATTTAGTTATTATATATATTAACAAAAAAAACACAAAAAAACCAAAAAAATCGAATAAACCGAATAAACCGAAAACCGAACCGATTTAATTCGGTTCGGTTCGGTTCGGTTATTGACCAATTCGGTTCGGTTTCGGTTTTACTTATTCGGTTTCGGTCGAATTCGGTTTTGCTTATTCGGTTCGGTTTTAAACCGAATAAACCGAATGCTCACCCCTAGAAATGGGGACCAGCACAACCTAGATGTAGGACATGCCAGGCTCGAACTTTGACTGGCCCAGCCAGGGTTGACCGGACCAGTCACGGGTAGCTTTAACTCTGATCTTTAGGGGACATTTTGAATGAAGGTTTTGTATTTCTACAAATCAACTTTTCATTCATTTTTCATATGAAAGGAATTCAATATCCCTATACACATATTTCGTTAAGTTGGAAATATGTTGCTTAAAAATTTTAATTTTTCCATTTCCATTGTTGGTTCGGTATTTCCATGTTTGGTACGGGAGCGGATCAGCTGTCCATGTTTTCCTGTCCAACCCATGTACCCTCTCTAAGTTTTTTTTTTCTTTTTTTTACATTGGTGGGACCCAGAAGCTATTAGGGAGGGGGACATGTTTGGGACAAATTTCTAGGCACAACTGATGTGCTCCAGTTTGGTTCAGATAGGAATAAGAATTTTAATTTACTTAGTATTCCATAAATACTCTTTCATTGGTTTCATTATGTTTTTATTACCTAACTTCAATTGATATCATTGAGGGTATTACCATCAAAATAAATTGTAATTAATGCACCAAACAAACATTCCTAGGAGAACAAAAATTCCCCGAGGCTTGGAAATTATTTTCCTACATATGTGAGAATCCAAAGTCCACATATTCCCTCCCAGTTTACAATCCCGCACTTACCAAACATCAAACATGGACAAAGAATTCAAAACACATTCTCAAACCTCTAAAACTTCAACCAAACAGCCCTTCAGTACCACCAAGAGCAAGATATAATCAAAGGAATCAGTAAGTAATCTGAGTAGCAAACCCTCCGTATCATCAGTTAACAACAAAATGGATATCAACATGTTGATGTTCCCATATGTATAAGATACATATGATTTATTTCCAGAATCTCTCTCGACATTGGAGCAGCAATTAGTAGCAGGACTCAGACACGTCCATCCAACCTCCATCGTCATCTAACTCGATGCGGTAGGCTTCGCAACCACCTTCTTAATAGCTTCTGCATACGTCCTGTGCTGATAAGTCAGAGTCGACTCCAGCAAATCCCAGAGAGAGGTCTTTGGGTTCCAACCTACATCCATTTATACACACAAAACGCTCGTAACACTACAACACGAGCTTTCTCCAGTACATGTTACATGAAAATGAGTACGCTCAAGAGTGGGGAGGGCATACCAAGTTGTCTATTGATAATGGTCATGTCAGGAATTCGTTTATCACTATCGTCGTATCCTTCACCATAGAACTCCTTTGAGCTTACATCTACCGTTGGAACCTCCCGGGCTCGCTCTCCTGATACCTTCGAGTACACCTGTGATCGAGAGATCAGAAAGCAACAGTTTAGAAGAATGGCAGTGAACTTGTTTCTAAATCGCCAGCAACATCTAACTCAAGTACCTCGCTCATCATTTCTGCAAGTTGCTTCACTGTGACCTCGTTGTTAGGATTTCCCACATTAAAAATGTGGCCATTTGCCCGAGCAGGATTTTCCTGTCACAAGCCCAATTATTTTGGGTCTGCCCTGTATAATGATAATATAGAAGCAATGAAAAAAAGAGAGGAAAAGTAGACGGCAACTAACGATCATCAGTAGAACAGCTTCTATGGCATCCTTGATGTACACAAAAGTCCTCTGGGACTGCCCACCATCCACAAGTTTTAAAGGTTCTCCACGTAAAAGATTCTGCGTGTGGATAATATTTGTGAACCGTCTTGAAAGTACTGAGGGGTGTTGCTATGAATCCTTTGAAATGAAAGCTTGGTACTTACATTACTGAAACATGCCAGAACCCTGGGAACACCCTCACTTGGACCATCAATGCCAGGAATAAAATCCATCCTTGGTCCAATCCAGTTGAAAGGTCTGACAATAGTGAACTCGAGCCCATTTTCGGCACCCTCGGCTAGAAGAGGTTAAATATTTTAAATGAAAATTGACAGTGGAGAACAACACAACTACATGCATGAAGGTACTTGGAGGACTTACCATAAATCAACCTTTCAATAAGTTGCTTCGCACATGCATAGGACCATCTCTGTTTCTCAATAGGGCCAAAAATGCATGGGGACACATCTTCTTTGAGGACATAAAACTCCGGATCCTATTACAGTATCAAATGAGACATTGATCAATCAGTTTTTAAGAAACTAGAAACTTGATGGACTAATTTCATATGGAAAAAAAAGTGGAAATGTGCCTAGTGCATTGTTGTGGTAAGAAAAAGAAGCAACCCTCAAATGTTTTTGATAAATGCTGCGTTGTTGTGGTGGTGTAGGGAGGAAAAGATTAAAAAGGACGCAGGACAGCTTATTACTAACAATACATTATTTTATATGGCTAAGAAATTAACTTATATACTATTATTTGATGAGATATGTTTTTGAAACCTTGGGGCCCACGGTAAAAGCCTCGCGTATAATATGTCAATAACTACTGCATAGTAAAGATGCCTGGAATAAAGGAAAATAACTGTGCCGAGAACACCATAATTAGTTGCATTATTATTTGGATAATCTTCACTAAAACACCCTGAACTATCAACATTTACTGTCAAGGTTAACTAGCAAAAGAATGTTGGTTCAGGCCGTCAAAAGTTGATAGCTCCGGGTATCCAAGAGAAAATTAACCTTATTATTGATGAGGAAGCACTATAAGGTAACCTACCAAACACTTAAACCTACCTACTAAAAAAACTGACAGTGACACAAAAATTGTGAGAAAATGACAAGTAATTACCAAATGGTAGAATGTGCATCCAATTCCATCTTTCTTTTTAGTACAAGAACAATGATTGTAAGCAAAACAGAAGATTATAAATAAGTAAATAACCAACCCAATTAACAAACAACCTCATGTTATAAGAAATTATAAACAGTAAAAGAGGAATGGCTATTAAAAGGAAAAAACCGGAAGTTTATAAATAAGTAAATAACCAACCTATTTCACACAAAAATAATAATAATGATATGAGAAACTATAAACTGACACTGACACAAAAATTGTGAGAAAATGACTAGCAATTACCAAATGGTAGAATGTGCATCCAATTCCATCTTTCTTTTTAGTACAAGAACAATGATTGTAGCAAAACAGAAGATTATAAACAAGTAAATAACCAACCCAATTAACAAACAACCTCATGTTATAAGAAATTATAAACAGTAAAAGAAGAATGGCTATTAAAAGGAAAAAACCGGAAGTTTATAAATAAGTAAATAACCAACCTATTTCACAAAAAAAAATCATGATATGAGAAACTATAAACAGTAAAACAATGACTAACATCCACCATAACTAAAATGTCGGACTACATTTGAAAAAATCTTGGTGGATGATGTACAAGCTTGGGTCCGACAAACCAGCCTATATATTGTACAATGACATAAATGCTTTTTTTGTAAAACCATGTCTTTTACCTATGAAATCAGCATATCAACTGATATGTTGGTCGACATCTACATCCAAGATTCGAAGTAGATCCTTTGGATGAGAAAAAAAATTGGTCTATTTTTCACTTAAAGACCATGAATTTACCAATTCACTTGAATATTGACCTTTTTTTTGTTCACATGACAGTCATAAACTTCTTCAGTCCTTTTACTTTGCTACCATCAACTTAACAGATTTAGGACCACCCTACCCTAAGATCAGAAAAAATACATCACCTCACCACCCAAACCCTAACCGTAAAACCTAACTAGTGTGGTGCAGAGGCGGATCTACATGAGCGGCACTGGGGGCCTGGCCCCCAGTGAAATCTCATTAATTTTTTTTTATAGAAAATATACCATCAAAAGTCCTCAATTTATTAATCATAAATAAGGTTTCTAAATGATTGTCTTCATAGAAAAATAGTTGCTTAGTAGTACAAATAATATTGTACTTAGACATTTTGAAAGTTTGAAAACTCGTAGAGAACAATTGTGAAATATAATATTTTATTGTATGAAAATAGTACTATTTGATATAATATTATATTATTATATCTTACAAAAAATTGGGGGGCATTGCGTTCGAACCCTCTTATGATTGTGCCCCCAGTGGATTGTCATCCTGGATCCGCCACTGGTGTGGTGGAAGGTAGAAGCCTGGTATTCGTTACAGGGAGGGTGTTGGTTAGCACTGATTACAACAGGAAAGAAAGAAAAGGAAGATGGTAGTGGTGTGTTAGGGTTTAAGGATAAGGAAGTTAGACAATGATGGTTGTTTCAATCCTTATAATGTCAATACCCGTATCCATGTCCGTATTCGTGCAACATAGGGGACTACATATGTACCTATTTAAAACTCTTCGTATCCATGTTAGTAGCCATGTCTGTATTCTTGTAAAATATGAGGTATTATCATCGTTGCCCATTATGTTGACAATTTCATTTAGTTTACGATATTAAAGTGATAGTATCATTGCCAAAAAAAACATGGTAGTACAGTGAAAATTTTCTGTTTGTTATAGACTTATGTCTAATCAGGTTTGAGAGACGTGAGATAATAGGGGTTTGCCAACAGCCAGCCACGCACACTATACTATATGAATCCATTTTTGCCAAATGTGGCAACGATTTTCGTTCCTAAAGGATATACGTCTCTGTTTCAGTGGTTAGAGAACAAATACTAACAATGATGCCGAGTGTAAAAGGCAGGTCTACCTGTCGCAGAGGATGATCTTTGGGGAGGAAGCTTCCGATGGTCTTCCCGTATATTTCGCAGGTGGAGAAGTGGATGAGACGCTTCCCATTCTCCGAGCAATACTTCACCTGCAACACAATGCAATGCAAACATAATCAGGCCTCTGCATGCAGAAATACAATAGAAAATGAAACAACGAGAATTTCCAATACAAAGCCAAAAGTATTTTGCTTTAAAAGGACTTCTATGAATTTTCTACATAGAGATACAATTAACATACATTTACGCATAAACATCAATGACAGAAATAAAATAAGATCTTTGATAGGAGCCTTACAACTGGGAGTGCATCGATGAAGTTGCTGTAGATGGTGTCGAGCGGACGGGTGTTGTAATCAGCCGGCGTGCAGATCGCGGCCAGATTAATTGTCTGCAGCAGCGAAAAGAGGACATCGTCATAATAAAATATAAGCAGCAGCAATTATTGCACAATTTTACACCATTTGCTCGACGAGACAGCCTAATTTCACCATTCCAAACACTAGATCTACAAATCCCTCAAACATCACCAGGACCGACACTCCAAAAAAAAAGGTGTTCCGTCGTGTGTCGCCGTGTCCGCATTTCTTCCTAATCATAACGTCATTCCGTGTCCGACATACCGATCCACCTCAAATTACTCAAGGGCACAGATCTACTGAAAACACACACGAAGGAACGATCGATGGATCGAGAGAGAGAGAGAGAGAGAGCACGTACCAGATCGGACATCTTGATGAGTCCCTCGAGCCTGGAGTCGTGCTTGATGTTGATGCGGTGGAAGTGGATCCTCCCCGCCCACGGGTGGCCGGCGGTCCCGGCGTCGTCGAGGAGGTGGCGGATCTTGTCGTTGTAGACGTCGAGCGCCAGCACGGTGTGCGGGGTCTCGCTCATGAGCTTCTCGCACAGGTGAGAGCCGATGAACCCCCCCGCGCCGATCATGCAGATCGTCATTGCCTTGATCGGGTTCCCGTCCAGATCCGACCGACCCGACGCCACCGCCATCGCTAGAGAGAGAGAAGAAGAAGAAATTATAGAGAGAGAAAGTGTGTGGAGTAAGTGTGTGTGGGACTTGGAGGGAAGAGGGAGAGGGATGGAATATGGAGACGGAGGGAGTGTTCGCTTTTCTTTTCTTTTTCAGTTGCAACAGGTGACCACTTTCAAAGCCAATGGTTATTGCCGCGGCCCCCCACCCCCCACAAGTGTTGGGTATAACCACAAATAATTCTGAAATTTCTCTCCTAAAATTATTAAAAAAAATGTTAAGAACACCCTCCAATTCAAAGTTGAGTATAAAAATTTATTATTCTTTACTTATTCTGCCTTCTCAAATGTCTAAACCTTAATCTATATTTTTTTAAACAGTTTCGTAGTAAATAAGTTACATTTTTAGGGGTGTAAACGGGCCGGACGGACACGGACAGTCCACTGTCCGTGTTCGGTCCGAAAATGAAAACGAGTTCGGACGGACGGACACGGACAGTCCACTGTTCGAGTTCGGGCCGGACGGACACGGACAACCACTGTTCGTTAATTCAATCGGATGGTCCGCGGACAAATGAAATATATTATCAAAAGCTATTATTTTATCAAGATACCTTGATAGTTGGTACAAAAAATTAAGTTGAAAGAAAATACAATTGAAGGTTATAGAATACAACAAACAATAGTAAATTGTTAACAAAAATCGAGACCGAATAACAAAAAATTGATGCAAAACCAAAATAATATGACATAATTGATGCAAAACCAAAATGAGTTTCCATTATCGGACAGTTCGCGGACAAATTCGGACCGGACATGGATATGACCGTGTCCGGTTCCGATTTTTAAACGGACCAAAAAAAATGTCCAAGTTATGTTCGTTAATCAATCGGACGGTCCACGTTCGAACCATTTATCGAGCCGGACACGTACGGACAACGGACTACTTTGTCCATTTTACACCCCTATACATTTTGGAGTATTTCTAAAATTTTAAATTCTATTAATAGGGTTTTGAAGCTTCAAAATCGAACAGTCATGTTTGGAATGATAAAGTACTGTCAAATTTTTTACAGTCCTAATATAACAAGGATTGTAAAAAAAAAAAAATTAGTCCCAAATATAATAAAATTGACACTCCTAAAGTCGAAATTTTAGGAATTCTAACTATAATTAGAAAGAGTATGTCAAAATTGTAATATAAAAATTCATATATGGGTTTTTTTTTTAAAAATTTGCATCAAAGAGGACGAATTTAAATTTTTTGCATGAGACGTCACTGGATATGACGCTACCTAGTAGAGAGGGTAGGACGTGAGCATGGAAAGACGTGAGCATGGAAAGTGGATCCATGCTCGACGTACTCCCCGTGGACACCGCTTGATTGGTCTCGTCCACGTCTGAAACACGTGTGATCGTACGTGCGAGCCAATGACACTGGAGCATCCGTTCGCCACCGTAATTAGAATGTGGTTAAATTATATTAAAATTTATAATTTTTATACACACATATGTTGAATTTTAAAATCTTATACAAAGTTGGAGTAGTTATTAAATTATCAAAGTTAGAATTCGAAACATATATATATAAAATTATTATTTTAAAATATATACACATTCACAAAATATGCAAAAAAAAAAAAAGAAGAAGAAGGAATATTTACATAATTATATAATTCTTATTCAATTTTTTATTTTGAACTGAAACGAAAAATCGAAATCCAACCTAATAAAGAATTCGGCCAAAAAACGGAATAATGCTCACCCCTACAATCTGCGTGGTGGGGACAATGACATGAGTGTGGAACGGGGCGGACGGAGGGTCGGTGGGTTGTCATGAGGAGTCCGCAGTGGAGCTACTTCTAAACTCTAGGGCCTCGTTTGGTTCGCGGAATCTCCCGGGTGGGAAAGGAAAGTGATTACTTTTCTATGTTTGGGTGTCCAAGGAATTGAGGAGGAAAGGAAAGTGATTCCCAATGGAAGGGAAATTAGGGGGAAAAGTGATTCCATCCATCCAAGGAAGGAATCACTTTCCCACATTGAAGTATTCACTTTCCTTTCCAAATTCCTTGTATTGCCAAACATCGGAAAGGAAAATCAATAGGAATTAAAGTTTCCCAATGGAAAGAAAATGACAAGGAATTGATTTCCTTTCCCTTCCATTCCGCGAACCAAACGAGGCCTAGGGGTAAGATGGTCATAATTCTGTCATCTTCATTATTAATTTATTTGGTTGTTGATGACATCTCCCTACAAATTAGCAAAGGAAAAAACAGAGTACAAATCCCAACGGATCGACCCTCGATTTGTTTGTTACTCACGAGAGTGATCCCCTCATCACTCTTCTTCCCGCTCCCATCCTTTATAAAGCAGTCGACGTGGAAGAGAGAGAGAGAGTGTTCATCATCATAGAATTTCTTCTCTCTAGCAATGGCGGTGGCGTCGGGTCGGTCGGATCTGGACGGGAACCCGATCAAGGCAATGACGATCTGCATGATCGGCGCGGGGGGGTTCATCGGCTCGCACCTGTGCGAGAAGCTCATGAGCGAGACCCCGCACACCGTGCTGGCGCTCGACGTCTACAGCGACAAGATCCGCCACCTCCTCGACGACGCCGGGACCGCCGGCCACCCGTGGGCGGGGAGGATCCACTTCCACCGCATCAACATCAAGCACGACTCCAGGCTCGAGGGGCTCATCAAGATGTCCGATCTGGTACGCTCTCTCTCTCTCTACATCTGTCGATCGTTCCTTCGTGTGATTTTTTTCAGCAGATCTGTGGTTTGGACACGACGAAACGGTCGCGGCACCGGTTTCCGCGTGCCCTTGAGTACTTTGAAGTGGATCGGTGTGTCGGACACGGAATTACGTTATGATTGGGAAGAAATGCGGACACGGCGACACACGGACGGAGCACCTTCTTTTTTTAGGAGTGTGGGTGCGTGCTGGTGATGTTTGAGGAATTTGTAGATCTCTAGTGTTTGGAATGGTGAAGCTAGGATGTTGAGTTGCAAATTTCGAGCAAGTGGTGTAAAATTGTGCAATAACTGTTGCTGCGTATTGTTTTGATGATGATGTGCTCTCTTCGCTGCTGCAGACGATTAATCTGGCTGCGATCTGCACGCCGGCTGATTACAACACCCGTCCGCTCGACACCATCTACAGCAACTTCATCGATGCACTCCCAGTTGTAAGTCTCCTCTCGAAGATCTTATTTTCTTTTCGTCATTGATGTTTATACGTTAAATGTATGTAATTTATGTAGATGAGTAGAGGAGTCATAAAAATACTTTACATAGAACTTTTCTCATGCAGAGGCTTGATTATGATTGCATTGCATTGTGTTGTAGGTAAAGTATTGCTCGGAGAATGGGAAGCGTCTCATCCACTTCTCCACCTGCGAAATATATGGGAAGACCATCGGAAGTTTCCTCCCCAAAGATCATCCTCTGCGCCAGGTATTAATTCCTTTGCTACTCCTGCTTGCCCAATTTTTATTGTTATTTCTTGTTTCTGGCACGTGGTTTATGATTCTCATAGTGCAATATGTAGCTATAACGAAAATAAGATACAGACACAATGAGACAAGACACGACAGCGGCTTTGGTATTGCCCTAGCGTCTTTTGGAGTGCCTTTGTTGTGCCTGATATGTACCATCATGACATGACATGGACACTGCAACATTCTTGTATGTGCTTCCTAGATTTTTGGTAGTGAACATGGCCAACAATTATATAAGTTTGAAGTATTTCATAGTCATACATCCTTTTACCTTCAAACAATTTAGCATCTTCTTATGACCAAGTATTCAAACCAATAGCTGATATTAAGGGTGTAATAGGAGCAGAAATGGCTTAGGTATGGTTTTTACCATACTCGTATTTGTTCTCTAACCAGAAAGCGGAAACAAATATTTTCTTTTGGGATAATAATCTTTTCCATATTTGGCATAACAGGATACATATATCATTCTGCTGCGAGTGAAATGTGCTATGAATAAGCGAAATACGGTTTAACTATAAGATGAAAGGTATCGTTACGAGTAAACAGATATAAATTCAAGTAGCCATATTTGAATATGGACAGGATGACATGGATTTCGACTCTTGTGAAATACGGTACTCAATTCCGAAATACAGTTTATGTTAATAGCCTTCTACTGCTCATAGCTACTTTGCTCAAATGTGGCACCAACATATAGGGTTGAACCAGGTTGTTGACAGCCTGTCATTAAACCTTTTCAATTCTTTTTATGGAGCTTGCTTGTCCTCAATATCTGACCCCATTATGATGGGAAAAACTTGGATGACTACAATGATGATCATTTAAAAATATAAATATGTGGTGATGATCAATTTAAAAATGTAAATATGGATCAATTTAAAATCTTACTAAATTTTAGTTTACTAAGATTAGTCTGTTAAATTTTTGTTGTTTATGTTATTGTCAGGGACAGTTTTGCTTAGTTATACTAATATATATGTAGCGTTGTATTATATATCAATATATGTGTATATATAATAAATTATCTGGATATCTGGATCTGTGTCTATATCAGTTCGTAACATGGTATCTGGATATCTGATTCTCTATCCAAATTCTGTAACGGCATCCAGATTTGATACACATATCCAAGATGATACATAATATATACTTGTGTACCTTGGTCACATTCGGATACAGTTGCATTTTGAAGCTGCAACGCATACAACCATCCCAATCATAATTAAACATTTCTTTCTCTGTTCAGTTATCTGTCCATGAAATGATAGAAAGGGTAAATAAAGAAACATAGTACCTGTGTAAGTAT
The DNA here is from genome assembly GCA_029216955.1 of Iris pallida. Taxonomy (NCBI): domain Eukaryota; kingdom Viridiplantae; phylum Streptophyta; class Magnoliopsida; order Asparagales; family Iridaceae; genus Iris; species Iris pallida. The sequence goes on from JANAVB010009798.1 coordinate 4,192,837, forward strand.
AGGCATTTTTTGAGCTAATCATATGAAAAATATAATAAACAGTTGATAAGTTATTTCTTAGACACATTGAGACTTTGGACAGTGGGTTCGCATTTGAACGGCCTATTGACTGCTACATGAGTGCCAGTCAAGGTTGATGCCAAGGGTGGAGGCCATATCCCGTATTCTCTTCTCTCCATATGTTCAGTGAAGACCAACTAGTATTATTAAGGGTGACGATTTTGGTCCGGCTCTTCAACCCTTGTCAACCTCCCTCTTAGACAGGTGGGTAAAGTTTAAAAGGGTTGTTTTGGGTAAGGCTATGAATTGTTTTGACCGGAAAAGACATGTTCATTAGGTGGGTCGATATCCAATACTAGATGTAGGAATAATATAAATATATAACCTCAATCTTCACCACAACTAGTACCTATATGGTTCTTTTACAAAACTGCTCACAAAATGCTTCAAGACAAAAATGTAATCTCAGAAGCTTTTACAATTTTTTTTGATGTTATGGCCCTAGTATGCGGAGTCTATTAATGTAATTTAACACTCCAATTTAACCATTTACAACATCATAACAAGTTGATAATGCTTAGGAAAAAGAGTTGGTTGGGCCCACGAAATAATCCGGTCACCTTGGACTTGTGATTTCAGACTGATCTGGTAGTAAAGATACGAGGAGCAAAGGGAAAGAAGTGACCTTGATCTTGCAATTGATCTCTTGATCAATAAAGACTTGGCTGATAGTAATATGACTCGCAGGGGGACTTTTCCACCGTTTAGTTTCAGAAGAAAGATAGTAATATGACTAGAAGGGAGAGGCTGCCATGTGATTAGGGCGTTGGCTCTTTTCAAATGTTTCTTAGTCCAAAATTTGAAATTTTTTCTCCGGGGGAAGTCTGCGAAAGGAGGAATCCAATGAGGGGAGCTGATTAATTATCTTGAAATCTAGCCATTGACCATTTATTGGTAGCATCAAGGTTCTAAAGAACTAGAAGGGGAAGCAGGGTATTTGTCGTGCTTGACATTGGTTACTCGTGTTACACTTGTCTTAAAGCCAAATATGTTACTCTATCTTATACTTGTATAGTAGATTCCATTAAATAGTCTCTATCAAATCTTGCCACAGAAAGCTTCAATTGTGGATGCGATAATAAGCTTCATCTTCTCCAGAACTATGTTGAACCCACTCCTCCTTTACCCGAAGTAATCTTAGTATTCTTTAAGCATAAGAACAACCTACATCTTTCTTATGATTGTTTTGTTAATTAATTACCGTTACAACTTGATCCCAATATTGTGAGGTACAAGATGAGAGAAAATTATCTTAGTTGGTTTGGACTGTTGAAGATAAACCAAGACTTTAGTCTTGCTATTATCTCTTAGTTTGTTATAACAATATTCTAGCTGTTAATATCTTTAGTTAGGATATCTCTCTCTTTGTTATTCTACCGTATCTCTTGTATTATATGTATTTGTACTATTTATTAATAAAAACTAAAAAAATTCTTAAACCTTCACATCAGAGCGGGTTTGATCCTCATCAAAATTTATATAATACAAGAGATAAGGTAGAATAATAAAGAGAGAGATATCCTAACTAAAGAGAGATAAGGTAGAATAACAAAGAGAAATATATCCTAACTAAAGATATTAACAGCTAGAATATTGTTATAACAAACTAAGAGATAATAGCAAGACTAAGTCTTGGCTTTATCTTCAACATGCCCTCCGCAAGATGGACGTCCGATCGGATAGGCCAATCTTGGATATCAACATTTCAAACTGACATCGAGCCAACGACTTTGTAAGAAAATCCGCAAGTTGGTCGTCCGTTGGGACATTAGTGACACGAAGAGTACCATTGTGAACTGGTTTACGAATGAAGTAATAGGCAAGTGCTAGATACTTCATTCAGGAATAGAAAACCGGATTAGCACTAAGATGCGTGGCACCTAAGTTGTCACAATAAATGATAGGAGTACTAGTGAGTTGAATACTAAGTTCGCCAAGGCGATTTGGAACCCACATGATTTCGGTAGTGGTAGAGGCAACAGCCTTGTACTCGGCTTCTGTAGATGATTGTGCTAGAGACATTTGCTTCTTGGAGCTCCAAGTAATCGGGGTGCGACCAAGAAAAACTATTTGGCCCATTGTAGAAGTGCAATCATCCTTGTTTTCCGTCTAATATGCATCTGAGAAAGCATGAAGATTGAGTGGTGAGTGGCTAAAGATTGTGAAGCTTTTGTCGAGAGTGCCACACAAGTAGCGAAGGAGCCGTTTGAGAGCATCCCAATGAGCACTTCTTGGCTTGTGCATGAACTGGGATAGCTTATTTACCACAAATACAACATTGGGCCGAGTGAGCGTGAGGTATTGGAGATCGCAACTGCTGCTCTATAATCTGTAGGAGTGTCAAGTAGTTCGCCAGAAGTGAGAGTTAAAGCATTGTTGACCACCATGGGAGTCGGAACCGGCTTAGCATTGAGCATATGCATGTGCTCAAGTATAGATCTAAAATATACTTCTTTTAACTGAAGAAGAGACCATGAGAGGTAGGCGTGACTTCTACTTCCAAGAAATAAAAGAGTGCACCAAGGTCTTTCAGGGAGAACCTGATAGCCAAACTTTTAATGAAAGCATTTAGGTTAGTAGCATTAGGACCAGTTACTACAATGTCATCCACATACACAATGAGATAAATAGGTGAAGTGGAGTGATGCATAAAAAATAATGAAGCATCAGCAACCGATCGCTTGAAACCCGAACCAAGAAGAAAGTTGGCTAGCTTTGTGTACCATGCTCGAGATGTCTGTTTGAGCCCGTAAATTGCCTTGTGTAATTTGCAGACATGAATAGAAAATGCGACATCCACAAAAACTGGGGGGCGGTTGTGACATATATACCTCCTCATGAAGTGTGCCGTGAAGAAATGCATTATTAATGTCAAGTTGCCGGAGATGCAAGTGTTTGTAACTGCAAGGCTAAGAAGAGTACGGATGGTGGCAAATTTTACAACCGGACTGAAGGTTTCCGTATAATCAATACTGGAGCGTTGTTGAAATCCTTTTGCAACAAGACGAGCACGATAACGTTCTACATTCCCAACAGGTTTGTATTTGATACGAAATACCTATTTGTATTTGACAAGGTTACGGCTATTTTTGGGAGACACCAAGTCCCAAGTGCGAAGCTTATCTAATGCCATGAGCTCATCAATCATTTCTTGCCGCCAAAGAGGATCTTTAAGAGCTTGGCCTACGGTAGTGAGTGGTATGATGGGAGTACTTAGGGTTGGGCTTGTGGATGTTATTTTTGGAGCGGGTAACGATGCCGAGAGGTGGTGGGGGGGGGGGTTGGAGAGGGTGGTAGAGTGACGGTATGAGATGGACTACTAGGATGAGGTGTAATAGCCGGCTGGACAGTGGGTTGCTGCTCCGTAGAGGATGTGGCTAGGCTAGGTTGGGCTACGGGGGAGTCTGAGTCTGAGGATGACTACTGGTCTGGCTACGAGGAGTTGGGCTGGACAACAGATGGGGTTAGCTGGGTCGAGGGGGTGTTTGGCGCTGTGATAGTGGCTAGACCACTGTCATTGTCCGAGGGATTTTGGACGGGTACTGACTGAATTATGGGCAGCGACAAGGGACACCAATTGTCCGGATTGGGTATGGGAGTAGCATGATTGCGGGTGCTAAGACGAGCATAAGGAAATTTGGTTTCTATAAACCGAATGTGCCTATGCGTGTAGACTTTGTGGGTGGTGGGATCTAGACAATAATAAGCACTTTGAGTCTTAGAATACCCAATGAAGATACAAGGAATAGACTTGGAATCTAATTTGTGTGTGACATAAGGTCGTAACCAAGGATAACACAAACAACCACTGCTCCTTAACTTGAGGTAGTTAGGAGGAGTACCAAAGAGACGATGATAGGGAGATGAGTTTGAGGGAGTGGGCGTGGGAAGCCAATTGATAAGATAGACGGTTGTGGTGAAGGCATGGGACCAAAACTCGAGAGGAAGGTGAGCGTGGGCAAGGAGAGATAAGCCCCTTTCAACGATGTGCAATGCCTTCTTTCGACATATCCATTATGTTCAAGAGGATGAGTTGGAGAAGTGAGATGAGAAACACCATCAACGGTTAGAAAAATTGCTAAGGCTTGATATTCCCTCGATTGTCGGAATATATGACTTTGATATTTCTCTCAAAATATTTTTTCGCTAAAGTTTGAACTTAATAAGCACTGCTTTTGTATCAGATTTGTTTTTGAGAGGATAGAACCAAATATACTTTGTGAAGTGGTCAATAAAAATAATTTTCAGTATCGGCCGATACAGATCCGATACGGCCGATACCAATACAGTTTGGCATGTCCTGATTCGATACCGACCGATATCTGATACTGACCAATACCGACATTGGGGGTCTCTTTTTCTGTCAATTCGGCAAAGAAAATTAAACAAAAAGGCAAATCATCAAGGATTTAAAATATAATAAGGGTGTAAAAGCATGTAAAAGAAAAAAAATTATCTATTGCATGTAAACCAATTGGTAAGGGTGACAACTATTTTATTTAATTTCAAAACTACTAAGAAATAATACTTAAAATACTTAAAATTATGCCTAAATGTATAAAATATATCTTTAAATGTTAATATATCTTTAAATGTTAATAATTTATTAATAATTATTTGTGTTCTGATACCAAAAAATTTGATACTCTGATTCGAAACCGACGATACTACCGATATCGCCGATTCCGATTTCGATTCTAATTCTGATATCGATGTTGCGAACATTGAAAAATAATATAATATTTGTAACCATCAATAGAGTATAATGGAGAAGTCCATAAATCAGTGTAAATCAGATCAAGGGGAGCATCAGATATCAAAGTTGATTGACTAAATGGGAGCTTATGGCTCTTATTACATTGGCATAAATTGTAATTAAAAGAGAAATCACTAGAAACATCAAGCCTGGAATTTGAAACTATGCTTTTGAAGATGGACGAAGAGGGATGGCCAAGACGATGATGCCAATCTACAGCCGACGCTTTGATACTAGAGAAAGCTGGAATAGGTGCAAGAGATGGTCATAAACTCCGTACCTGGTTGGACCCTGGATGAGTTATGCCTCCGTGAGACGATCCTTCACAACAAAAGAATTAGAAGTGAATTCAATAATGAGATTGTTTTATGAGCAAAGTTGTGAAATGGAAATAATATTACGTGTCATAGTGTGTGCACATAAAACATTACACAAGGACAGATTTAGAAGAGGAAATAGGGAAGAAGACTGAACCAGTATGAGTGATAGGGACACCCATGCCGTCTCCAATGACGATCTTTTCAGTGCCTTTGTAAGGGTAATGGAGGGATAGGTTTGCTAGGTCATGAGTAACATGGTGTGATGCGCCGGTGTCTAAGAACCAAGGGGAGGGGTGGGAGGAGGCAGATGCGGTGGCTACATGCGCTTGGGGTTGCGATTGGTTGTAGGCGGGGCGGGGTGGTGGGCGGATGGCCGGGTATTTCTTCTGGAAGATGGGACATAAATGGAGTGAATGCCCGGTTGTGTGGCACCATTGGCATTTTCCTTGGTAGCCATGAGATCCGGTTTGGTTAGAACGTTTGGAGTTGGAGTGAGTGGTCTTATGGTTGAAGTTTGGGCGGAAGTTGTTGGTAGGGACGGGCTGGTTGTTGTAGTTTGGGCTGGTGGTGGTGGCGTATGCGGAAGCGGGTAAGGTAGGGAGAATGGGCTGTGACTTGGCCGCAAGTTCACGGTTGAGGAGTTTCTCATGAAGCTCATCGAATGATATGGGCGTATCGCCTGCATGAACAACGTCAACGACTCCTTGGAATGTGGAGTCGAGGGATTCGAGAACCTTGCAGTAATGTCCTCGGGATCTATGGGGTTACCAAGGAGAGCCAATTGATCGAGTACAAACCAGTAGATGCTCCGGTAAGAAGGACAAATAAGATAGTAGTTAAAGGAGCTCCTACGACTAGAGATGAGCTTAAACGAACATGTATTGAAGATTTAAAGAGATGGTTTTTGTTAGTATTACATAGGACATGGCCCTTAAAAAAAATTCCTAAGGGCTGGGTGTAGGCTTCAGATTAGAGATCACAAGTTATAGGAGGTAATGTTCGTAATGCTTGGTCTTCGGAAAGGTAACAGTTAACAAATACCATTCTTTAATCCTTTCAGATGTCTTTATCCCTCTCATTCTAATGATGAGCTTGTTTCAAATATATTGTATCTCATATCCAATTTCATCTTGGGCTTCTCCCATCACATGATATGCTTGTGGTAGTTTTTATTTTGTTGTGGGCTTGTGCATAGCAACTCTGTTAAGCCAAATCCGAGTAACCCTTGTGGTCAGTGGAGAGAGGCACAAGAGCCTTGGCTGGGTGACAGAAGATCAGTGGATCGAGCCACGAGGGCATATTATTCCCTTCCATTTATGGTGGGAGTTGGGGGACGGTGGACCCAAAAGACATACAACGCAGTGTGCACAAAAAATTCCGAGCGTTATGCCCGGCACCATCAGAAAATAAAGTCTGTTAATACTAGGCAGGTTGTGATTCTTGTGAAGTGTTGTTGATATATATATGAAGCTTCTTTGCAATATATTTCTCACTTATCTGATACGTGGTCGTAGACCACCAATGGAAGAGCAAGAGAGGAACTGTAACTGGTTGAATGTTACTTGTGCATTAAGTACATTATGACCGAGAGTATCTGAATCCTCGTTAACCTAGGAAGCACAATCACTAAAAAAATGTGTGTCGTGTTGTGTCAGACACGTACTGGACACAAAAAACACTTGGACACACCATATAGATGTCAGTGTCCATGTCGCCGTTTCCTTACCCTGTTGACTCGTATCCGTGTCTGTGCAGCATAGTTGTAACTGTTATATCAGTTCTTTTAAACAGGAGCAACACATAGCAAGACATCAGGGTCCCTGTTATGTGTTTTTCTGTGCAATAATGCATTTTATGGTGTAGAGTTTTTCCATTTAAACTATAAAATCTCATGATACTACATATTTTTGTTATCATATATTTTCTCATTGTTGATATCGTGTTGCTTCTTATATCCCATTATCAAGCATAGTCCTATGTTATCTCTTGTCATGTTGATGGGTGATAAAAATGTAGTCGCTTTGTTCTCTCATAATAGTCTGTTAGAGTTAGACTTAGTTGGGCGAACTCTGACTCTAACATGTCCATACTTGACTGAAGGTTTTGTTTTTGACCCTATTAGTTTTTAAAGTCATGTGTGCAGTCTTCGAAGGCATGACTTGTTGTTCGTCCTTTGGCCCATGTAGTTTGCATGCTCTTAATAGTCTATGACAAACCACCGAGGGCCATAACTAATTTGTGGCTTGTAACTCTTGCGTCAAATGTCATTATGGACGATTTCATACCCATCTAAGAAATCACTTTTGGTTGGTGGCATGTATGCTTCATTTTAGAAGATATGCTGATGTTCAACTTGCAAAATGCAAATGATACATGTCAGATTGTGTCATAAGACACAGCTGATACATAGCCTAAATAAAAAAAGGTTTTGTCACATCTAAAACAGGTTACAGGTATCGATTTGTTTCCTTTGTGTATTAGTAGGCGGTATTGAAGTTATCACCAGCATGAAATTAATCTATGTTAAATTTCTAGTATCTTGAATTATATACCTTATTATTGGATGAGATGCCATTTGATGTTGTAATAGGATCCGGAGTTTTACATCCTCAAAGAAGACGTGTCCCCATGCGTCTTTGGCCCTATTGAGAAACAGAGATGGTCCTATGCATGTGCAAAACAACTAATTGAAAGATTGATATATGGTAAGTTTCAGCTCCAGGTACTCATTTCAAGCATGCACATTTGTGTTGTTCTTCATTCACAATTTCCATCTGAAATATTTAACCTCTTCTAGCCGAGGGTGCTGAAAATGGGCTGAAGTTCACTATTGTGAGACCTTTCAACTGGATTGGACCAAGGATGGACTTTATTCCTGGAATTGATGGCCCAAGTGAGGGTGTTCCCAGGGTCCTGGCTTGTTTCAGTAATGTATGTGCCAACTTGTCTTGTGGGAGGATTCATAGCAGCAACCCCAGTATTTTCAAGAATGTTCACAAATATTATCCACATGCAGAATCTTTTACGTGGAGAACCTTTAAAACTTGTGGATGGTGGCCAGTCCCAGAGGACTTTTGTGTACATCAAGGATGCCATAGAAGCTGTTCTCTTGATGATCGTGAGTTGCTGTAACTGTTTCCTATCTTCCATTTTTTCTGTATCTTTATACAGAGCATAGCCCATAACAAGTGAGCTTGTTACAGGAAAATCCGGCTCGTGCAAATGGCCACATTTTTAATGTCGGAAATCCTAACAACGAGGTCACAGTAAAGCAACTTGCAGAAATGATGAGCGAGGTACTTGATTTAGAGGTTGCTGGCGATTTAGAAACAAGTTCACTTCAATTCTTCTAAATTATTGCTTTCCGATCTCTCAATTGCAGGTGTACTCGAAGGTATCCGGAGAGCGAGCACGGGAGGTGCCAACGGTGGATGTAAGCTCAAAGGAGTTTTATGGTGAAGGATATGATGATAGTGATAAACGAATTCCAGACATGACCATTATCAATAAACAACTCGGTATGTTCTTCCCTACTCCAATTATGCTTGTTTTGTGCATGTGTATGCTCATGAATAAACGTTGTACCTTGTCAATTGGTTGTAGGTTGGAACCCAAAAACTTCCCTATGGGACCTGTTGGAGTCGACTCTGACCTATCAACACAGGACATACGCTGAAGCTATTAAAAAGGCAATTGCGAAGCCTATTGCATCGAGTTAGACAAAGATGATATGGCAGAACTGGCGGCTAGGATGGATACGAGCAATGCTTCTGTCGTGGCCTACTCATTGCCGCCCCCAAATGGTTAGAGTTTCCTGGAAAGAAATCATATATTTGTTATGATGATATTGTGGGCTTGCTGCCCAGTTATGTGTTTGATTCATTTGATGCCATCTTGCTGTTAGCAGAGAACTATAGGTTGTTTAATATGATCTTGCAATAACCTTTTACAGGTTTTACTATTGCTACTGTACCAAAATATGTTTAGCTGTAAATTTTTTCTTGTGCAAGATGAAATTTCTCTCTCGTTTAGATATTGCAGTGTTTATAGTTTCACTCTTCTGTGGTTGCATTTGTAGATGGTTGTGTGCTGAAATTGTGGAAAGGGCAGTTTCTCCCAAATATTGTAAGAAATTACTACTAAATTTCGATTTCATGAAGAATGTGGATGAATATGTACAGGTAGAAATGCCTTGTTTGTGTTCTTTCTGGGATTGTGGGTCCTTTTTTTTTTTTTTTTTTTTTCTGGTAGATCAATTTATTTTGTAATGGAAGATCAATTTGTTGCGCTAGGTCCCTAGTCTTTATCCTTCACATTGAGAGGGCTTTTCGAATAAAAAAGCTGTGTTACTTGTGCTTGATCTTCACTAATAAGTGCTATTAGAGTTGTAGATTATTTTTTTGAAAGAAGGTAATTATTCCATTGATCGCTCTCACTAGGAATTGAACCATCATCCACTCGGATTTTATGTCCACACTAGCCACTTGAGCAAGAGGTCATTGGCTGTATTAGAGTTGTAGATTGAATTAGTAGTCATATGTAAAGAATATAGATGAGCATCATGCGAATGATTAGTCTCGATGACAAGTGGATGATTTATAAAGCTCGAATGGAGGATCTAGTGGTCGGCGGGAAGAGTCATCAGGTTTTCCGGCTTTCTGGCTGGGTGGCTAGAGATCCTCGGATCAAGTCCACAGTGAATAAAAAAAAAAGTTACATCTTTGCTAGGTGGCAAAGCTAAAACTAGTGAGACATGTCCAAGGGGATTGGAAAAAGTTTGATAGAAAAGTTGTTTGTTTCTCTGTCAATGGTTGGATCGTAGTATGTTTCATCCCATCTCTACAAAAAATTCAACCCTCTTTGGAACGAGGAACGAGTTGGGAGCTCCTTATGAAAGAAAGACAACCACCAAGCTTTCTCGAGTTAGAAGGTTGCCAATATATAGTAAAAAGAAGCGGTTCCATTGTGATAAACTCAGATTGATTTGGAAAGTATTACTAACCCTCTCTTATATAATGAAAATGATTATTGATGATCTATTGTTGGTCCTATTATTGCTTAGCTCTTTGCTAGACAGTTCGAAGAGCACTTGTTAAGAGAACCGAGTTAAAGGTTAGTAAAGACAACCACACGACCTCGGTAGATCCCGAAGAAAATTTAAACCAAAGAAAAATGTTGAGTGTTTCTATTGTAAGAAGATAGAACAACAAAAGAAGAAATAATGCAAGTAGAAGACAAATTAGAAGCAAAAGTCAAGCCAAAGAGAACTTTGGAGCAAAAGAAGCTACTACATCCATAGTAGAGGGAGGTCACTTTTTGATGATTTTTGCTTGTAAGGATGATTGTTTTGTCCCATATGTCAAGATATGGATTTGGTGGTGGGTTTGGAGCATCCATCCATGTGACCCACAAATAGTGCTCTTCTGAACTTTACAAACATGGTCATCTTGGTTGTCAAGAGTGCAATGAGGGGGGTATATCAAAGGGTTGTAAAGACTGGGGACATCGAGATCGATACCAGTTTGAGTTGCAAAACGGTTCTTAAAGAGGTGAGACATGTATCGGATCGCATGAACCTATCCCTACATGATAGTTGGATGAGAAAGAATACATTATAAAGGTCAATGAATTAGCTTACCAAGGGATCTCTTATCATGGCACGAGGAAATAAGTGTTGTACTCTCTACAAGATGCATACCAATGTGTGTAAAATCCTGGTAAAAGTGGGGCTGGTACTGTATAAGTATTTTCATATGGATACAAGTGTGTATTCAACTTTATTAGATTTCCGTGTCTGTTGTATTATGGTGAGTAACTCGTATATCGATATTTATTCAATTGTCGTAATTTGGTATCATGGCCAGGAATTGTGGCTCTTCAAGAGGCGAGTACTTGATCATCGATATTGTGCCATGATGACACTACTAAACTTGTGGTATTGAGGGATTTATCAATTTTTGTGAATTTCCTCGTTTTGAGTGCATTGAGGATGATATGGGTTAAACCCTTGAGATACTTGGAGTTTTCAAAGGTATTAACGACTTATGCAAGAAATAATTATTTTACAAATTTACTAGAGTAATTAATTGAATATCAGACTTCCTGAAACTTATAAAGAGCCATGGCATTGTCATAGACCAAATATAGGACCCATGCATAGAAAAAGTGCTAAAATCATAGTTATAATATCGATCGATACCTATATGATATAATCGATATCGACACAGTTTGACATCTTTCGACCTGATAGCAACCGCGACTGATAGTGACCAATACCAATGTTGGGGGTCTTTTTTCCAGTCAATTCGGCAGAGAAATTAAATGAAGAAGACCAATCAACAAGGGTGTAAAAGCATAGTAAGGTTGTAAAAGCATGTAAATAACAAAAGATTATTTATCGCAGGTAAACCAATTAGTAATGATGACTATTATTTCATTTAACTTCAAAGCTATTAAAAATAACACATAAAATACTTAAAATTATGCCTATATGTATAAAATATTTTTTTTCTAAAATTTTAATATTTTATTAATAAATATTTCTTTTCAATACAAAAAAAATATGATACTCCGATTTGAAACTGCTGATACTATCGATTCTACCGATCTTGATACTCATAGGAATGCTTCGATACTAATTTTGATAATGATACTTCAAATATTGGCCAAAATAGGATAAAACTATGTTATCCTGAGCCAACAACATATCATCGATATATTATTGGCATACCGCTGGTATGTCATCGGCATACTGATTGGGCAGAAACACATTATCAACAACAATTTGGATTGATCATGACCATCTGATTACAATCGAACGACTATGATCAAATGCCAAGGGTTGTTTAAACCCTTTCCTCCAATTTCCTTCTCACATGTTGTCCTCCTTCGTGAGTTCGCTGAGTGATTATAGAAGCGAGACTTGTACTTTTGAGCTGGTCTGGAGGTGGACGATGCTCACGTTCACGGTATACTAGGATATCGGTCACATCGCTCGCATGCAGGCGAGTATACCTTACTCGATCAAAGGCATGTCCTCATTTGTGTTTGGAAGGACATTTGTTGTCAGATTCTTGATTTATTGGGTTTACTACTGATGCGCCTTCGGTATATCGTCGTCATAATGTTGAGCCTGATACCAGCATAACACGGTTGATTTTTCTTGATTTTGACGTCGATTGGATTGTTCTGATTCTTGATTTTGTGTTATTTGGATTGTTGGATCTCTCGTATCAAATTTGTCTCAATTTCATCAAAAATATGGTATAAAACTCAATAAAGTGATTTCGATAGTATTTAAATGTCTTATGGTTCATATAGCGTAGAGTGTCACTTGTTTCACTTATCGGTTTAGTCTGGGATCGTGCCCCGTGCACATAAACTCCTTATCGTATTTAGTTTATCTCCTTTATTAATTGTCTCATAAATGATTGATTGTGGGATACATAGATATCATTTTGCTCGTTATTGTTATTTCGTGGTGTCAGCCTCATGGAAACATAATGTACTGATTGGCCATATTATTGCAGAATATCGATATCATGATCTTATTGATCGATTGTACCGATACTCTCAGTGGCTCATCACAACGCATTCTGAGTAATGGTGAGTTGCTATCATTTTTCATGCTATAGATTGATGTTAAATATTATTGGGTTCTGCATTGCATCGAGGGGCAATATCATGTAGATTGGATACATCGGGGGACCACGACCTGGGAATTCAGATTGGTAAAATGATAGAAGATAAAAACTAGATTATTCACCTATTGCATTGGGGAGGGAAGTATTTTCGAGTTACATGCTACCTCGCTAGCTAGGGTATGGACTTGGAGCTTTTTGGTGTGAGGGGCAAATGATCCAGCACATCATTGAGTGTTGTCTTTATTGTATTAATGTTGTTGTTGATTGATTAATCATGATTGTTAGGAGGGGTCGGGCCGGGCCGGGCCGGGTCGGACCCAAATTTTATGGTCCCGGACCGGATCCGTTAATTGGCGGGACGGGACGGATCCAAAAAATATTGGAACCGGAACGGACTCGACCCGTTCGAAACGGGTCTAAATCGGGCCTACCCGCGGGTCCAAACGGGTCCAAAAAAAGTTCAAAATATTCTAGAATAGTAAACATTTACATATATTATATCATCTATAAGAATAAAACAAGTCTTATATCTTCCCAAATTTTTAGAATTTGTTTAGGGTCTGCTTGGCAATTGTAGGGGTAGCGGTTATGAGGTGTTTTTAGAGTACCGGTTATGAGCGGTTATGAGGGGTCCGATTTTGGATGGTTTTTAAGTTGCGGCTTTTAAACCAGTCCAATCCATGCTTGTTAATTCACTAATGAGCGGTTTTAAAAGTTTTGTACATGAATAAATTAAATAGGGAAGGGTCTCAGTAGTTATAATTATATATATTTTTGTAAGGATATAAATGGAATAAAAAATAAAGCCGCTCAAAATCTACCGATTTGATGTGTTTATAAAGCCACCCAAAAATACATTACACCGGTTTTGGGGAATTTTTGAGCCGACCAAAATCGATGCCTTAAAAAAATTAACAAGCAGGGGTTTTCATAAACGGTCGGTCCAAAAACATCCCAAAACCGGTGAAAATACCGTTACCAAGCAGACCCTAAGTAAACAATAACATGTTCTATTATCTATAAACTATAATAGCAAAAAAATTTAAAATTGATAATAAAAAATACATACCCCTAGAAACGGGTCGGTCCGGGACCCCGTTTATTTTAAAAATAGGACCCGCTCAGTGTCACACGACCCGTCCCAGCATGTCCCGTTTAAATTTTAAATTTTAGGAACCGGCTTGTTTGGATATTTTAGGGTTCGGGCCGGGTCGGAACCGCGGGTCTTGGAACCATATGTCCACCCCTAATGATTGTTTAGATCGTCTGCAGTGCATGCACAGAAAAAATCCTTGATTGCATCTTATTAGTAAAATCAGGTTCGTGATAATCCTAGTTAGTTAATGATAGCAAGCCACATGACATATTTGGCTGTGATTGATTGATTGTCTACTTTACTTTGTTGTCCTTTCCTTTCATGCCTACAGTTATATTAAGAGATGTAGACTGTTGTGGGGACAATTTTCGACTCCTTATTCTTGTTTGATGTAGGGGTTAGATACTGCTCTACGATGGCCTACGGGTCTTTGTCCAATCTTCAACTTTATGTTATTTTATTTCTTATCTGCTTGCATGCTGGTTTTATCTTACCTTAGATCTTTTTTGCGGTACTTTTTATTAGGGATTGACCCCTATATTTTGTATGGCCAGATCTCGTAGTAGAGTCTGAAGATCTGTCATGTCTCTCACTCGATGATTTACAATAAGAGGATCATGGAATTTGTGCCTTAATAGATTTTAGATCTATTCTCCCACTTGTACATTATATATATATATTCTTTGGTGCCTTTAGTCAAGGGCACGGTAGGCCTCGCATTAGGGTGTCACGTCCTAGATCCGAAGCGGGAGTATAACTCTGTCAATTACATACTGCGGAATACTCTTCCCACCCGAAGTATGACCGTGGATAAAGACAAGGGGGTTAGCTACATGATATCAGTCTCCTAGGCCTACGTGAATCATAGTCTCAATCCATACTAGCAAGAACTAACAAGAATAATGACATGTATGAATAACAATAACGGATCCCAAACTATATAGCATATACGATCATGAAACTAGCAGTACGAAATTGTAGTAAGCTAGTAGAGTATTCGATACATATAGCTACAATTATCAAGTTGTTTGAAGGCATGAACAAGCTCCCAAGATTAGGGCTAATACATGCCCTTAGCTAAACGCCAAAAAGAATATACCATGTATACGAGGGGGTGGAGGTGAGAAACTCACTCATGCTCTAGGACCGTTGTCCTCTTGGTATGCGCTATTGAGAGAGATTCAAAAGATTCTTGTGCTCCGCTATGAGATCTGGCCAAACAAAAGCAGAGGGGTCAACTCCCCAAATAACAAATACCACAAGAAACACTCCAAGTTAGGCCATCGATAGAGCAATAATTTCAACATCTGCATCAAACAAGAATAATAGGTCAGGAATTACCCCACGACGGCCTACGTGCTTAAGCTAGACTCTTAAGCGGAGACTCAGAGCGGTAAGAAGTAAATGACTAGAAAAATAACATGTCGTGACAACACAATACCAATGCACTTACTCGAGAACATAAAAGAAAGATAAGGAGACTAGCAAGAGATATGATTAAACTAGACAATTATCAATCACGACCAAACATGACATATGCCTTGTTAGTACTAGCTAGCTAGGGTTATCAAAATCCTAATTACTAATAATGCAATGGTTGTGTTGTCATGCCCCGCTCTCGTAGGAGCGATCGTCCTCGCTAAGGCGTGATGCCGCACGAGCCTAGATTGCGCTCGTGCAAGACGGGTTCCATAACGGCCGATTTCAGCGGCTGCGACAGGATCGTCGCACAGAAGTCCCAAGCAGAGACATTGAATAATAGTAGCGGAATTTAGAAAGCAAACACAAGTCATTACAAAACACTCTTTTATTGATATTGAAACAAATGTTACAATGGGGCACAAGGCCAAGATTACAAGTCTCTCAAGCTCACTCAAGCTCACTCATCTCACATTACAAGTCACTCAGCTCTCTCTCATCTCTGAATACAAGTCTTGAGCCAGCGGATGCTTTGGAAGGCGACGTCCATACATTATGTCCCGTATAAGTCTTGACTCCATGCGGCCGCACGCTTCGAATCGCCAAGGAACTCCGTGCCTCGACGGATCTAAGCGAGCTCCGCGCCATGAGCTTCTACCTGTGCCTGCACATAAAAACTATGTGGGTGTCAGTACTCAACTGTACTGGTGGAATGAGCTCCTCGCCCACCCATACAAAACCTACACGTTAAATTTACTTTATGCAACATAGTCCCTTCTTATCAATTGTATTTCTACTCTTGCCTTAGGATCGGTTTTAGGACAGACACCTTGGCCTATTTGGTGTCTCTAGACCATGCCGTGCTTGCAACAACAACGTCGACTCAACAACGTTAACCTATCAAGTCGTGCTTGTCTTTCGGCCAAAATCAGAGACACAACTACGCGATAAACTCCATTCCCGTGTGACCATACTATAAGTCCTTGTTGAGGCCGTGCCTCGCAACTTAAATGAGACTCAATCATATCGCCGCCTCGCGGCCCTTCGCTACTAAATCATCAACTGACCAATCCAACTTGTGAACTAAGTGTCACTCGACCAACTTTGCCTTGCGACGTTTCCTGACTTAAACTCAAGACAACTCAAACCAACTTATGCAACTTATATGCCGACAACATAAGACTCGACGCCACATCTCGTGCCGAAGCACGTCGCCTACGTTGCAGCCAAATCTTAGGCCCCAAAATATTGTCTTTATCGTGTACGTATTCTTCCCGACTCTTGATTCACTTCACCTAATACTCGACTCAGTCCAAAGGCATATACGCGGATCGTCGCCCATGCCGACTCATCTATATGAGGTCACTAGCATAACAAGCTATACCTGGACTCATAGCTTGCGGTTGGCCGGGACCCTTCCAGCGCAAGGTAGCTAGCCCCCTGGAAGTCCCCGACTAACCCGGTGCTATCGATTCAGCACAGCTATCACCGTGTTTCCTTAGGCCGAAACGGTCCCATGGCCCTGGGTTGCCGTTACGGAGAAACTCTACCTTGTCGACAAGTTGTCCAATGACCATTCAAGACCATGACTCAAGCTGACGTTGTAGCTCCCCTTCCCGAAAAATTTTGGAATATTTTTATTTATTATTTTAATTGATTTAAATAGTGATTACTAGGTTTTATAAGTAATATCTAATTTGATATTTTAGCTTTTGTGCAATTATATTGAGTAAATGGAGGATTATAATTAAATTAGTAAGTAATAAGAGTAGCTATATTCTGTATAATATTACATTATTGCAATGTTCTAAGTTAGAGTGAACTCTTGGAATGAGTGCTTGCTGTTATCGTATCTGATGTTTTATTTAAGCAATTTAATATATATCGTTGGACTTTCTTTCTAAGGATACTAAAGCCAGCAGCAAATAAACTGTAACACTCAAACAAGTCCTGGCCCAACCTGATATGAAGGCAAGCTTTAAATTTCAGAAATTGTCCAAGTATTTATGAGTTGTATCTTCTTATCCACCCGAACTCCTTACAACTACAGCCCACCCGAGCACCCCATGAGCCCGACCCCCCTTACTTCCAGGACCAAACTGAAGACCCCCGACTCTAAGGGCCGAGTAGTTATAGGAGGAAGAGATGGTTATGCGCTAACCCGATAGAGCCCCTCCCCTTTTGTTCTCTGGTAGTCTCGAATTCAAATTCCTTTGAAATTCTACTTTGCACTACCTGAACCAATCCTCCTATGGATTGAATCAAATATTTCAACTAAGATAGGGATTTGATTCAAAATCAAATTTATTCCTGGTATACATATTCATCACGCGATCCCTAAAACCCTAAACCCAGAACCGCAGCCTTCCTCACCATCGCCACCCTCCATGGCTAGCAGCGCCTGCCTCGGCGCGAACCACCGCCGCGAGTTGATCTCCTTCGATTGGTGAGGTGGAGTGTCACCTTCGACTGGTAAGCTGGAGCGCAGCCTCCTCTGCCATAGCTTTCGCTGCCGAGCCGATGGGCCGCCCTCCGCCGAGACCGACGCGTCTCGCACGCGCCTCCGAGCCAGATCTGAAACCGACCACCGTAGCCCTCGGTGCGTCGGAGCCAAACCGAACCCGAATCTGCAGCGCCTCCATCGGTGCCGCGTTGCCTCGACCTTGCGATGCGAGTCGGACCTCCTCCGCCGTGCCCGATTGCGAGCACCGCCGTCGGATCTGAGCATCGACAGACCTCCATCGAACCGCACCTCGTCACCGCGCCAGCTTCGCCAAGGGCCGTGCGACCATCGCCCCATCGAGCACGAGTCTCCACCGACTGACCGGCCATCGCCCGAGACATCCGCCGATCCAGTACCGAGCGGTACGCCGACAACCGACGCAGTCGTCCGCCTTGTCGTGGACGCCCCTCCAGCTTTCGTCGACAAGCTGTCGAGCTCCCGGCGACTGTCTCCGCGATGGGGAACGCCAGCGCCGAGCTCTGGTGAGTTTCCCCTTTTCTTTCCTTCCTTTTCCTCTTCCTTTTCATTTTCAACTCTTTTCTCTCTCCTTTGCATTTAATAAGGAGCAGCTGCAGTTGTCTGTGAGTTTAGTGCATTTTTGTCTTTTCTTTTGGACCTTAGTTTTAGTAATACATTGGACCATCATTTAGTTTAGTAATACATTGGACCATCATTTAGTTTAGTAATATATTGGACCTTAGTGCTGGAATGGAGTATTAGTTTGTATTAACTGGGTAGTGCTTAACCTGTATTGGTATATTTATAATTCAATAAAAGCATATCACAAAAGAAACAATTGAGCTATATAGGAATATTAGCCGTAGGTGATATTATTAGAGTAGTGAATATTGTTATGGGTTCTATCATTTAGTAATAGTATTATTGATTTTATGTTAATATTGTTTACTGCCATTAAGAATATTATATAACAATATATATACTTCTAGTATTTGTCTAATTTTCTTTAAATATAGTTTGATTATATATTATAACAAATTATGTTTTAGCCTTTAAGCAAATTCGCGTAATTATCTAAAAGGTAATTTTGACTAGAATGATTTAATCATATCCACCGGAATCCAACTCTGGACATACGGTTGGGTTCATATTGGAAAACTGGATCTGTAGACATGTAGTTTGACGACTTTAGAGACCGTTGACTCTGGCACGCTTTTCGGTGCAAAGCGGGTTCAACGGCGGACATCATTTTTGTTCAAAATTACCGTTTTGCTCCTGTGTCCAGA
Source organism: Iris pallida (assembly GCA_029216955.1). Lineage (NCBI taxonomy): Eukaryota > Viridiplantae > Streptophyta > Magnoliopsida > Asparagales > Iridaceae > Iris > Iris pallida. Next base: position 4,211,878 of record JANAVB010009798.1, read on the forward strand.
ATTGGACTTAAGGACAGACAATCCTAGCTAATTTGACTATTCTGAGAACATTGGTAATGTTTATTTCAGCTTTCGGGGACTGTTGTACGAGTTTTGACTATTGTGGCACATTGAGTAGTTTAGACTGCCGGTTCCACCAGCAGAGGACCCCAGGCGAGTACAGTTTATTGTCTGCATTTCGATATTGATTTTCACTATATTTCATTGGTTGGTCATTGGTTATGTGATTATTTTCTATTATAAATTGTTGAGTCGGGAATGAGAAGTACCAAGGATGTGTGATCTGACCATAGCCCGTGTTAGACAGTGTAGCCCGTGTTTATTTTCTGCAAGTAGTGTAGCCCGTGTTTATTTTCTGCAAGTAGTGTAGCCCATGTTTATTTTCTGCAAGTAGTGTAGCCCGTGTTTATTTTCTGCAAGTAGTGTAGCCTGTGATTATTTTCTGCAAGTAGTGTAGCCCGTGTTTATTTTCTGCAAGTAGTGTAGCCCGTGTTTATTTTCTGCAAGTAGTGTAGCCCGTGTTTATTTTCTGCAAGTAGTGTAGCCCGTGTTTATTTTCTGCAAGTAGACATTGTAGACCGTGCTTACTTTTCATGCAAGTAGACCTCGTAGACCGTGCGGTGTAGTACCCCAGACCGATCACATATCAAAGGTACTTCCAGCAGTTGGGGAAAGTGTTTGTGTCTATTTATTTGCTATTAGTTTTCCGTATTTTCTGTTTATTTTCAAAAATATGTAATTGATGTCTAACCTTTGTTTATAGTTATTTTCTTTATTGAGATTGCATTCAGTGAATTGTGCTCGTTCCATTCCTGACTGGAAACCAACATTTTTCAGGTTAGCCGTGGATTCACTTAGCTTGGGAAGTGACGGGAATATTGCAGACAAAGGCCTAGAGACTAGATAGTTAGTTGAGTTGTAGTCATTCATTTATTTGTACAAGTTTATATTTTTCTACAAATATAAAACTTGTGATCTTTATAAATTAAATTAATTATGTGAATGAGCATTGTTTGTGATTTTGATCTTCATGGCCGTGACAGCGTTCTACCGCCGACACTGCGGCGTAGGCTGACTTGGACACGTCTCGTATCCGTTTAAAAAAAAATGGGTGCGGGTCGTGACAAGTTTTTGTGGTGGCCCATGCAGGTCCGTCTTCGCAAATCACGCGAACTCGTGATAGTACTTAAGTTAGTTGTACTATTGCGAGCCTGCGACTAGAAATGCTCATTCACGAATTAGAAATTAATTTAATTTAAGAGAATGACTAGGACTAGGAGTCACTTATACAAATTTGCCGATGGGTAGTCTAGGCCATGCAATTTAGGATGAGAGTTATTAATTTTGATAGTTTGTCAAATCCCCATAGGTACACTATTACCTCTTGATTGGAAGATATGGTACAATGTGGTTAGATTATTCACTTGGAGAGGCAGAGCTTCCTGGAATTGATGATCTCACCTAGATGAATTATTCAATTCCTTCTCGTTGCCTCTTTAGATATCATCCTCATATTTAGTCCAAATTGTCTATTTAGTTCCTATTTTGCCCCAGGAATTATTATTTCTGATTGGGTTATCCATATGCGAACCTCGAGTTAGTTTCGATTCAAGCTTTTCCTCAAAGGCTTGAATACACATAGAATAGTTAGAATGTTTGTATTTCTTTGTCTTCAGTTGTTTCCTCTCTGTTCACCTTTTATTTTAAGGGTTGTGACTGATAGATACCTACGCTTTATCTCATAGTCGACTTGCTTGAACCTCTAGAAGCTCATGAGTTTTTACATATATAGTTAAAGGAATATTAGTTAACTCATAATGGCAGGACAGCAGCGCACTGTCGCCATTTATTTGAATTATGAAGACTATGGGTTCACTGCAGCCAGTAGCGCACTGGAAAGACACGACCCCTAGAGTTGAAATTAGTTTAAGAGAATATAGGTTATAGAATATTGCCAAAACTATGGCTAGTGGTCCTCTCTTGATCGTAGATACCCTTGAGCCAATATTGGATAGAATTAAGAAGTGTTCGATTTAGTATCATGTTGAGTTACGAAACCAAGGGTTTACCACAGCCAGAGTATACGGGCGTGGCGTAATCCGTGGTGAAATGACTTCAAACATGATTACAAGTTTGGGATACCATAGAGGATAGGACAAGTGCCCTGTATGTTCTATAAGATGCGAAGCCAATAGTAGTGGAAGTTCTGTGAGATTGGGTAGCGTGTCTCCCGACCTAGCATTTCGTGGTCCTTCTGATCTATTGACGAGATAATTAACTGACACTAATAGGTTTACCTAGAATATGGAATTTAGAATGTCCATAACCCATTAGTCGACCAAGTCCTTGTGGATAAGAAGATAGTAGGAAGACCGTGTAAGCAAGAACACCGGGTAAGGTTTGATTCTCACAAAACTCGAACTACTTGTGCCTTCTTTCAAGAATCTAGCATAATTGTATTCGACTATCTTAACAAACGCCGCTGTCACAGCTTAGTTTTGCAAGCTCACTCTGTTCTCGAGCTTGATTTGAGGCATATATTTAGTGGGGACGCCTGCTAACTTATTGTCTAATCAGAATCAGTGTATTATGGTCTGATCAACCATGATGTATTTGGTTCGCACTTCGTTTAATTATACTACGTGGATGGAGATATATAGGTATCTAGGATCTCATCCGCGACTGCTTTGACAATTCCTCTTGAATTATATGTTCGTCTTGAATCACAAAATTGTATTCAGTAACATCTCCTTTGAACTCCTTATTGTTTTTTATCTTTGACCGATTTGGAAAGACGAAAGCTCGTGATGGTAGAGAGATACAGAGTATTCCCATGGCTATGATAATGGTAGGCACAAGTGTAGCTACCTTCGGCCAGTCATGTGATTGAGTTACTTGTTCTTCCATCGACCCTCAAACTACTATTGAGACTTTCGAGCCATCTGAATTTGAGAATGATTAGGGTTTTACCCTTAGTCAGAACGCCAACCTAGGAGACTATCTATTCTCAAGAAACCAAATATTGTGAGTCTCTAATTATTTGCTGGAAGCTTGCCCTAACTAGCAACCCTTAAAGCCTTGAACCAACCCTTCCTCGACCGAAGCCCACAGTTAGACATGAGATGAACGGACAATAGGGTAATCATTTACCGTGACACTCCTCCCGAGATTGGTTTCCAACAAATATTACCCTAGTTATGTAAATATTTTATATTAAGACCTAACTAGTGTTGGAACACCACAGTCACTTGTTTAGCTAATACCATAGATTAAATACCCTGTCAAATTGTGATATACCAGTTGTCAACAACAACGCATGATCACTACAGCCCATACCACTAGAACCCTTATGACAATAGTCTGACAGGTTTGACAACTAGAGATTCACGACTCAATTGTTAGAAATCTCTTCATAGGACATGCCTTGGGGCTGGTTACTCCGTCGATAACTCTTGTACACTATGGATGGGTATATCCTCTATGTTATCGACCATGTGTTATTGCACACACTCGTTTTTTTTTATTATTGAGGGACGATCCTTGACTTGACTTAGATCTACCGTATTCCGTTACGCCGTGCCTCATCCTTTATTAATAAGAGCCGAGGTACAATATCTGGACTTTGAAATTTTCTGACCACATCATTCCTAAAACCATATCCTAGCTTCTAAGGTGGGTAGACTGTAAGCTTCCTAAAAATTTTGGGATATACAAGGATGACCGATTGATTAGAATAATTTTCCCATTAGTATTGATAGTTAGCGCCCATGGACTCCCACTTTCCATTTAGATTATTTTTGTGTCCCCGGCCGTGCCATTAATATTCGGAGCACGAGGCCAGTTGTTACCTCCCAACAAATTTCATATACAAGATCTAGACGAGTCCACCTTCATCTAGGTACATCATGTCCAACTAAAACTCGTCCCCTTGTACTCTATTCTTGGGGTACGACTTTCAGGTTAAAAGGACTAATTGTAACTTCTACCATAGTACCGATACACTTTCCAACCTCCATTAGAGCCTTGACCACGGCCCCATTCCTTCGACCCAATATATGGTTGTGATCTACACGAAGCCCATTACGCACATGCCACTAGTGTACCATCCAACTAAGACCTCATGTGCTACTTAAACACAAAAGTCACTGAAGGCACACTTTGAGCTTTAGGGACCTAGCTAACCAACTTGACTAGCAACTAGCTCAATCCCCTGGGCAGAAATCTACTCTAAGATACCCTAACCTAGTAGGAGTAGTCCTATCATTGGGATCTTGTCTAGTCCATGTAGATTGAAACCCAATGTTCATCCAACCAACGACTGATGTCCAAATAAAGAACCTAGTAGGATTACAACCTGAATTTCTCAAATTCCGTTCTATTACGAAACCTTGTTTAGAATTTCGGAAACATAATTTCTGTATTGATTGCAAACCCTCTAAGAGCGAAGGGTTCTTCGATGTAGCAAGTGACTGGACTAGAGTAGCCCAATCTAGCGAATAAGACTATAGGTTCATAAATACTCTTTCTACCGTATTATCGTATATTATCTACCGCTCTAGAAACTTCTTTTTCACCCTCGATTATTTTTCTTATCTTCCTATCCTTCCCGTTGTAGAGTGACGAATGGTCACGCTTATTAGAATTTAGCAATATTTCTTAGCTGCTTGTGTAAAATTTGTTGCTTGTCAGATTTTTTGGTTGTTTGATAGATAGAGAGGATTATAGAGGCCATAAGCAGTAGATATCTATTTGTAGAAATTTTAGCAAGTAGTTTGATGATTATAAAGTTTTAGTGACATAGAGTTGATGGAGTAGTGTGACCAAAGGTGGGTAGAAGTCCTCGGAGTTTCGTAGTTAAAAATGGTTAGGAGGAGGATATAAACTGTTTTGAGGAATTAAAAAATTGAGGAGATTAAGGAAATGGTATATTTCTTTTGAATTTTAAGAAATAATTATGATATAGAATTTCGAGGACGAAATTATTTTAAGGTGGGTAGATTTGTAGCTCCCCTTTCCGGAAAATTTTGGAATATTTTTATTTATTATTTTAATTGATTTAAATAGTGATTACTAGGTTTTATAAGTAATATCTAATTTGATATTTTAGCTTTTGTGCAATTATATTGAGTAAATGGAGGATTATAATTAAATTAGTAAGTAATAAGAGTAGCTATATTCTGTATAATATTACATTATTGCAATGTTCTAAGTTAGAGTGAACTCTTGGAATGAGTGCTTGCTGTTATCGTATCTGATGTTTTATTTAAGCAATTTAATATATATCGTTGGACTTTCTTTCTAAGGATACTAAAGCCAGCAGCAAATAAACTGTAACACTCAAACAAGTCCTGGCCCAACCTGATATGAAGGCAAGCTTTAAATTTCAGAAATTGTCCAAGTATTTATGAGTTGTATCTTCTTATCCACCCGAACTCCTTACAACTACAGCCCACCCGAGCACCCCATGAGCCCGACCCCCCTTACTTCCAGGACCAAACTGAAGACCCCCGACTCTAAGGGCCGAGTAGTTATAGGAGGAAGAGATGGTTATGCGCTAACCCGATAGAGCCCCTCCCCTTTTGTTCTCTGGTAGTCTCGAATTCAAATTCCTTTGAAATTCTACTTTGCACTACCTGAACCAATCCTCCTATGGATTGAATCAAATATTTCAACTAAGATAGGGATTTGATTCAAAATCAAATTTATTCCTGGTATACATATTCATCACGCGATCCCTAAAACCCTAAACCCAGAACCGCAGCCTTCCTCACCATCGCCACCCTCCATGGCTAGCAGCGCCTGCCTCGGCGCGAACCACCGCCGCGAGTTGATCTCCTCCGATTGGTGAGGTGGAGTGTCACCTCCGACTGGTAAGCTAGAGCGCAGCCTCCTCTGCCATAGCTTTCGCTGCCGAGCCGATGGGCCGCCCTCCGCCGAGACCGACGCGTCCCGCACGCGCCTCCGAGCCAGATCTGAAACCGACCACTGTAGCCCTCGGTGCGTCGGAGCCAAACCGAACCCGAATCTGCAGCGCCTCCATCGGTGCCGCGTTGCCTCGACCTTGCGATGCGAGTCGAACCTCCTCCGTCGTGCCCGATTGCGAGCGCCGCCGTCGGATCTGAGCATCGACAGACCTCCGTCGAACCGCACCTTGTCACCGCGCCAGCTTCGCCAAGGGCCGTGCGACCACCGTCCCGTCGAGCACGAGTCTCCACCGACTGACTGGCCATCGCCCGAGACATCCGCCGATCCAGTACCGAGCGGTACGCCGACAACCGACGCAGTCGTCCGCCTTGCCGTGGACGCCCCTCCAGCTTTCGTCGACAAGCTGTCGAGCTCCCGGTGACTGTCTCCGCGATGGGGAACGCCAGCGCCGAGCTCTGGTGAGTTTCCCCTTTTCTTTCCTTCCTTTTCCTCTTCCTTTTCATTTTCAACTCTTTTCTCTCTCCTTTGCATTTAATAAGGAGCAGCTGCAGTTGTCTGTGAGTTTAGTGCATTTTTGACTTTTCTTTTGGACCTTAGTTTTAGTAATACATTGGACCATCATTTAGTTTAGTAATATATTGGACCTTAGTGCTGGAATGGAATATTAGTTTGTATTAACTGGGTAGTGCTTAACCTGTATTGGTATATTTATAATTCAATAAAAGCATATCACAAAAGAAACAATTGAGCTATATAGGAATATTAGCCGTAGGTGATATTATTAGAGTAGTGAATATTGTTATGGGTTCTATCATTTAGTAATAGTATTATTGATTTTATGTTAATATTGTTTACTGCCCTTAAGAATATTATATAACAATATATATACTTCTAGTATTTGTCTAATTTTCTTTAAATATAGTTTGATTATATATTATAACAAATTATGTTTTAGCCTTTAAGCAAATTCGCGTAATTATCTAAAAGGTAATTTTGACTAGAATGATTTAATCATATCCACCGGAATCCAACTCTGGACATACGGTTGGGTTCATATCGGAAAACTGGATCCGTAGACATGTAGTTTGACGACTTTAGAGACCGTTGACTCTGGCACGCTTTTCGGTGCAAAGCGGGTCCAACGACGGACATCATTTTTGTCCGAAATTACCGTTTTGCCCCTGTGTCCAGAATTGGACTTAAGGACAGACAATCCTAGCTAATTTGACTATTTTGAGAACATTGGTAATGTTTATTTCAGCTTTCGGGGACTATTGTACAAGTTTTGACTATTGTGGCACATTGAGTAGTTAAGACTGTCGGTTCCACCAGCAGAGGACCCCAGGCGAGTACAGTTTATTGTCTGTATTTCGATATTGATTTTTACTATATTTTATTGATTGGTCATTGGTTATGTGATTATTTTCTATTATAAATTGTTGAGTCGGGAATGAGAAGTACCAAGGATGTGTGATCTGACCATAGCCCGTGTTAGATAGTGTAGCCCGTGTTTATTTTCTGCAAGTAGTGTAGTCCGTGTTTATTTTCTGCAAGTAGTGTAGCCCGTGTTTATTTTCTGCAAGTAGTGTAGCCTGTGTTTATTTTCTGCAAGTAGTGTAGCCCGTGATTATTTTCTGCAAGTAGTGTAGCCCGTGTTTATTTTCTGCAAGTAGTGTAGCCCGTGTTTATTTTCTGCAAGTAGTGTAGCCCATGTTTATTTTCTGCAAGTAGTGTAGCCCGTGTTTATTTTCTGCAAGTAGACATTGTAGACCGTGCTTACTTTTCATGCAAGTAGACCTCGTAGACCGTGCGGTGTAGTACCCCAGACCGATCACATATCAAAGGTACTTCCAGCAGTTGGGGAAAGTGTTTGTGTCTATTTATTTGCTATTAGTTTTCCGTATTTTCTGTTTATTTTCAGAAACATGTAATTGATGTCTAACCTTTGTTTATAGTCATTTTCTTTATTGAGATTGCATTCAGTGAATTGTGCTCGTTCCATTCCTGACTGGAAACCAACATTTTTCAGGTTAGCCGTGGATTCACTTAGCTTGGAAAGTGACGGGAATATTGCAGACAAAGGCCTAGAGACTAGATAGTTAGTTGAGTTGTAGTCATTCATTTATTTGTACAAGTTTATATTTTTCTACAAATGTAAAACTTGTGATCTTTGTAAATTAAATTAATTATATGAATCAGCATTGTTTGTGATTTTGATCTTCATGGCCGTGACAGCGTTCTACCGCCGACACTGCGGCGTAGGCTGGCTTGGACACGTCTCGTATCCGTTTAAAAAAAAACGGGTGCGGGTCGTGAAAGACGTCTCACACAGTCATTCTTCCTTCAGTGTTACCCTCTCCTTCAAAACCACGTTAAGGACTTCTATCCTTGAGACCCCTCAAGGACCCCTCGACGACCCACGGTCGCGAGCATTCTTTCCATGTTACCATATCATTTCATTCAACTCAATGCCTATTCGATAGTCCTTTCTCCAAAACTTATTAAATCAACCGTGGTTCATGCCTTAAACACTAAGTCCGTGCATCGTGCCTTAGGCCCATCGTGCTCTACGCGCCACTCCTGCCCAAGTCGACGGGCCTTGAGATCGTGGGACTACTTAACTTTGACAAACCGCAAAAGAGAGGGATGGTACTTGTAACGTCTTAGGTCAACCGACATAACTTTGCCTGACTTAACTTCGCAACAACTTAACGAGCAAAGGCTGCGTCAAGATTTACCTTAATGGATCTTGCCGTGCACGCATTCGACTTGAACGACCAAGTCAATCGGGTGCCTAGACTTAGGTCACAAGCCGCTCAATGCAACTTAACTCATGGGCAAGCCAAGGCTATGCCAAGCCTTGGGTGATGGGACCGTGCATGCTTTATGAAGCATTCATGCGGGCGGAGCCTATGACTTAGGCTACGATCATAATTTCGCCTACTCAACCAACTTTCCTTCTTCCAAGCCACGGAACGAAGGATCGAGTGTCATTTTCAAAGTACGCCGTGTACCAACTCTAAGCCGACCGTTGGACCTTTCAATATTCTAACTCAATTCGACCTGTCGGGATTATTTCCTTTAGCTATGTGGATTCGTCTCTTTTATTATCAAGCCTACTTGTGAGAGTTGAAAACATACGATTTATTATGTGAAGGCTAAGATGAGGCAAGTTCACCGAAACTATCCCACCTGAGCGAGCGGTCGCCTCGACCGAGCGATGTCTTCGAGCAGCCGTTGCAAGGATAAGTTCGAACGTAGTCGGCGTTCCTATTCCTCCGATTGACTGAGCGGGACGGGGCACTACATCATACACCACTCAGAAAAAGTTTCGTCCTCGAAACTAACTAAGTACACTTACTCATCGACTTATCACTCGAATGTTCAATGACTCTTGCGCACATTTCTTCTATGCATTTCTCAAATCTGAGCCACGCTCGTGCTACCCTTAATCTTTTCTTCTAAACTCACGATCTCAAAATCTTCGACACTTTCCCGTTCCTCAAGTCTCACTTGATTCAACATATCACTTAATTGGATCGTGCACATATTTTAGGCGTCCCCAAAATACATGTATTTCAGCCAAGTCTCGTGATAGAGAATCCACCATCACCACTCAAGTCGGATCGTGCACATATTCGGGCGTCCCTGATATACATGCATGTCAACCGATACTCGCGAGTGGTGCCTCCACAAATTCTACCACTTCGCACTCGGACGTCTGCCTAACCGCTAGGCTATGTCTTTTAGGCTATAGTCAATCCGTCAGTATTGGAATTATAGTTCCCAAACAACAACAATATCAACACTGACCCCATTCTAAGGTCAAACCAAATTGATAGTACGGGATTTTCTACCCAAGCTTGCATCAATCTGATTTCTAAACATTGAGCATCGATTCCCTACACACATTCCAACGTTTCGTCGTACGGGGTCCGAGTCATCCAGCAAAGCCATCTTATCGTAAGTTCACTCAACCAAATCTTCGACACATCAATATCGCTCGACCAGCAAGCCATTTCACATAGTCTATCTCTCCGAACACGTCCGACATAATCTGCCTATCAATCTTTCCAAGTCAAACACGCTACGACACAATTCATCGCTAAGCCATAATTCGTATTTCATACTCCTTAAGTCATTTTATCCCAATTCACGTATTCGATCATGAGGTCGTCTAGCTTAACAATATGTTGCCCCCGATCTCACGCGATTCAGATTATCCACGGTGGGCATGAATCACCATGCACGCTCCGGCGGGATAATTATCCTTATCAGGACGTAACTCTTGTTTTGCGTCTAGACTAATTCATTCTCGATGCGCGTATTGGACCTACTCAATCCTTAAGTTTTATTCTTTCGTCAATCGCAAGTCCAAACATCCTCGAATTTTCCATCGCATCAAACCAACAAGTCAAGACAATCAACGTTGCCGCGTCCTGATTTTCTGAGTTCGATCATTCCTGCGACATGAATCACCATGTCAACGTTCACACGGAACGATCGTCCCTAATCCGACGCGACGCATGTGCGAGACTGGAGTTGCGCTCGCGTAAGACAAGAATGTCGACAATGTGGTTATCCGCGTAACCATCAAGACACAATCATTTTCATCCTACATTCATCTCAATCAAAATTCTAAGTATAGCATCCAACCGAACAATAACACTTGCACGATCGTTATTCGCCGAGTTAGAGTACCCCCGAGTTATCGCATATCGATCTTTGGTACGCCTCAATACCATCGACGATATGCGTAACCTGACGATCTTCCTTTGCAACCAATTCTGAGTCGTACGAATGATGCTATCATCCGACTGGATAATCTCCTCGACATTCAATTCAAGTTCGATCATTATCCCTCCAATCATTCACAACATCAATTTTCTTAAACTAATTTCACGTTTTGTTCATCCGTTTATCTTAATTCATCGACCAACGTATTTTCTCAATTTGTATCATTCCTTGCTAACTCAAATCATCGACTAACATTCGATCCAATCCTTAGAGTCATTTGCGTAACTTCACAATTCACTTTTCATGCACGCTATCTTCTCATCGTGTTAACTTTTTCTATACGATCCTTATCGATTTCTTCAATCAAGTCATCCATTCGCACACCTTAAATTTTCTTCGATTCAATTCTACCTACTCAATAATTTTCGTATTTCATACTTGTAGAAGCATGAAAAAGAAGGGATCTTTCTTTTAATCCCACATCGGAAAGGAGAAGAAGGGAGGTCTCATTCCACTCTATATATAGGGACCTCTTGCCTCCTTTGAAAAGGGCACCAAAAAATAAATAAAGAAAAGGGAGCCCATTATCCAGGGAGCCCGTTCGAGCCACAAAAGTTGCAGTATTCTTCTGGGTTGGCTGCAAGTTCTTCACTCGCTGTCATGGCGAGGATAATTTGGACTCTGAGTACTATGCGCCCCACGGGCTAGTACGAAGAAGTCTAAGGCGGCACGGACCATACGCCCCAAACGTGCTATGCCAGCAGCAAGCCAGAAGCATGCGCTCACAATCATGCGCGCTGCTGATGGTAAGCTGTACAAGGTCGACTCGAGTGCTACGACGCCAAAAATGAGCCGACCTTCAAAGTCCTTGTCTCACTTGGGCGCATCTACTGCGTGCACAACCAAGTCGAGTAAGGCAAATCCAGTGGTCTTGAACTCCCGCGCCTCCTCTGGTTGTGCGTTTGAGGTCCGTTCAAGTCACTTCAAATGCTGTGGTTCCCCCACTACTGATCGGGATGCTTGTTTGGTGTTGGATCATGGGCGCAGCACTCACTTGACCACCCCGGCGCTTGGCCTTGCCATGCGCCTGAAGGGGGTGCGAAGGTGGCACTCTCACTCGACCATCCCGGCGCTTGGCCTTGCCATGCGCCTGAAGGGGGTGCGAAGGTGGCACTCTCCTCCAACGATCTGCGTAATGTGATCACTCACAAGCGCCGATCAGGAGAGCCGACCAACAAGCATAATGTGCCCCTCACAGGGCACACTTGTGCTACAGTCGCTATCAACTGCTGCTATCGCAAGACAGTGGCTCCACCACCAAGGCAGTCTGTGTTCCAACAGTTACAACATGTTGTACATGTCTCCCAGCGCATCACTCCGCCCCGTCAGAGTGAATCAACAGGCGCATCTACCAGCCTGGGGCTCTTATCTTCTGAAGGAGTTCACCGTCAAAGCTTCTTTGAACAAGGAGAACCATCATCCACAGTACAATGTCTTGCCAAGGAGGAGGATCAGTCGAATCCATCTTCGTCGAGAAGTCAAAGGAGAGACAACAAGACTCTCTCAAACTGTTGCTATTCATAGGCCAGGGCAAATCAAACCCATGCGCCAAGTGGCAACCGTCCTTTTGATGGATGAACTCGCCATGCCCTGAAGAACTCAACAGACGGATCAATGAAGATGTGCCATGCAAACAGATGCGCCCTTCAGCATCAAGACGCGCCCTTCAGTACCAAGCGCATCACAGAGGATGCGCCCCCATGCGTCCCTATACGCCTAGTGGAATGCCAATCGACGCGCACACTCAGCTGTCCATTGAATGTCAGAAATATTAAATGCCGAACTGACATAGTTGGCAGCACGCCTCCCGAAGTCTGAACAGTTCAGAAGACGAAGCATCGCCAACGTCAGCGTCATCATTACTTCCCTCCGACGGCTACTGCCACGTGGCCACCCAACCATCTCGTATGCGCCTCCGCAGCCATGTGCCCAAATCTGCATATGCCTCAAAAGCTGTGAGCCTCAGACTTTTCACTGATCCCTAAAGACAGAAGGAAAGTCACTGTTAAAACTCTGCATGCGCCTCAAAAGCCATGCGCCCCAGACTTCTCCTTGATCCTAAAAGACAGGAGTAAAGTCACTACTGAAGCTCTGCATCCGCCTCAAAAGCCATGCGCCCAGAATGGTTCGTGACTCCTAAAGGTTACGAGCCGAAGTCTCCTCATGCGCCCAATCCTAGGCGCATCTTACCAGATCATTCCTCCACCAAATCCGAGATCTCCGAGCCATGGGTCGATCACACGTGTCATTGGACTCAACTCATCCGAGATCTCAGCAACAGAAAGATCTTCTCCTCTGCTACGTGCCGGTCCACAACAGCAGTACGAAGAAGTCAACCCCTCGATCAGGGCGCATCGTCCATGCGCCTCCATCAGCAATCAACACGTGGCGTCCCCACGTACAGGCGCATCCTACATGCGCGCATAAGCAGCCAGACAGACTATATAAATAGAGGGATCATTTCCTTCTTCCAGACGGACCGACCTACGTGCACACATATCAACCTCCACAACGAACAGACAGAGACTTCGCACCACCAGAGAGGCAGACCTTCAGAGAACCGATAACCGTCGTCAGATCGTCAACGGAGTCAACACATTACCACTCACTCCATTGGCACAAGGAACCCAGATTAAACAAAAGTGTACTCCTAGGACTATGTCTAAGTCCTATATTGTAACACTGTTCTGTTTGTATTGAAATTTACAATCAAAGAATTTTAATGGCAAACAAGCTGGCGACTCTGCTGGGGACCTCTTTCTCCTCCACCGAGAAAGCTGTGTCACAATCCGACGACGTGAAGGTGGGCTCCTCCCACAAGATGCTGGTCGTACGCCTCAATCAACAGGCGTATGAGGAGTTCATCTCTGAAGGAAGTGCGAGTCCTTCGAAGCGGCTGCCGAAGCCGAAGAAGACCCGCCGAGTCTGGGTGCGCAAGGTCGACGCCTCGGGCACCACCACCGAAGGGGATGTGCCAATCCAGCCTTCCCTTCCTGCTGACGTCCTCAGCAACCAAGATGCGCCCACTGGTGCAGCGCATCTCTCGGAGAAACGTACGGCTAACCACGTTTCCCAGCCATCTCCCTCTTAGGCGAGAAAGATGCGTCGACGGAGCAGGGGCGCAGCCAATGCCCCGCGCATCACCTCTGATGCGCCACAGAAGGTCTCTGTCTTTGACAGACTCACTCGCTGTAGTGGCGAGGATAATTTGGATTCTGAGTACTACACGCCCCAGCGGCCTGGTACGAAGAAATCCAAGGCAGCACGGGCCATGCGCCCCAAACGTACTATGCCAGCAGCAAGCCAGAAGCATGCGCTCACAATCATGTGCGCTGCTGATGGCAAGCTGTACAAGGTCGACTCGAGTGCTGCGGTGCCAAAAATGAGCCGGCCTTCAAAGTCCTTGTCTCACTTGGGCGCATCTACTGCGTGCACAACCAAGTCGAGCAAGGCAAATCCAGTGGTCTTGAACTCCTGTGCCTCCTCCGGTTGTGCGTTTGAGGTCCGTTCAAGTCACTCCAAATGTTGTGGTTCCCCCACTTCTGATCGGGATGCCTGTTTGGTATTAGATCATGGGGCACAGCACTCACTTGACCACCCCAGCGCTTGGCCTTGCCATGCGCCTGAAGGGGGTGCAAAGGTGGCACTCTCCTCCAACGATCTGCGTAACGTGATTACTCACAAGCGCCGATCAGGAGAGTTGACTGACAAGCACGATGCGTCTCTCACGGGGCATACTTGTGCTGTGGTCACCATCAACTGCTGTTGCAAAGCAGCAGTCCCACCAAGGCAGTCGGTGTTCCAGCGGCTGCAACCATCGACACCTCTTCGACGTCGCCTCGGGAAGAAGGTGTCAACAGAAGAGGAACCAATGGTTGCTTCATGCAATGTGATCTCCAACTCCTCGTCAGTCCGAAAGGCGACTGGCAGTTTCTCTTCCTCGTCCAAGAGCCAGCCGAGGAAAACCAAGATAGCTGTCTCATCATCCGGAGTGTTCGAAGGCACTCGAGCGAGGAAGAAGTTCTTGGAGGAAGCTGGGGGTAGTCAGACCCTTGTCAAGCCTCCTTCTGAAGACGAGTGTGTCCAAAGCACACCTAGGGCAGATCCTCGAGGCGAAGTCAGCCTCCCATAAGCCCCTGAAGACGAGGATATCCCCCAGAACATAGCTGGGGGTAGTCTAGCATCTGCGGACCCGAGTTTCGGAGACGAAGAGGCCCTTCAACACGGAGCTGAGGGTAATCAGGCCCTTGCAGATGCGCCCGTGGTGAATGTTCTCCCGAACATAACCGCGGGTAGCCAAGACAAAGCTCCAGGAGAGGCGACTCCCCTACAAGAGAGCGAGGCCAAGAGTGAGGCCTCAACACATTCATCCACTCCCGGTCGCGTCATGACGGTAAACGTGACTGGGGCTGATGTCGAGTCTGATGTGCCGCCAACAGACCTCGTCCAGCGCATAGATACCCTGGAGGGAGGACTCAAAACCCTCTCTGCCTCCATGCAAACACTGACTCAGGCAGTGTTTGAGATACGGTCAGCTTTGACCAGGACACCTTCTACCGGTCCCGATCCAGGGGCTAATGGAGAGTCGAGTGTACCCCTTCAACGGGTATCCTCGGACGCAGATCGCCGAGAAGCACCTCGGACGTCAGAGCCCTCAAATGCTCAACATCCGGTGGTACCACCTTCCCCGACTCCCAGCTCCATGGAAGACGTGGTCAAGATGATCAGGGACCTGCGCGAGCGCTTTGAGTCCAAGACGAGACAAGAGGAGCGCCAGAAAATGGGCATCCCCCAGCCTTATCCCCTCGAGTGGAACAAGGTGGTTTATCCTCCAAAGTATAAACCACAAACACTGATGCCATACGACGGGAAGGACTCTCCGCGTCGCTACCTGACGTATTTTCAGTCTCAGACGGGACATCTTCCGAAGGAGGACGCGCTACTCACCAGCATATTTGTTGGGGCACTGAAAGGAGTGGCGTACGACTGTACTGCAGCCTCCCCGACAATTCAATATCTTCCTTCGACGACCTGACGCGCCTCTTTTTCGACCGTTTCTACGACGGCGGGAAGGACATGACAATGGCGTCCCTTATAGAAATACGCCATAAGGAGAAGGAAACAGTTCGAGTGTTCATCAAACGCTTCCGACAGGCCTGTTTCAGACTGCCCCCGGGCATGCCAGAACATGCGCTTCTCTCCTCCTGTAGCATGAACATGCTGCCTGCAGTCAAGCTCTGGCTCAACTCTACTCCTCCCCCCGACTGGAGCTCCTTAATCATTGAAGCAGAAGCCACGGAGAAGAAGACAGCCAACACTCATCTTCTGGGAGTCAGTTTCCCTGCCTTCGAGGATAAGGGGAAACGGCCTGCAGCCAACAACCCTGGACGAGAAACGAAGGGAAAACAGGCATTGACTGTCAATACCTCAAAAGGTGCGTCAGCACCTACCCAGAAGCCTCCACTTGCACCAAGGCCAAAGGAGGTTTATTCGTTCAACGACGAAGACACCCTGTAGCTCTTTGAGATACTGAAGCAGGGTGACAAGATCAAGCTTTCGGACCCAAAGCGTCCTGATGAGGTTGGGAAAGTGGACAACCCGAGGTACTGTCACTACCATCGGTTTGTCGGATACCCAACCAAGGACTGCTATGTCCTCAAGAATTACATCCAGCGCATGATTAATGCGGATGTAATCTCCGTCGACTACGAAGAGAAGACGGTGTCGGCCAACATGGTGTCACTCCAGTTTGGTACCCTGCCGTCGACTACAACACAGGATGGCGTCGTCCCCATCCCTAAGGCGACAATGGAGGTGGTTAACTTACCGCCAACCCGTGACAACGTGAATGGACTCATCCCACTCACCACATCTCGGGGAGAGATCCTGTAGGTTCACCCCGATCTCGTCTCCGAGGTGACTCAACCGGAGGTACGCCCTACCTCCAAGTCCAAAGGCAGGAAGATCAAGTCTTGCCGCATGGTCTCTTCTTCAGCGGAAGAGGCACTTCCTGTGCAGACGCGTTCACAACAGAACGCCCAACCCGACGAAGCTGCCGTCGAGGTGGTGCCTCCTTGCACCGTCCCTGCTGTCCAGGACGAGGGCCCGTCTAAGCCCTCGGCAGCCAATAAACAGAAGCAGATAGAGGCCCGCTTCGATAGGCCTCTACGAAAAGAGAATGCTTCGGGGCTAGCCAAGCCCCACAACTTCAACATACTGGCGCAACTGGCCAGTACTCCTGCCCGCCTATCTCTGTTCGAGCTCCTCCGTCTTTCCAAAGACTCCCGAGAAGCTCTCTGCGAAGCTCTGAAGGATGCTGAATCCT
Organism: Iris pallida; assembly: GCA_029216955.1. Lineage (NCBI taxonomy): Eukaryota > Viridiplantae > Streptophyta > Magnoliopsida > Asparagales > Iridaceae > Iris > Iris pallida. The sequence goes on from JANAVB010009798.1 coordinate 4,228,925, forward strand.
TTCTCAGTCAGGTCAAGCAGCCTGAAGATCTCCCGACTGTGTGCAAGCACTGTCACTGTGCGAAGGAGGTTATCCCCAATATAACCTTCACCAAACAGGACATGTTGCTCAAACACAATCGACACAACAGGCCGCTGTATTACACAGGGTACATCGGTTCAGTCAAGGTAAAGCGGATTCAGATTGATCCGGGGTCTTCCCTCAGCATCATCCCGAAGACGCTGCTCTCAACACTAGGGATCCCAATGTACCGACTAGCGCCCTCCAATACGACAATCAGTGGTTTCAACGCTAGCAAAAGCGAACCACTGGGCAAAATACGACTAAAGTGCCACATCGGTAACCTCAGAACCGAGGTCACTTGTTATGTCGTGGACGCTGAAGTCAACTATAACATTCTGTTGGGTCGCCCATGGCTGCACGAGTACATGGTGGTGCCATCCACGTTCCACCAATGTATGAAGTACGTGTCCACCAACAACGTCATCCGTACGGAGTTCGCGGACATCGACCCTTTCAAAGGGATTGAAGCCTACTTCACCGATGCCGACTTATACAAGTCACCTAACGAGGAGGAGGCCAATGATGCTGACGACGAAGCAGAAACGGCAGCAGAGCCGGACATGAAGCCTGAGGTCACTCCCGATGCTCCTTTGAAGATCCGACTCAAAGGCAAACCGCCTCAGAAGTTGCCTCCCATGAGCATTAAGCTACCCGGGAAAGCATCAGCTGCTCCTGAAGCTCCCCTAAAGATACGGTTCAAGGGAAAGCCGCCTCAAACATCGGCTCCCCTTGTGGCAAAACTACAGGGGAAGGCGTGGACCACCGGAAGCACAGCGGAAGCACCTCTGAAGGTGCATCTCAAGGGCAAGCCGCCGCCATCCCAGCCGCCAGAGAAGGCCCAGTTAGTCCTCTCGGACTCCCAGATCAGCGCTGTGGTGGACCCTTCCGATCCTACTCCAGTGCTTACAGATGAAAAGCTGGGGGAATATATCTCGGCCGATGTAGATGCCCCATCTCTCGACAATGTAATCCCACGGGATAAAATCTCATATTTCATCAATAACAGAGTGTCTTTTAATTATTCTAGTCTTCCACATTGGAATGCCATGTATACATTAGATAACGTTCTACGGTCATTGCAAACACAAATAACGACCGTCCATCATGTAAATCGAGTAGTCCCGTCCCAAGGAGTCTGTTACATAGTCCCACCACGGAGTCAAGACGAAGAATCCATCATCTTTGGCAAGGTCGAGCGTCATCAAGACCTCCCGCCACTCCAGCCAGAACCAGATGCCGGCAGAATGCAACTCTATCGGTACACGGACAAGGAAAAGTACCTCATCCAAAAGATGGGTTACGACCTAAAAAGTGACAAAGGCCTGAACTACGGCAAAGGTCGACGTCTCCCTCTCCGGCTTCCAACACCTAAAGGAAAGTCGCAGGACTACTACAATAGAACTCGACGGGGGGTAGGCTATGTTACGCCACCGTCAACGCCAGAGAGTTCAGACGCAGAGGAAGTTGAACATTCTCACTCGTCTGAAGCATCAACGTGGGATTCCGATACTAGTATCGGATCTGTCTTCAAGAGAGTGCTGTCAGCCAACATGACATCTGCACAATCTTAAGAAGAAGAAGGCGAAGACCAAGCGCCGGAATTCTTCGAAGAAGAAGCCTGGACTCAACGCCTGGGACAACAATGGGAGTCTCATTTTGAATTACGTGAACCTCCCACCGAAGACGAAGTCGAGCAGATCGACCTTGGGGATGGATCTTCTTCCAAACCCATCTTCGTCAGCAAAAGCCTAAAAGGAGAGGACCGAGAATCTTTAATCCAGCTGGCTAAAGAGTATATCGACGTCTTTGTCTGGAGCTACGAAGATATGCCGGGACTTGATCCCCAAATCGTGATGCATAGGCTGAATATCTTACCTGATGCCAAGCCTATCAAACAACAACAACGACGCTTCCGTCCGAACATCATGAACGCTATCGATCAGGAGGTAGACAAACTCTTGACCAGCGGTTTCATCCGTGAAGAGCAACACCCAGATTGGGTAGCCAACGTCGTCCCCCTCACCAAGAAGAATGGGAAAATACGAGTCTGTATCGACTTCAGAGACCTCAACTCTGCTTGCCCGAAGGACGAATTCCCGCTTCCAATCACCGACGTGATGATCGACAACACATATGGCTTCGAGCGCATGTCTTTCACGGACGGGTATTCGGGCTACAACCAGATCAAGATATTCCCCGATGACGCAAAACATACGTCATTCAGGACTCCAAAGGGCGTTTTCTGTTACACAGTGATGCCCTTCGGCTTGAAGAACGCTGGTGCGACATATCAACGTGCTATGAGCACCATTTTCCGTCAACACCTTCGCAAGACAGTCGAATGCTATGTTGACGACATCGCAGTCAAGAGCCGTCTCAAAGGAGATCATCTGCAAGACCTCAAGACAGTCTTCGACCTCATGTGGGCGCATCAACTCAAGATGAACCCCGCTAAATCCTTCATTGGGGTTTCGAGCGGAAAGTTCTTGGGCTTCATCATCACGGCGAAAGGCATTCATGTCGATCCCGAGAAGACCAAAGCCATTCTTGATATGGACCCTCCGAAGAATCTTCGAAAATTGCGAGGCCTACAGGGACGTCTGGAATACATCCGGAGGTTCATAGCAAACCTTTCCGGCAAATGTCAACCCTTCACCCAGCTCATGAAGAAGGGAGTCTCTTACGTCTGGACAGAGGAATGCCAAAAGGCTTTCGACGACATCAAAGCCTACCTGACGAGCCCTCCAGTCCTGGTGGCACCCGTCGCCGGCAAACCATTCCTACTCTACGTCCGTGCCATGGATCATTCCCTCGGTGCCCTGCTAGCTCAGAACAGCGACACAGGCTGTGAGCAAGCAATCTACTACCTCAGCCGAACTCTGATCGGGGCCGAACACCGGTACAACCCCGTTGAAAAGGAGTGCTTGGCTCTGGTATTTGCCATCCAAAAGACTCGTCATTATGTCTCGGGCCAGATAATTCATGTCATTTCTCGAGTCAATCCGCTCAGAGTCCTCATGACGAAGCCATGATCATTAAACTCCCGGCTTGCCACATGGGCGATCTTGCTAACGCCATACAACATGGTGTTTGTCCCACAAAAAGCTGTTAAGGGTCAAGCTCTGACCGACTTTTTAGCTGCACACCCCATCCCAGAGTCCTCAAGGCTCTATGAAGACATCCCGGATGAGGTCCAAGAATCAAACGTCACCGAAGAAGGCTCCATCTGGCGGATGTTTTTCAATGGCGCTTCAAGAACAGGCCCCAAAGGCCAAATTATCGCAGGAGTGGGGGTAGTATTAGTCTCCTCCGATCAACTGGTTATCCAGCGTGCTTACTCCCTTTCGAAGCCGTGCTCCAACAACGTTGTCGAGTACAACACGCTCATTATGGGACTCCAGCTAGCACAATAGCTGGGGGTGAATCATCTGGAAGCCTACGGCGACTCAAAGCTCGTCGTAAACCAGATCAGAGGGCAATACGAGATTCGCCATGAAGATCTGATCCCCTACCATGAAGTTGCATTGAACATCATTTCAACCTTCACCGGGTTCTTCATCGAACGCGTACCTCGTCTACAAAATCTAGAGGCTGATGCTCTGGCTGGCCTCGCAGCCTCCTTGGCGGCACCCCTCGGAACTCAATACTACGTCACGGTAGTGGGTCGAGACTTGGTCTGCCCTAAAAACAACCTGCGCTCACAAGTGGCTCACGCCATGTCAACGGATGCCGGTGTTAACGTCTGAGATTGAAGATTTCCGTTCATCGACTTCGCTGTCTACGGAATTCTTTCGGAGGACCCGAAAGAAGCCTTCTCAGTTAGGAGGCGCTCTCTTCGGTTCTACTACGATACAGCCACTAAAATACTGTACCGACGCTCCTACGATGGACTTCTCCTTCGATGTTTGTCCAACGAAAAAGCAGCCGAAGCTCTTCGAGAAGCTCATGATGGAACCTGCGGGGCCCATCAACCTGGTCCTAAGTTGCAGGATCGACTGCGACGCATGGGCTACTACTGGCCAACCATGGCCGCTGACGCTGTTGAATATGCTAAGAAGTGCCATGCGTGCCAGCTTCACGCAGACTTCATTCATATACCGTCCGAACCACTACATCCTACAGTCGCCTCCAGGCCCTTCGAAGCTTGGGGAATGGACATTGTGGGACCGATCACCCCTCCTTCATCGAGAGGACACCGCTTCATCCTAGAAATCATCGACTACTTCTCCAAATGGGCAGAAGCAGTTCCTCTGGCAGAAGTAAAAAGCTCCAGGGTGATCAGCTTCATAAAGCACCACGTCATCTACCGTTTCGGGGTACCCCGAAGGATCATCCACGATAATGGTCCTCAGTTCATCAGCCATGTTTTCAGCCGATTCTGTGACAAGAATCGCATTCAAAATGTGGCATCAACCGCCTACAATCCGGCAGCAAACGGATTGGCCGATGCATTCAACAAAATTATCGTCAGGCTACTCAAAAAGGTCGTGTCATCTAACAAACGCGACTGGGACAAAAAGCTCGGCGAATGCCTTTGGGCCTACCGCACAACGGTACGGACCCCGACAGGCAACACAACATTCTCCTTGGTCTACGGGAGCGAAGCGGTACTGCCTCTCGAGATTCAGATACCCTCACTCCGCGTAGCGATCACAAACCAACCCACAGAAGAAGACAATCAATGTCGTCGTCTGCGGGAACTGGAGGCACTTGACGAAAAGCGTCTTCTAGCTCAACAACGCATCGAACTCTACCATGCCAGTATATCACAGGCTTTCAACAAGAAGGTCAAGCAGAGGAATTTCCAAGTTGGCGACCTGGTTCTGGCAGTCAGGAGGCCGATGGTGTTGACTCACAAAATACAAGGAAAGTTCGAGCCCAAATGGGAAGGACCTTTCATCATCGAGACGGTATACTCAAACGGTGCTTACCGCCTCGCCAAACCCAATAGGGACTTGTTCATGATGCCCATCAACGACAAGTTCCTAAAGAAGTACTACTCTTGACATCTTTCAGACATGTGCTTCCACCAGGGGATCTGTGGACCCAATCATCAGGGCTCACAGATAATTTCCTTCCACAAAATTATATGCTTTCGGAACCCAGCTGTTCCGTGGCATCCTCCAGTAGAAGGGCAACCACGTCCACATCACCTCTAAGTTGTCCTCCTACACCCTACAAAGCGGAATCTTACATCCCATAAGACTACGCTACCCACCATGTTTACCACGTCCACATTACCTCTGAGTAAACATCCCGTACAGACAACCCCCGCGTTGCCATACATTGATCGCAGAACTTCCACGTCCACATTACCTCTGAGTAGTTCCGTGTATCCCCCAGAGTCATTCCTACCACGTCCATAACACCTCTGAGTAGGAAGATTCTATCATTTGAACCCCATATTTGCCACGTCCATATTACCTCTGAGTAAATATGTTGGTTCTCTCTCTCTCTCTCTCAACTTATTATCTGTACCTAAAAGCAAGGTGCGCCATGGATGATAAGTCCACATAAATTCTCCAGTGGAAGTACCCAAACCTATCACGTCCATACTACCTCTGATAGGATTGTCACACCTAAACAGCTCTACCATTCATGCTTCTTGTTCAAAGTATTTCAAAACTTGTCCAAAAGTTTTAAAAACTTTGAAGGGGGTCTTGTAGAAGCATGAAAAAGAAGGGATCTTTCTTTTAATCCCACATCGGAAAGGAGAAGAAGGGAGGTCTCATTCCACTCTATATATAGAGACCTCTTGCCTCCTTTGAAAAGGGCACCAAAAAATAAATAAAGAAAAGGGAGCCCATTATCCAGGGAGCCCGTTCGAGCCACAAAAGTTACATTATTCTTCTGGGTTGGCTGCAAGTTCTTCACTCGCTGTCATGGCGAGGATAATTTGGATTCTGAGTACTATGCGCTCTACGGGCTGGTACGAAGAAGTCTAAGGCGGCACGGGCCATACGCCCCAAACGTGCTATGCCAGCAGCAAGCCAGAAGCATGTGCTCACAATCATGCGCGCTGCTGATGGTAAGCTTTACAAGGTCGACTCGAGTGCTACGGCGCCAAAAACGAGCCGACCTTCAAAGTCCTTGTCTCACTTGGGCGCATCTACTGCGTGCACAACCAAGTCGAGTAAGGCAAATCCAGTGGTCTTGAACTCCCGCGCCTCCTCTGGTTGTGCGTTTGAGGTCCATTCAAGTCACTTCAAATGCTGTGGTTCCCCCACTACTGATCGTGTAACACCCAGTTTTCTGAAAATGGGGTATTTTTGAAAATTTATTATTTTAATTATTAATAATGATGATTTAGTCATGATATGATTTTTGGTGATTTTTAGTGTAATTAAAACCATTTTCTAAGTCATGACTTATGACTTTGTGATTTACTAATGAAACCCTAGTGTAACCTTAGAGTTACTTGTCCTAGAGACCAACCATGATCATGTGAGCCTAGTCATAAGTTTAGAACATCAAAATTGTGGTTTTAGCCTAAGGGGTATTTTGGTAAATTTCTAGAAATTAAGTAGGATTAGGGAGATTTTACTATTCATGGACTTTTGATTAGTGACTTGATAATCCCTAACCTAGTTACCCTAACTATAGGTTAACCCCTAACCTAGAATGACCAAGGGTTAGATTTTATCATGAATCAAGGTGTCAAAATATCTATTTTTACTTTAATAGATATTTTGCTTGATTTATGCAAAATATCCATTTAAGGCACAAAAAGTCCTTAGCTTAGCCAAGAAGTTTTGAACCCCCCCATGCCTAGTATGGCCGGCCAAGTGACCCCATGACAGCCCCTTGCCCCCCCTCTCTCCTATATAGCTAACACTTAGTTCATATTCCCATAGTTACATGAAAAATCAAAACCAAGAAAAACCTAGAAAACCTTCCACTAATTCTTCCATAACTTCTCATTTCAAGAGCTTGAACCTCTAGTTTTCTCCATTAGGTCACCTACAATCTAAGGGAGCCTAGGGAAGTGTGCTACTCAGATTTTAGCAAGGAAGGACAAGTTGGGCTTTGAGGCTAATCACCCTTGATTTTCAAGACATTTCACACATTGAGGTATTATGGCTAAACCTATTTAGATTATTGATTTTTCTTCATTATTGCATGCATATAGTTATAATATAGTTGTGGGTAGGGTTTGGTAAAAATTTTAGGGTTGTTTGGTGTCGTATCGAACACGTATCCTACATGTAAAACCCTAATTTTGCTCACTGTTTTTGTTCACTGTCATAGTATATTAACTCACTGTTTTCCAAATCTTTTTGAACCAAAACCTAGCCTAGCTAACCCTAACCCTAACCCTGTGTCACTGAGCACGTATTGGTTTATGTCGTGTCCAAAATTGGACACAACAGCTCTCAGTTTACACTGTTTAGACACTGCACAGTGCACATGAAATGTGCCTTGCTGCCACAGTGTCCAACCACACTCTACATGCCACTTGGACACGTCAAACTTGACACACGACACGGGGCAATGACTGACAGGTCATCCCCAAAGTTTGGGATGACCTCGTGTCCTGTCGGACACGGAATCGACTCTCAAAGGGTCGTTCAGTGCACAGTGTACACACACAGACACTCGACTTTGAGCGTGTCGTGTCCACTCTACACGACACGTGGACACTTCGTACTGACACGAGCACGAAGCCTATACATAGGCGAACACGTGGACACAATCACTTGGGTGTGTCGTGTCCCGTGTCGCGAACACGAGACACGGGAAAACACGACTACACGGTCTGAAACACGAATTTTGGGGTTTCTGATACGCATGTCGTGTCCACTCTACACGACACGTGGACGCGTATCAGGCACATGGACACGTAGCCTAGACCTAGGCGCACCTTCGGGTACAAGCACGAGGCCTGTGTCGCCTTGTGTCGTGTCCTAGACCATTTTTGGTTTTACACTGATACGCACTGTATCAGTGTACATCCTTTTACCCGATCGACTTTGAAACCTTGTGGACACGCCGTGTCGTGTCATGACACCGTGTCAGGCTACTAGGGACCTAGACTAACCTAGGGGCTATCATTACCAACCAACCTTAGGCCATCATAGTTCGATTTGGGTGGAGTTTGAACTAACCCAAATCGAGTGTGTGTAGTCCCAAATTCTAGTTTTCTGAAATTATCCCAGTTTTTAAAATCCAATTTCAAATGTATTTTTCTATATTTTAATGAGTGTAAATATATGTATACAGTATGTATATACGTAGTATATATGTATGTGTGTGTGTAGGTGAGGTTTGAGAGTAATTGGTTGAGTGTATAGGTAGTTGTGTGTGTGTGTATACATATGTATATATAGAGTGTGTGTGTTCTTGGTGTGTTCAGTCACTGTTCAGTGACTAAACAGAGGAACCCCCCCCCCCCAATTTTCAGTCTCCCCTATTCTCTCTCTCTATATGATTCTCTCTCTCTCTCATTATATCTCTATATATATGTTGTATATATATTGTGTATATATTGTATTAGGTATATATATACATATACATATATATGTCTATATGTTATATAGTTGTGTGTATAAATATAAGTTATATATATTTGGGTATGGGTATATACATATTGACCCCTATATATAGATATAATGTATAGACCCTATTATAGGTGTAAACCTATGAACCCTATAGCCTTGACCTAGGAATACTAACCTATGGGCTATGATACTAGCCTATGGCCATTAGGCCTAACCCTAATTGACTAGTAAACCAAGACTTAGCTAGTTTGACCCCAATTTGACTTAGTGTTGACCAAGGTCAACCTTAGGTCAAATTTGAACTAGCTTAACCTAGTTTTGACTTAAACTAACCTAGAATGACTAGTTTGACTAACCCTAACTAGTTTAACATTGTTTGACCTAACTTGGACTAGTTTGACCAGTTTGACTTTTAGTGTTGACCAAGGTTGACCAAAGTCAACTATAGGTCAAACCTTGACCTAATTGACCTAGAAAGGATTTAGATGAACTCTAAATGACTTAATGATCTAGGTTTGACTAAACCCTAGACTGTTGACTAGTTGATTATGGTTTGACCCATTCATGGGTAAATTATGACTTAAAGTTAAATGAGTAGTCCTATGTAAATGAAGATATATATGGGGTTAAGTAGAATACTTAGGAATTAAGTCTTGATTTGAGTTAGACTATGGTTTTAGCTTGATTATAAGGTTAAGGTTGTATTGTACTGTATATTTATATGTGGTATACCTTATATAGGAAGTTGGTTATACCTTAGCTTTGTATTATGGTATCTTAGGTAACCTAAGACAAGTTAGCCTATGGTTAGTTGAGTTAACCTTATAGAGCTGACTTAGATAGTTGACCATTGACTTAATCACCTTGCTGACTAGTCTTTGTTTGACCCAAAACCTTAGTTGGTCTAAGTTTGACCTAGACTTGACCCAGATTGATCATGTTGACTAGTATTTGACTTGTTTGACCTTGTTTGACTCTATTTGACTTAGTTTGATTCCCTGTGATCTAGTATGACTTCCTGTGACCTAGTTTGACTATTAGAGTTGACCCAGAGTTGACTTTTGACCAGATTGACCTAGAATCATGTAGTATGCATTGTACACTTTATTTTTACCATTGTGGATACATTGTGACTTGTATTGCTCTGATTAGGAACCATACACCTCTCCTCAGACAGTATATCCTCTTCAGACATTCAGTTATCAGGCGAGTACATTCTCTGACCGTTTCATACTTGTTCAGGCTTTACTTCTCGCTCTAGATTACTTTACTTGATGCTGTCACGTTGGTAACACGGATTGGTACTATATGGATCTTTACATGAGATGTTATCCCCCTCGGGAGCATCGGGTACTTCATGTTATGTGTGTTTCACTATCATCATGTACTCCTATGCTTCCATTATTCATGTACACTCATATGATCATGTACTCTCATGTTTACTGAGCCCTCATGTATACTATCATGTGCACCCTTTCATGGGCCCCATGTGATATCATGTACAATAACGTAACTTGTATAGATCCTTGTGTATTGATTGGGGTAACGGGGGAGTAGAAGTGGACATGTGAATAATTCCAAAGTAGTGTAATCATGTGTAAACTCAGTAGTGTAATCATGTATAAATTCTAGCCATTCACATGCCTATCTTGTGCTCTACATCACTAGTCACTTACAGTTCTCTATATATAGTAGATATTTTATTACAGATATCTCTTTTACAGCGTATATTTCCTTTCAGCAGTTCATGTATCTTACTCTATTGCCTGTATCGTATTTCCTAACCTGATATGAACTGTGTGAGATGTATTGTGCTCGTTCCTGTCCTGATTGGACCTGTTGAAAATATTACAGAGGATGAGGATGAGGCCCTGGTGACTACCTATTATGGAGCAGGACTAGATGATACTTATGTTGCGGACCCTCAGCAGGATCCACCTACAGCTGAGGAGGATGTTCCAGTAGTCTAGACCAGTTTAGTCTAGGCAGTCTTTTCTATATTTACTTTTTGTCTCACATTCTGAGTTGTATTTTGAGATGTGGAGATGTATAGACTCTTAGACTTATTGTATTATGAGTTGTCATTCTGGATGTTATGTATCCTAGACACTTAGACTTATTTCATCTATGCTATGGTTCTCTTTGAGTTACTATCTATCTTTTGTCTTTCATTCTTCTACCTTAGATGTGATTGAGACTATATGTTGTGATGTTACCTCCATTCGGAGAGTATAAACTATACAGGTACCTTTATATTGTTAGATGATTGACCTAGGATAGCGTTCTACCGCCGACACTGCGGCGTAGGCTGGACGTACCCACTTCTCGTGCCCTTACTCTAGGGTGCGGGTCGTGACAGATCGGGATGCCTGTTCGGTGTTAGATCAGGGACGCAACACTCACTTGACCACCCCGGCGCTTGGCCTTGCCATGCGCCTGAAGGGGGTGCGAAGGTGGCACTCTCACTCGACCACCCCGGCGCTTGGCCTTGCCATACGCCTGAAGGGGGTGCGAAGGTGGCACTCTCCTCCAACGATCTGCGCAACGTGATCACTCACAAGCGCCGATCAGGAGAGCCAACGAACAAGCATAATGTGTCCCTCACAGGGCACACTTGTGCTACGGTCGCCATCAACTGCTGCTACCGCAAGACAGTGGCTCCACCACCAAGGCAGTCTGTGTTCCAACAGTTGCAACATGCTGTACATGTCTCCCAGCGCATCACTCCGCCCCGTCAGAATGAATCAACAGGCGCATCTACCAGCCTGGGGCTCTTATCTTCTGAAGGAGTTCACCGTCAAAGCTTCTTTGAACAAGGAGAACCATCATCCATAGTACAATATCTTGCCAAGGAGGAGGATCAGTCGAATCCATCTTCGTCGAGAAATCAAAGGAGAGACAACAAGACTCTCTCAAACTGTTGCTATTCATAGGCCAGGGCAAATCAAACCCATGCGCCAAGTGGCAACCTTCCTTTTGATGAATGAACTCGCAATGCTCTGAAGAACTCAACAGACGGATCATTGAAGATGTGCCATGCAAACAGATGCGTCCTTCAGCATCAAGACGTGCCCTTCAGTACCAAGCGCATCACAGAGGATGCGCCCCCATGCGTCCCTATACGCCTAGTAGAATGTCAATCGACGCGCCCACTCAGCTGTCCATCGAATGTCAAAAACATTAAATGCCGAACTGACAGAGTTGGCAGCACGTCTCCCAAAGTCTGAACAGTTCAGAAGACGAAGCATCGCCAACGTCAGCATCATCCTTACTTCCCTCCGACGGCTACTGCCACGTGGCCACCCAACCATCTCGTATGCGCCTCCGCAGCCATGTGCCCAAATCTGCATACGCCTCAAAAGCTGTGCACCTCAGACTTTTCACTGATCCCTAAAGACAGAAGGAAAGTCACTGTTAAAACTCTGCATGCGCCCCAGACTTCTTCTTGATCCAAAAAGACATGAGTAAAGTCACTGCTGAAGCTCTGCATGTACCTCAAAAACCATGCGCCCAGAATGGTTCGTGACTCCTAAAGGTTACGAGCCGAAGTCTCCTCATGCGTCCAATCCTAGGCGCATCTTACCAGATCATTCTCCCACCAAATCCGAGATCTCCGAGCCATGGGTCGATCACACGTGTCCTTAGACTCAACTTATCCGAGATCTCAGCAATAGAAAGATCTTCTCCTCTGCTATGTGCCGGTCCACAATAGCAGTATGAAGAAGTCAACCCCTCGATCAGGGCGCATCGTCCATGCGCCTCCATCAGCAATCAACACGTGGCGTCTACGCGTACAGGCGCATCCTTCATGCGCGCATAAGCAGCCAGCCTGCAGACTATGTAAATAGAGGGATTATTTCCTTCTTCCAGACGGACCGACCTACGTGCACACATATCAACCTCCACAACGAATAGACAGAGACTTCCCACCACCAGAGAGGCAGATACAGACACTCAACGTCTTCCTCCTTTCAGCAAGCTCTAACACCCAGAGCAATCCAGACCTTTAGAGAACCGATAACCGTCGTCAGATCGTCAACGGAGTCAACGTATTACCACTCACTCCATTGGCACAAGGAACCCAAATTAAACAAAAGTGTACTCCTAGGACTACGTCTAAGTCCTATATTGTAACACTGTTCTGTTTGTATTGAAATTTACAATCAAAGAATTTTAATGGCAAACAATACTCGCACAATCCTCAATCCCGTACACGTTTCGTGCGCGTCAATTGTTAGGTCGTTCGAACCGACTCGTCCAAATCCTCAAGATTACAACTTGCTCAACGACACTCAATCTAAGGCTTTGCATAACGCGACGCTTGCTGATAAACTCACCGACATCCCGCATCGTCAATCAATCGATCGACATCCCTGAGACTATCGCATACACCACTCAGGGATAAAGTCATTCAACAAATCCTCAACTTATCTTTTAAATCAAAATCGACTTCTTCAAATTTTTCGTTCGAACCATTCCACGAATTCCAAGCACGCTCATCTATATCTCACCGACGTTATCGTCGCTCGATAGCACCCCTATCGATAGTCATCTCACTTTTACTCAATCGAGTTCAACTCATTCTTGCTCGACACAGTTCGAATCCCGCACTTGACTTTTCTATGGTCGACGCAATTTTTGGTATATATACCCAGCCCGACTTAGCCAACCGTGCTTACACGAACCATATTTTTGTTTTATCAAAAAACTGTTCTCCTATGTTTTGCAAAATAGTTAGACTTATTGTATGGACATCCGTGGGACATTTGAGAGAGAGCGCACCAACGATATCAACTTTGCGGAAGCAATATTTCAGAGTTTGCAGAAACAACGGAGTTAAAAAATTCAATCGATAGTCCAAGGATGTAAAGCCATGCTCTGATACCATTATGTCATGTCCCGCTCGCGTAGGAGCGATCGTCCTCGCTAAGGCGTGATGCCGCACGAGCCTAGATTGCGCTCGTGCAAGGCGGGTTCCATAACGGCCGATTTCAGCGGCTACGACGGGGTCGTCGCACAGAAGTCCCAAGTAGAGACATTGAATAATAGCAGCGAAATTTAGAAAGCAAACACAAATAATTAGAAAACACTCTTTTATTGATATTGAAACAAAGGTTACAATGGGACGCAAGGCCAAGATTACAAGTCTCTCAAGCTCACTCAAGCTCACTCATCTCACATTACAAGTCACTCAGCTCTCTCTCATCTCTGAATACAAGTCTTGAGCCAGCGGATGCTTTGGAAGGCGACGTCCATATATTATGTCCCGTATAAGTCTTGACTCCATGCGGCCGCACGCTTTGAATCGCCAAGGAACTCCTTGCCTCGACGCATCTAAGCGAGCTCCGCGCCACGAGCTTCTACCTGTGCCTGCACATGAAAACTATATGGGTGTTAGTACTCAACTGTAGTGGTGGAATGAGCTCCTCGCCCACCCATACAAAACCTACACGTTAAATTTACTTTGTGCAACATAGTCCCTTCTTATCAATTATCTTTCTACTCTTGCCTTAGGATCGGTTTTAGGACAGACGCCTTGGCCTATTTGGTGTCTCTAGACCACCCCGTGCTTGCAACAACAACGTCGACTCAACAACGTTAACCTATCAAGTCGTGCTTGCCTTTCGACCAAAATCAGAGACGCAACTACGCGATAAGACTTCATTCCCGTGTGACCGTGCTATAAGTCCTTGTTGAGGCCATGCCTCGCAACTCAAATGAGACTCAATCATATCGCCGCCTCGCGATCCTTCGCTACTAAATCATCAACTGACCCATCCAACTTATGAACTAAATGTCACTCGACCAACTTTGTCTTGCGGCGTTTCCTGACTTAAACTCAAGACAACTCAAACCAACTTATACAACTTATATGCCGACAACATAAGACTCGACGCCACATCTCGTGCCGAAGCACGTCGCCTACGTTGCAGCCAAATCTTAGGCCCTAAAATATTATATTTATCGTGTACGCATTCTTTCCGAATCTTGATTCACTTCACCTAATACTCGACTCAGTCCAAAGGCATATACGCGGATCGCCGCCCATGCCGACTCATCTATATGAGGTTACTAGCATAACAAGCTATACCTGGACTCATAGCTTGCGGTTGGCCGGGACCATTATGTCACGCCCCACTCCCGTAGGAGCGATCGTCCTCGCTAAGGCGTGATGCCGCACGAGCCTAGATTGTGCTCGTGCAAGGCGGGTTCCATTACGGCCGATTTCAGCGGCTGCGACGGGGTCGTCGCACAGAAGTTCCAAGCAGAGACATTGAATAATAGCAGCGGAATTTAGAAAGCAAACACAAGTCATTACAAAACACTCTTTTATTGATATTAAAATAAAGGTTACAATGGGGCACAAGACCAAGATTACAAGTCTATCAAGCTCACTCATCTCACATTACAAGTCACTCAGATCTCTCTCATCTCTGAATACAAGTCATGAGCCAACGGATGCTTTGGAAGGCGACGTCCATACATTATGTCCCGTATAAGTCTTGACTCCATGCGGCCGCACGCTTCGAATCGCCAAGGAACTCCATGCGTCGACGCATCCAAGCGAGCTCCGCACCACGAGCTTCTACCTGTGCCTGCACATGAAAACTATGTGGGTGTCAGTACTCAACTGTACTGGTTGTATGAGCTCATCGCCCACCCATACAAAACCTATACGTTAAATTTACTTTGTGCAACATAGTTCCTTCTTATCAATTGTCTTTCTACTCTTGTCTTAGGATCAGTTTTAGGACAGACGTCTTGGCCTATTTGGTGTCTCTAGACCATCCCGTGCTTGCAACAACAACGTCGACCCAACAACGTTAACCTATCAAGTCGTGCTTGCCTTTCGGCCAAAATCAGAGACGCAACTACGCGATAAGACTCTATTTCCGTGTGACCGTACTATAAGTCCTTGTTGAGGCCGTGCCTCGCAACTCAAATGAGACTCAATCATATCGCCGCCTCGCGGCCCTTCACTACTAAATCATCAACTGACCCATCCAACTTGTGAACTAAGTGTCACTCGACCAACTTTGCCTTGCGGCATTTCCTGACTTAAACTCAAGACAACTCAAACCAACTTATGCAACTTATATGCCGACAACATAAGACTCGACGCCATATCTCGTGCCGAAGTACGTCGCCTACGTTGCAGCCAAATCTTAGGTCCCAAAATATTTTTTTTATCGTGTACGCATTCTTTCCGACTCTTGATTTACTTCACCTAATACTCGACTCAGTCCAAAGACATATACGCGGATCGCCGCCCATGCCGACTCATCTATATGAGGTCACTAGCATAACAACCTATACCTGGACTCACAGCTTGCGGTTGGCCGGGACTCTTCCAGCGCAAGGTAGCTAGCCCCCTGGAAGTCCCCGACTAACCCGGTGCTATCGACTCAGCACAGCTATCACCGTATTTTCTTAGGCCGAAACGGTCCCATGGCCCTGGGTTGCCGTTACGGAGAAACTCTACCTTGTCGACCCCAATGACCATGCAAGACCCTGACTCAAACTGACGTCTCACACAGTCATTCTTCCTTCAGTGTTACCCTCTCCTTCAAAATCACGTTCAGGACTTCTATCCTTGAGACCCCTCAAGGACCCCTCGACGACCCACGGTCGCGAGCATTCTTTCCATGTTACCATATCATTTCATTCAACTCAATGCCTATTCGATAGTCCTTTCTCTAAAACTCATTAAATCAACCGTGGTTCATGCCTTAAACACTAAGTCCGTGCATCGTGCCTTAGGTCCATCGTGCTCTACGCGACACTCCTGCCCAAGTCGACGGGCCTTGAGATCATGGGACTACTTAACTTTGACAAACCGCGAAAGAGCGGGACGATACTTGTAACGTCTTAGGTCGACCAGCATAACTATGCCTGACTTAACTTCGTAACAACTTAATGAGAAAAGGCTGCGTCAAGCTTTGCCTTAATGGATCGTGCCGTGAACGCATTCGACTTGAACGACCAAGTCAATCGGGTGCCTAGACTTAGGTCAGAAGCCGCTCAACGCAACTTAACTCATGGGCAAGCCAAGGCTATGCCAAGCCTTGGGTGATAGGACCGTGCATGCTTTATGAAGCATTCATGCGGACGATGCCTATGACTTAGGCTACGATCATAATTTCGCCTACTCAACCAACTTTCCTTCTCCCAAGCTACGGGACGAAGGATCGAGTGTCATTTTCAAAGCACACCGCGCACCAACTCTAAGTCGACCGTTGGACCTTTCAATATTCTAACTCAATTCGACCTGTCGGGATTATTCCCTTTAGCTATGTGGATTCGTCTCTTTTATTATCAAGCCTACTTGTGTGAGTTGAAAACATGCGATTTATTATGTGAAGGCTAAGATAAGGCAAGTTCACCGAAACTACCCCACCTGAGCGAACGGTCGCATCGACCGATCGATGTCTTCGAGCAGCCGTTGTAAGACTAAGTCTGAACGCCGTCGGTGTTCCTATTCCTCCGATTGACTGAGCGGGACGGGGCACTATATGTGTCATGTCAATGCATGTAATGTTGGGTTTTTAGCCTTTAGTTTTGGTTTTTAGTCCCATATCGGCTAGAAAGGAATGTGTATCTCCATATATATGAGTCTTTGCTCTTTATGGAGATGCACATGTAGTGCACATGGGTGTGTGCCATGTGGGATTAATTATTAATGGTATAAAGGCTTAATCAATAATTAATAAGCTGTAAGCTTTTTGCTCTTGGGGAATTTATTTCCATAGGAGCTAAGCCCCGTTGGGGCTTAGCGACTCGGACTCGGACTCGGACTCGGGCTCGGGCTCGGACTCGGGCTCATGAGGCGTAATGTGGCGTTTTGTTGGCGCACTTTGCACTTAGCACGTCAGCATCGTCGCTAGGCGCATAGTGCGCTTAAGTTGTGCTCGTTGCGCGAGCCACTTGCGCGACCACGTTGCGCGGCCCGTTACGCGAGCCCAGTTACGCTGGCCCAGTTATGCAGCCCAGTACGCCCAGTACGCGCAGTGTGCACAGCGTACGCAGCGTGCGTAGAGTGCGCAGTGTGCGCAGCGTACGCAGTGTGCGTAGAGTGCGTATGTGCGTATGGCTGGCTGCATATTAGAGCAGAAACTGTTGCAGCAGTTGCTGCACTTTTAGGAGTGGTTCAGCCACTACCCTGAAGTTCAGGCAACTGCTTGGCAACCGCCCCGTGGGCTATATATGCAGGTTCTCTCCTCTCTCTCAGTGTTGGAGAAATCAGAATTCCAGGAAGAAAACTCTAAGTGTTCTTTAACACAACAGAGTAGTGAGCGTGTTTTTTAACACAAATACTAGTACTTTTTAGTACGCGTGGGTTCTGTTACTTCAGAAACAGAGAGAGAAGAGTAGAGCCATTGTCAGAGGAGTTCGCCGTCTTCCGAGGAGTCAGAAGAGCAGGAGTGTTCCAAGGTTTTCCGTCAACCTTGCTGGTTCCTGGAAGCTGTTCGCAGAGGGCGAATAAAGCTTTGAGCAACGGTGATCATTCACCCCAGCAATTCTATTTCTCGCCTGTCACCCTTCTGTTGCCTTTAGCAGTTCTGTCAGTATCTTCTTTTTAGAAGGCACTACTGCCAGTTTGCTACGATCACGAAAATCTCTTTAGATTATTCGTGAATTACGATATCTTTTTAGATCTCGTAATTTGCAGAATCCTTCTGGATCTCTGTTGTAAAACCTTCTTTAAGGAATTGCATTTGAAACGTTGTCTTTACAGCTGTTTTAGTTTCTGTATTTTCCATCGAAAAGCGAGCTCCGGCGTTCCCGGCAATAACAATCTCAAAGCTTTACCGCTACGAAGGAAAATATTAATGCTTCACTCCTAAACACTGACTTCTGTAAGTTAGAGAAGTTTGATGGAGAGCATTATCAAGTCTGGAAGAGAAAGGTTTATCTCACTCTTCAACTCAGAGACGTGGATCACGTGCTTCTTGAAGAGGAACCTACCGTTCCAGATACTGGGTCTGCTGCCGCAATCTCTGCGGCTACTAAACTTCAGGCCAAATAGAGAAGGGAGAATAGCATTTGCAGGTTGCTTATCCTGAATGCTATGGAGGATTCTCTAGCAGAATCCTACAGTAAGAAACCAATTGCCAGAGACATATGGGAGTCTCTGGAAAAACTGTACGAAGAAGACAAGAACAGGAGCAAAATATTTGTGGTTTAAAAATATCACAAATGGCTCTTTGAGGACGAGAAGTCCATGCTGCCGCAGGTCAAAGAATTTCTGAAGCTGCAACAGAAGTTGGAAGACGAGGCTATGCCCCTCCCCGACAAGTTTATTGTTGGAGGGATTGTCTTAAAGCTCCCCGCTGGGTGGAGTAAGTTCTATGCAAACATGCATAGGAAGAAGCTGGAGATCACCCTTCAAGATCTCCTGCAGAAAATTTATGTTGAAGACCAGATGAGGGCTCAACATAAAGTTGACACGCTTTTCAAGCAATTGGCTAACGCCAATCTGGTTCAGACCAAGGAAACAAAGGAAAAGGGAAAGCGTGCAGATTTCCAGAAGAAGAAGAAGAACCCTAACAACTTGAATGTTAAGGAAACTTCTTTCAAGTCAAAGAAATCTAAGGCAAAGATGCCTTGTTTCAAGTGTGGCCAGTTGGGCCATTTCAAAAGTGAATGTACAGCACCGGCCAAGAAATCAGAGCAAGGTGAGCCTAGCAAAGTCTCAATGGTTACTGATGTAATTGCTATGATTGGACAGGTTGATGCTGTAGGATCTGATTCAGACTGGTGGGTAGATACTGGAGCCACCTGCCATGTCTGCTCCAGTAAGGAGTGGTTCACCACCTACACACCCACTTCTGAAGCGGTTGTGATGGCGAACCAAGCACAAGCTGAAGTGCTCGGGATCGGGACGGTGGTGTTGAAGCTGACTTCGGGGAAGTCTCTGACGCTTCAAGGCGTAAAGCACGTACCTGATATCGCCAAGAACCTGGTCTCGGGAGGCCTACTCTGCAATGCAGGCCTCAGGATGGACATCAATGCTGGCCAGATGGTGATGTCTATCAAGGGAATATATTTCGGAAAAGCTTTTTATACCGAAGGAATGTTCAAGATTCAGCTTGTAAATCAGTCCAATGTAATTAATGTAATTAATGAAATCACTCCTTCTGCTTATACTTTTGAGTTGTGGCATAATAGGCTAGGACATGTTCATTGTAAACGAATAAACAGAATATCTAGTCTAGGACTTATCTCCAAGTGTGGGGGTAAGGTAGAGAAATGTGAAGTTTGTGCTCAAACGAAGATCACAAGAAAACCCTTTCCTCGGGTTAATCGAAGTACAGATCTTCTGGAGTTGGTACACTCAGATATCTGTGATTTCAAACAGTTCTCTACAAAGGCCGGGATGAAGTATTTCATAACCTTTATCGACGACTTCTCAAAGTATGCATTTGTCTACTTGCTGAAGGCTAAAGACGAAGCATTCGAGAAGTTCAAGGAGTTCAGAGCCGAAGCTGAGCGGCAGACTGGACAACAACTCAAAAGGATAAGAAGTGATCGAGGTGGGAAGTACATGTCTCATGAATTCGCATCGTTCTGTAAGGAACATGGAATTGTCAATGAGACTACGGCTCCGTACTCTCCTCAATCAAACGGAGTAGCTGAGAGGAAGAACAGGACGTTGACAGAAATAATAAATTCAATGTTGTTGACTGCTGGCCTTCCTAAGTGCTACTGGGGAGAAGCTGCATTGACGGCCACTTTTATTCTAAATAGAGTACCTCATGCAACTTCAGACGTTACTCCTCATGAACTCTGGTTCAAGGTCAGACCTAACTTGAATGTCATTCGAGTGTGGGGGTGTCTGGCGTATGTCAAGCTTCCAGATCTAAAGATTCAGAAGCTTGGGACAAGGACTACAAAGACGATCTTCTTGGGGTATGCCGAGAAGAGTGATGCTCGGAGATTTCTTGATATTGAGTCAAATCATATCATTGAATCTCGCGATGCAGAATATTTTGAAGACAAGTTTGCAAGGCACAAGAATATTGTTCTTCCGGATGTTCCGAAAAATAATGAGGGTACACAAGAGACTGAAGTCTTCAATGAAGATGTGGTCCAAGAAGATGTTGTTGTTGAAACAACGGTTGAACCAGAACAAACTGAGCCATCAGCTAAGCGTGTGAGGAGGCCGAAGGACTTCGGAAGTGACTTTGTCACCTATCATGTAGAAGCAGATCCGCTTACCTATGATGAGGCGATGAAGACCAGAGACGCGGTTTTTTGGAAGGAGGCGATTGACAATGAGATTGATTCCATCACCTCAAATAACACTTGGGTGTTGGTTGATCTTCCTGAAGGAGCGAAACCCATCGGATGCAAATGGATCTTCAAGAAGAAGATGAAAGCAGACGGAACTATTGACAAGTTCAAGGCTAGGTTGGTAGCCAAGGGGTTTTCTCAGAAGCAGGGGATTGACTATTTTGACACGTATGCTCCAGTAGCCCGGATGACCACCATGAGAATGTTGATTGCTCTCGCAGCAATACATAAGATGGTGATACATCAGATGGATGTGAATACGGCTTTCCTAAATGGCGAGCTGACCGAAGAGATTTACATGCAACAGCCAGAGGGATTTGTCATCAGGGGTCTTGAAGACAAAGTCTGCAAGTTGGTGAAATCCTTGTACGGTCTTAAACAGGCTCCCAAGATGTGGTATGAGAAATTTGACAAAGTTATAAGGTCAAATGGCTACATGGTCAGCGATACGGACAAGTGTGTTTACACGAAGTTCGCTGATGGAAGAGGTGTGATCGTTTGTCTGTACGTGGACGACATGCTTATCCTAGGTACGGATATTAGATGTGTCACGGAGACAAAGAAATTTATCTCAAGCAAGTTCAGTATGAAAGACTTGGGAGAAGCTGATGTGATCTTAGGGATCAAGATCATCCGGACAGACACTGGACTAGCGCTGTCACAGTCTCATTATATTGAGAAAATGATCACTCGTTATGGGTATCGGGATCTTCCAGGGATCGATACGCCGTACAGGTGTGATCTGAAGCTGAAGCCTAATTCAGGGGAAAGCATCAGGCAGCTGGAGTATGCAAGCGTAATCGGGAGTTTGATGTATGCTACTACTGCCACAAGGCCTGACATAGCTTTCGCCGTGGGAATGCTGAGTCGTTTTACGAGCAATCCAGGTGTTGAACACTGGAAAGCTGTAGAACGGGTTATGAGATATCTCAAGAAAACTCAGACATATGCACTGTACTACAGCGGAGATCCTCCGGTAGTGGAAGGCTTCAGTGATGCCAGTTGGTGCTCAGAGGTGGAGAGCGAGAGGTCCACAGGTGGATACATTTTCACAATGTGTGGAGCTGCTATATCGTGGAAGTCGAAGAAGCAGACTATGCTCTCGCAGTCATCCATAAAATCTGAGTTCTTTGCACTTGATACCGCAGCCGAGGAAGCAGAATGGCTTCGGGAGCTCATGTATGATCTTCCAGTGGTTGGGGCGCAAATACCGACGATACCGATATACTGTGACAACCAGGCGACTGCGGCGGTGGCATCAAATGACCTTTTCAACGGGAAGAAGAGGACTGTGCGGTTGAAGCACAGGGCAGTACACGATCTTATCAAGAGAGGTGTTATTGCAGTAATTGATATTCGGAGTCAGGAGAATCTGGCGGATCCGTTCACCAAGGGCCTCAAGCGCCAGCTGGTCGATGACACAGCTTGTAAAATAGGCTTGAAGGCATTCTGATATTGTATTATTGTATTCCTACCATAAAGTTTTATGCTATTAGTTCAAAGATTTATCTACTAGGCATCTAGCTTTTGGTTCAAGGGAGGACCACTAATCGGAAGAATATCAGGAACGGTGGGTACATGTTCTATTGGGCATGGAGAGGTTACGGACCTATAACCACTGTTGTCTACTGTTGTTTTCTGCGGAAAACAGGTCCTGTGGGAGGTTGGCTTAAATGCCTTAATGAGTTCTCAGGCATTTGGAATGTCTGGTATGCTTTACAGGAAGCATGGTAGCACAGCACTACAAGGAGTGTGACTCCATGCTATGTGTGGCGGTGACTCCACCATGAGGTTCTCGAAGGAGGTAAAGCCTCGACTATATTAGCCAAGTCACAGCGGCGTAGCACCGCAAATAGGCAGTTGGCCTAATGCTGTATATTGAATTAAAGAGGGATGTAGTCAGCACTACAAAGAGGAGGTGTTCCTCATGTTACGGGTGGCACGACACCACAATGAGGTAAACCCGGCTAGGGATAAAGCCTCGGCCTTGCAAGCCATGTCGTAGCGACGTAACACCGCACAGAAGCGTAAGGCTTCATGCTGGGTAGTTTGGCACTACAAAGGGGCTAGACCTCATGCTATGGGTAGTATGACACTACAATGAGGTTCCCGGTGATTCGGGATAAGGTCCTCGGCTTAAGGCCATGTCATAGCGGCGTAGCACCGCAAAGGAAGCGTTGGACGCTTCATGCCATGTCTCTTTAATAAAGAACTCACCTATAGTGTATGGACAAAGAGATATCAGGCCGTCTCTTGAGGGTAAACTTGTAGACGCCCAATATTATACACTGAAACCAGGCTGGCACACGGCCTTAAATGTGCAGCCAGAAGCACATGTAACTACATTATGTGAGTGGAAAGAATTTCAGCTATGATGCAGAATTCAAGGCTTAGTCCATTCTTGTATTATAGTTTGATTTTTGACTCACGTGGGAAGATTCAAATCTTAAGTGGCATCTATCCTAAAAGCATAATGGACAGTTACTGTGGGGAACACTCGTACTCATATATAGAGATATGTGGGGGATTGTTGGGTTTTTAGCCTTTAGTTTTGGTTTTTAGTCCCACATCGGCTAGAAAGGAATGTGTATCTCCATATATGTGAGTCTTTGCTCTTTATGGAGATGCACATGTAGTGCACATGGGTGTGTGCCATGTGGGATTAATTATTAATGGTATAAAGGCTTAATCAACAATTAATAAGCTGTAAGCTTTTTGCTCTTGGGAAATTTATTTCCATAGGAGCTAAGCCCCGTTGGGGCTTAGCAACTCGGACTCGGACTCGGACTCGGACTCGGGCTCGGGCTCGGGCTCGGACTCGGGCTCATGAGGCGTAATGTGGCGTAATGTGGCATTTTGTTGGCGCACTTTGCACTTAGCACGTCAGCATCGTCGCTAGGCGCATAGTGCGCTTAAGTTGCGCTCGTTGCGCGAGCCACTTGCGCGACCACGTTGCGCGGCCCGTTACGCGAGCCCAGTTACGCTGGCCCAGTTACGCAGCCCAGTACGCAGCCCAGTACGCCCAGTACGCGCAGTGTGCGCAGCGTACGCAGCGTGCGTAGAGTGCGCAGCGTACGCAGTGTGCGTAGAGTGCGTATGTGCGTATGGCTGGCTGCATATTAGAGCGGGAACGGTTGCAGCAGTTGCTGCACTTTCAGGAGTGGTTCAGCCACTACCCTGAAGTTCAGGCAACTGCTTGGCAACCGCCCCGTGGGCTATATATGCAGGTTCTCTCCTCTCTCTCAGTGTTGGAGAAATCAGAATTCCAGGGAGAAAACTCTAAGTGTTCTTTAACACAACAGAGTAGTGAGCGTGTTTTTTAACACAAACACTAGTACTTTTTAGTACGCGTGGGTTCTGTTACTTCAGAAACAGAGAGAGAAGAGTAGAGCCATTGCCAGAGGAGTTCGTCGTCTTCCGAGGAGTCAGAAGAGCAGGAGTGTTCCAAGGTTTTTCGTCAACCTTGCTGGTTCCTGGAAGCTGTTCACAGAGGGCGAATAAAGCTTTGAGCAACGGTGATCATTCACCCCAGCAATTCCATTTCTCGCCTGTCACCCTTCTGTTGCCTTTAGTAGTTCTGTCAGTATCTTCTTTTTAGAAGGCACTACTGCCAGTTTGCTACGATCACGAAAATCTCTTTAGATTATTCGTGAATTACGATATCTTTTTAGATCTCGTAATTTGCAGAATCCTTCTGGATCTCTGTTGCAAAACCTTCTTTAAGGAATTGCATTTGAAACGTTGTCTTTATAACTGTTTCAGTTTCTGTATTTTCTATCGAAAAGCGAGTCCCGACGTTTCCGGCAATAACATGTAACTATGGATAACCAGGGAACACACATTCATGATAATAAATCACGGTCGCAAGTCCAAACGGGCTATCAACCATGGAAAAGATTGAGAGAATGTAAACAATCAACAAGAACTGAACTGAAAAAACACACACACGTATCGGAATTGAAAACAATTGAGATATTTAAAAACACCCAAAAAAATTGATGTTTGAAGCAAGAAATACTTACCAATGCACGGGCAATGCGACTGGATGATCCACTATGTTAATGTGCACATGTGTTTCCACCTCCATCTAGAGGGAGCTCGAGAGAGTTAACTCTCTGAGAGAGAGAGAATTTGAAACTCAGGAAAAATAGAGGGTTATATATATAATCTGACCAGACGGATGCCACCCATTCAATAAAATCTAGGAAAGTCATAGTTTATGGATATTTGCGCTATCACGTATCTCTAGATGGGTCATATGGTAATGCCATGGGACTCTACAAGTACCGATTAGTCGACCAGAAAATTCGTTTAGTTACTCAAGAGAACCAAGAAACACTTATTAGTTGCATAGTTAAGATTATTTCATTCCTAAAATCTACAACATCTTACCAGATACACTCGAGTGATACTCAAGGTACACTAATAGAGAAAACCCAATAAATTATGCCCAAGTAAAAAATCTATAAATACGAGCAAGCTATGGTATCGATTATCGAGAGCTTGCACTAGGAGGACCACGTTGTACCATCAGTGCACACGATTCACGTATTACGATAAAACTCATCATCACGATCAAGATACCCTAAAAACAAAATACGAGAAAATATACAAATACACGCGTGTATACGTATAAAATATTGATATGGGGAGATGAGTGTTACACGGGAAGCTTGTTCCTGCCTATGGACAACATAATTGTATATATTCTAGACTACAACTTGTTAGTCCCGGGGCTTGATCAAAGATGAAAAACAAATGCAATCGAG
Source organism: Iris pallida (assembly GCA_029216955.1). NCBI lineage: Eukaryota > Viridiplantae > Streptophyta > Magnoliopsida > Asparagales > Iridaceae > Iris > Iris pallida. The sequence goes on from JANAVB010009798.1 coordinate 4,254,549, forward strand.
ATCTGAGATGTCACACAAAACTTTTCAGTGATCAAACTCAAGATCTACGATGGTACAATAAATCAAATAACCAAATTACAATCTGAAGGACGGAAATAGTAAAGAGAAGATCTCTCGTTCTTCCTTGCAAACGTGTTGCAATTGGGACAGAACAAGTTACAATAAACTAGAGAGAGATGAGAAGAAGAACAATGCTGGGGTGTCAAAACACCGTTGCTCAAAGCAAGATTCGCCCCACACGATCTGCTTCCAGGAACCAGCAAGTTTGAAGAACTTGTGGAACGCTCGATGTCACCTCTGTTCTGACTCCTCGGATGGACTTGCAATGGCGGCAGCAGCTCTCTCTCTCTTTCTACTTCTCTGACTTGTATTTTTCGTAGTACCCACAAAGGAGGCCAGAAGAGAGTATATATAGAGAGAGTGGAAACCCTAGCCGTCTCTTCAGTTATGGTAAGATTGAATCAAATCACAAAAAGATAGCAACGAATTAATTCTAATCCCACAAAGATAGGAACTATTAATTCAAATCCCACAAAGATAGGAACGAAATTAATTCAAATCCCACAAAGATAGGATCTGAATTAATTGCATTGATTCATCCTTTCCATAACCGATTTGAAATCTGCACAGTCAGCATAGCCCTCCATGCGGCAGCAGCAGCAGCAGCCTGGCCGCATGGACCGCTTGGGCCGCATAGACCACATGAGCCGCATGGACCGCATGAGCCGCATGGACCGCATGAGGCCGCATATGAGCCGCATGACTGCTGACGTGCTAAGTGTAAAGTGCGCCAACAAAATGTCACATTACGCCTCATGAGCCCGAGCCCGAGCCCGAGTCCGAGTCCGAGTCCGAGTCGCTAAGCCCCGTTGGGGCTTAGCTCCAAGTGGAATAAATCCAAGAGAATGACAAAAGCATTAATGCTTAATCCTTGGAGCCTTATTCTTACCTCCTAGTAAAATCACCCACATGGTTCCCTCCTTAGGGTCACCACCCCATGTGCATCTCTCAACAATACACCCAAGTATATATGTTGAGATAACTCATGGTGCATTTCCGATGTGGGACTAAAATTTACAAGGCTTGTTGAGAGCAAGCTCTCTTCATGTAAAGAAAGCACCAAAGAAAGCACCAACACAACTAATGATCATGTATGATTGTATACTCTTGCTAGTGTAGTATTTTGTAATATTAACTTCATGAACATTTATGTTGTATAGTTTGGGGCGTCTTATTGTTATTCACGAACAATGATATTCGCGTTGTTTATTTGTTAATTGGGATTGAGACATTTGGGATTTATTTGATCTAGACTTGATTGTTGGGTTGTAGTATAACTCTCATGTCTTATTACAGTCGTAACTCTAGTTCGGGGTATTGGTGTACTCCGTAGAGCGTAGTTAGCTATGTACGTCATGTTCTCCATTATTTTGGTTTTGGGACGTGACGGTGAATACAATTCATCACGATTCTTCCGTGGAGGTATGATATCGGCGGCTCAGACAGGAGAAAATAAGTATTGCCCTCTCTACAAGATCCATACCGAGGTGTGTAAAGCCTTGGTGAATAACAGTCGAAAAGATTCTTCTATGCAGCTATGATATTAAAAGCCCAGACATATGAACGAGAAAGACCTACGTACAAGCTCTTGCCAAGAGGTACATTCGCACGGGACTTTGTGCACACTGTCCACTGATCTTCCGGCATCCAGTCGGGGTCTTATATCTCTCCTTGGTAACCACAAGAATGAGTACTAAAAATGTATGGATTTTTTCATCAAATTTTCAAGCTCAAGCTTCTTGGGGTGGACTCCCTACAACCAAATTTACAGAGATTTCTACCATTGATGAACTGCAGAATTGTGGCTAATCGCTGAAAATTACATACGGGAACTTGGGAAAAGAAAAAAAATTGCAGAGAGAGTCCAATTATAACTGTAACTTTTGGTTATCGAATAGAAGAACCAGTAATACTAGTACATAATTGAGGCACTACAAGCAAAATACGAAAAATCTGCAGCAGACCAAAGAGATGTTTCCGAAGGCCCCAAGCAGCCGCTCTCCGTCTCGTCGTCCTCCGGGCAGCCTCCCCGGCGCAGCCGCCGCCGCCGCCGCCTATTTGAGGAGATTCCGAGCTCGTTGATTCGCTCCTTTCACTCTGTTGTTGAGCTCGTCCACATCGCCATCGAGAGCATCCAGTGCTTTGTTTTGCCTGCGGATTGCCAACAAGAAATGGGCCAGTTATAGTTGTTGCCAAGTTTCTGTTACGGACGTATATATTACTACGATTTCGGACGGCTGACCTATCGAGCTCAGTACCCATGTCGACAGCCATTCCCTTGAGCTGCCCCAGGATGCCGCTGAGGTCGTCGAGGGAGTCGTCCTGCTTCTGTTTCTCGACCTGCAAAAATACTCGGAAACAATAAGGGTCCGCTGGGTAACGGTACTTTCACCGGTTCTTGGATGTTTTTGAACCGACCGTTTACGAAAACTCATGCTTGTTAATTTTTTTAAGGCACTGGTTTTGGCCGGCTCAAAAATTTTCCAAAACCGGTATAATGTAATTTTGAATGTCTTTGTAACACCCCAAATCGGTAGGTTCTGAGCGGCTTTATTATTTTATTTCATTTATATCCTCACAAAAATATATAATTATAACTACTGATATCCTTCCCTATTTAATTTTATTCGTGTAAAAAATTTTGAGAACTGCTCGTTAGTGAATTACCAAGCATGTATTGGACTGGTTTAAAAGCCGCTACTTAAAAACCATCCAAAATCGGATTCCTCGTAACCGTTCATAACCGGTACTCTAAAAACAGCTCATAACCGCTATCCCTATAATTGCCAAGCAGACCCTAAGCGAGCAGTGAACCTTCAGGTCTCAGTTTGTACACTCCCAACAAATGCACAGTTTGAACTCACCTCGACCTTCTCCATTGCAGACGTAGGCTCAGCGTACTGTCTGTTCTTGCTTCGAGGGGAGTTTAGCCCCAGCTTCTCCCTCTGCTCCATGTGGCTCTTCTTCTTCTTGAACGAATCGTCTGCGTATCGATCGACAGTATTAGTTACGGAAATGGGTGTAATGGGAGGAGTTCTTGCTACACTAACCCTTTGTGATGACAGCAGGCCCCTTTATTTGGCGGGTCTTCTTCGGCTTCCATGGCTTTGAAAATATGCCTCCGAGGCTCCCCAAAAGCTTCTCGCCCTGTGTTTTATCGGATTTGCAAACGTAACTAGGAAGCACGGACGCACCAGAAAAATCTGGATTGTGTCGTGTAGGACAAAAAAAAAAAAATCCAGTCCATGCCGTGTCAGACACGTATCAGACACACCACAAACACTAGAGTAGGGGGACACCAATATAGCATGGTTTGCAGTATCGACCGATACCGATACGGTTTGGCATATGTCCCGATCTGATACCGACCGATACCCGATAATATATTAATAATTATTTGTTTTTCGATACCAAAATATTCAATAATCCGATCCAAAACCGCCTATAGTGTTGATATCGTCCATCTCTATACTCAGAGGAATGGTCCGCAAACCTTGCAAAATAGGTGCATGTTTTAGTGTCGTCGTGTACTTACCGTGCCGTCTCGTATCCATGTTCGTGCAACATCAACATGTCGCAGAAATTATGCTTTTATGAACAATGCGACATTTTATCTGTAAGTTCTAGTGCCAGAATATAGACGCTCCAAGAAGATGTTGGTTGTGATGTATCGGACATGTATCTGACACATATTGGACATAATCCAGACACTCCAAAATATACTAAGATACGCCCAAAATAGGTGTCTTGTGTCCGTGGCCGCCGTGTCCTTACCGTGTCGTATCAACACAGATGAGAGGAAGTGACAAAAGTCCCCCTTACCATACTAAGGTCCTGGTCGATCTTGGTGGCCATTTCATGGGTCCTGTGGATCTGCTCCCCCTGCTCGTGCAAGGTGACGAGAGTCCGCGCCGCATCCTCTCTGATTTCTTCTGCAATCTTCAAGCAGTCGTTAACTTTGTCGGTCGTCTCCTCGGCCTTGCTAGCGGCATACTGTTCCAGTTCCTGCACAGACTTGTTCTCCAAGTCTGCCGCGTGGCCCGAGCCCCTCGAAGGTTTAGGATTGGATTCCGAGTCCGAGTCTGAGTCGAAGTACGCAACCTTCTTCTTCGCTGCAGCTTTGGACATGGCGCTAGGAGAATTTGGCGAGCGATGAACTTATTCTTGTCAGAGCGTATAAAGAACAATGTTGGTACCTAAATTGCAAGAATCCACAGCAAAGAAAATTTTACAAAATTTTCAAGACCGAAAACAAGAAATTATTCAGTGGGACGGACTGACCACGTCGCAGTGGTGAATGGTAAACCCGTCTAATGATATAATAACACATGATAATATCTTACTATTTTTAGTAATTATACTTTAATGATATTTAACAATTGTTTGATTAGTTTCTTTTTTGGCTTTTGTTATGTTATTGAATAATTTCTCAAAACAAAATATATCTCAAAATTTACAGCCTATGCAAATAAATTTAGGCTTTACCTCGTTTATGTCAACTCCATTAACTAATATTTTATTACTTCTGATTGACTCACGGACCAGGTGAGACAATTTTCTGTAAGTATGCAAAATATAATTTGGAATAGAAAAAGGAAGGATTATATATACCTAGCAAAACAAAATGATAGAATTCAAAACACGAAATGAGTGTATGGAAGACTGAGGAGAGAAAGATTGTCCTCCCACACGAAGTTCTCGTCGAACGCTCTGCAATTTAGAACAGAAACTAAGACATGGTACAAAATATGTTGAGAAGGAATCAAATGGTGGGGAAAATGAAGTTACATACGCCGACGCCGACCGACGAGAGAATGGGAAGAAAATCTTCTCTTTTCTTATCTAGGTAAGGAGTTTTTTTTTTTTTTTTAATGTTTGGCGATTCTGTACTTTTTTTTTGTCTCTGTTCTGGAGGGAAACTTAAAGGGGGGAGTTGGATGTCTATTTTTGGGGATGGCTATTTGAGGGCTTTTCTCATTTTGGTTGTGGTTGTGGAAATGTGTTTGAATTCTTGTTAGGCCTGCTTTTATGGAAGACCATTTCCTTTTGTCAGCTAAATAATACTAGGTCAGGCTATGGTTAAGGCTCAACTCAACCGATAAAGATAATAACAGTCACTATATGAGTTCGTATCGGACACTACTTTCAGGTCTATAGATTTACAGAAAATAGGAGTCCCGAACATCTCGATTCTAAGACTTCTGACCCAAGAATTGGAATCTTCTCGCGACATTATATTTCCTGGATCTGATTCAAGATTGAAAACCCCTCTCAGAAAATCGACAGATTTCCTTTGAAATTTAGGTCAGAAAATAGACGAATGCATTCTGATTCTGAGCATGCCTACAACGTCTCGCTTTGCAGCTGTGACTATAGGGCTCAATGCACAAAAACAGCAACAGATATTTCGAAATAGGATAACTAACACAACTGAGAAACCAATGAGACTAATAGCACAACAAAGAACAACTATTTTCACTGAACAAAAAAAAAAAGAACAACATATGGTCCCATTGAGTGATTTCTAGCAATTTCCAGCTCCTTGATTCCTCAGTTGAAAGAAGAAACAATGTCATCATATGAACTATTGCCAGTAACTTGTAACAGATGGCAGTAAAAACACAGCTCAAGTTAACATACAAGGGTTGCAAATTGGCTACAAGAGTTTGCAAATTAGTCAGACAGGTATCCTAACTAGTTGCTGTTTTTTCTTGCTGCTGCTTCACCATTGTGATGTGCTTCTGCCCAGTGATGTGAGAATCGTAGACTTTCTGACTGTTCACAACAACATTGCAGATGGTACAAACTCTCACGCCATCAGGTGCCGCCCCTGCTTCCAGGATTTTCTTTTTCTTCGTCTCCAGATCCTCCTCCATTGCTGGCAGGGCCTCCTTTCTCTTTCTCTTCCTCTTCTCACCTGTCACTGCAGCCTTTCCCTTGCTGGCAGCCTGAGATTCCTTTGCCTCCACAGATTTTGCTGCCACTGGAGCCTTCAAGGGTTTTGGCGTAATAGACTCCTGTAGCTTCTGAAGGTTTTTCTTGTGCTTCTTCCCTTGTTTGTGGCCGTTAAGGACTTCTTGGCTGGTGCAGTCAATCTTGCAGACCTCACAGTATGCTGACTGCACAACCTTCGTAGTCTTCCTCGAGCCCTTTTTCATACCGCCAAGGTAAGACTGTCCTCTTCGATTTGGCTGAAGAAGTGCCGCCAGCCCACGGGAAGGTCTTGGTGGGGCCTGCGAATTGAAATATTACAGAGAGAATCAACAGATTAAAACATGAAGGTAAGAAAGAAAGTACATGATAGATTTCTTAGCATTTTCACAACGGGATTTGCAGAACATATAACATGGTAAAAGAAAATAACTTTGCAGTCAATCAATCCATGTATGTCCGGATATATAAGTAAGCATGTGTGAACCATCATAATGAATCAATCGTATAACTTGCACACAGTTCGCAAACATATTCATATAAGATGAACCCATCTTCTTAAGACTAAGTTCTGCACAAAATATACACAATATAATATAAGATAAACTTCGTGATTGTCTAAAATACAGAAGGAACAACAACGAAAATATCTTCCAAAATCTTTGGGACTAACTGCATAAATGCTTTGCTTCTTAAGTGTCGTTTCCTCTGTTACAACCTTCAAATTTATTTATATCTTTATTGAAGATCATTACTATCCATTTCATAAAAATATTGGTTCAAATTTATACATGGGCAAGTCCAGCTGGTGAGGATATAAAAAGTTCAAACAATCTATATATGGATTGCAAGAATTCTACGTTATCCTCTACATGCTCTTCACTTTCGAATTACTCTGACCACAGAAGAGACAAAATATAGAAACATAAAGCTGAAAACGATGCCACACAAACATAACAGAATGCTTTTCAATTATTGAACCTGGAAAAATCATGAGCATAACACATAGTAGGACTGGAATTTAAATTGCTTTTGAAGCTATAGTTTCCTGACAACCTTAGGTTAAAGAAACACTATAAGAATTTGAACAGTCTTTCCGTATTTACACCATTTAGTTTATTAGATACTCAATAACCAAAAGACCAATACATGTTATGAATGATATTTTCTAATCCACATTTTCAACGCTTCTACCAGCTCTCATGTTTGGTCATTTAATTTCAAAATAAAAACTTGATCATATCAATCTAACCCTTATTAGGTAAATAACACAAAAGTTAACAATTTATAGTAAACCATCAAAACAAATAAAACTAGAAGCTCGTATTTCTTAAAAGTTTCCCAACTTCTTTCATTTTCGTCGTAACATGTTGATCTATGGTGAAAAAGAAGCATGTCTCTCACAGACTAGTAGTTGCATATAATAAGGAAAACAAGAAACATACTCGATCTTCCACTTCTATAATAGGTTAGGTTTACAGGTGGAACTGAGCCAACAAGCCAACATGGTAAAAGCTGTCATGTCTTATGAGATAAACCCACTCTCAATTCATGATAACATCTTAGCAATCTCGTGCAAGTGAACTGCACTCTCATCCTACTCCCATTATTCAAAGTATAGTTCACTATTATGGAGCGTAGACAAGCCAGAAACTAAAGAATTCAGGGCTTCCCTAATTGGAAATTGTCCAAAAAGAAAATAATTTCCTTAAAACTTGAATATAAGATGGAAAATGACCTTTTAGCATAAAACCAACCAACTGCGAAAATCTGTTCAGTCGCACGGTCTCTACAAAACCCAACCAGGTCAACCAGTTTTTAATCGGGTCAATGAAGAAATGATCCAATAGTGGACCCGGACCGGATTAGCCACCGGGTCAACAGTTTTCCAGTTCAACTGCTAGTCCAGGTTTGATAACTATGCATGTAAGGCCTCCGTATTTTAAATTATTGTGCCTAGTAAAAGTTGCTAAGCAAATGCTTCATCATAGAGGTGCATTAAAATCCAACTAACATCACCTCCATTTATGCATGTCCATTCTCTTAGGGGTTTGGTGGAAAGTGAGGGAAGGGAAAAGAAAACGAAAGTGCTTCATGTAGAAACATGTCCCTCACGTCTCTTAGCAACCAAACACAGCCTTAATAAGCAAATTGGGTACATGTGCATCTCCATGATTTAGAAAATAATAAAAAATAAGTGACAGACTAGATAACAAAAAAATAAGCTAAAAGAAGATCAAAGTGGAGTTCCTTTGCTTCCTTGCCTTTCAAAAAATCAAAAGCTGAGCTCCATGCTTCAGGGCTGCACAATCTTTAATTCAAAGAGTTTTCAAGCACCCACTCAATCTAATGGTTGAATCAGGTTCAGATCTGGTTGATGACCACATCAAGGTTCAAAAACTTGGTTTCTATATCGGTTTCGAAGCATTTCCTGAGTATAGTTTAGGGTAATATCAGGAGGGTTTCACTAGTTTTGGCGGTTTCGGTAACTTGGACCACATGCATCATATACAATTAAGGTCAATCAATTAATATATGGTGAGATTTGTAACTCAATCCAAACTGTATATAAGGGTTAAAGTTATATTAAGTGGATTCCATACAGATTCGATCCGTAGCTGGTTACTGATTTATCACACTATTGCGTTAACTTGGACTTTTTGAATAACCAGCCACCTGATTAATCGGGTTAAGCAGCCGATGGATCCTCTTTTTGGACTCTGATAGTCCGATGTAAAACCTAACCCACTTATTCCTGCTAGGACCACAGGACTGGGAAGGTAGATTGATATTTACTTGTGAAAACTGTTGTGACTGTGTGGATTTTAGGGGGGAAGAGAACAAGTAAAATATGATGCATGACAAGATTGTAATATGCAATTATGTAAAAAGACACTAGGATACGCAAGAGAAGTTGATAGCCAATTAGTCATATACAGCTTGTTTAAGTGGGTTAGTATGGGGTCCAAGGGAGATAGAGTGGTCAGATCTAAACATGACTAGTTTATCACAGAGGCCAATGAGGGGATCTTGTATCCTTTAGGCCCCAACCCAACTAATCATGTGAACTTTGGGTCAGTGTTTATAAGAGATTTATGACCTTCCTTATAATCATATCACAAGTAATTACACTATACACTGCAAGTATCTTAATCATTGATGAGTGTTGATTCTATTAATTGTGACAGTCAAATAGAAAAACCATATAAAACACGGAGACTATATGTTGATAGAATCTTATTCAGTTTCTTCAAAGATTACCATAACATAAAAAACCAATATAACTAGAAAACTCATCATTTATGCCCTAAGACCTCAGAGAATTTAAATTCAACCAACGATGGGAATAAATTAAACAAATTATGGTAAGGTCACTTCCATATACTACAAGTTCACAACTTTGATCCTTTTTTTGCCTGACAGTTGATATATTCACTTGGTTATAACAAAAAGGTGTTTGTTATAGGCACTCTTATGTTTTATGCCATTTATTATCATTATATCATATCCAGGAACATAGCAAGGTTCAAAATATCAGCATCAGAATCGATTTCAGACCCCTCCTGGCTCCTACGAGTATCGGTATAGTGGTTTCAGTAGTTTTTGATAGGAGTATCGGATTCTTCATTCCGGAGAGCCAAAATTTATACAAAGTCTTTGAAAAATCTAAAAAAATATTTGTATACATTTAAACATAATTTTATATATTATATGTTATTTGTCGTTAGTTCTAAATTGAATAAATTGATTTGCAATAGATACTATTATTTATTCATTTGCCTTTAGATATAGTGCAACCACAATAAATAGATTTGAATAAAATAATATTAATATGGATGAATGTTGTGAATTTATATATATGCAACATCGACAAATGGTAATGGTTACAGCTTATCAATAAGAATCATATTGATATATCGAATATACTGTGACATTGTCAGTCTTTGGTACAACTAAAGCATTGAGTTGACACATTTTCCATTCTTGTATCTTTTTCATTCAATTTTTCTCTACCGAATTAACTGGGAAGAGACCTCCAACACCGGTATCATCAATATTGATAGCGGCCGGTATCAAATTGGGACATGCCAAAATTGGTAACATGTCCACCTATGAAATTGATTAAGAAGCAATGCCAAGTGATATACAGTCTTAACGAAGAAGGTGGTGAATGATTGTTGGGCCCCTTCCTAAACAAAATACTCTCACCTACAACCTGGGCTATTTTTCCAGGCATCCCAACATGTTGTGGGTACAAGGCACCCACTTAGAGCAGCCTTTAGTCCCTAGGCCCCTCTTAGGCCTGTCTATGACCAATACTTACGAATGACTAGTTTTATACTTATATTGTTATTTGTTTGCTTGCTTGCTTACTTATAGCATTAGGCTGTGTTTGGTATCGGTTGGTGAGGAAGTGGAAGAAAGGGGGAAAAGGAAAATGGTTTTTACTTGTTTAGTTACAAGCTATGTTGCACAAACACAAGAAAATGATGTAAGTATTCGTATCATGTTTGTACTTGTATACATGTCCATATTTGTGCAAAATAGGTGATCACATTATACCTATTTGAAAGATGTATATATCATGTATCCATATGGTGTACTTATCCGTATTCGAGCAACACATATTGGAAGGGGGGAAAAAGAATCCTATGTATTAACCATTTTCCTTTCCCTTCATTTAGGAGGTAAACCATTTTCTTTTCTCTTCCGAGACGGTGTGAAAAGTAAAGAAAACTTTTTGGCCTTCTGTCTCCACTTATTCACTCCTTCAACCTCAAACATTGGCTACGAACCCCCCCCCCCCCCCCCCCCCCCCCCCTCTTTCTTTCCTCTCAGTAGTCGCCTCCATCTGATCCCCTTTTCTCCACAAATTTCTGCTTGATTTTCTTGTCAGCTTCCTGGATTAACCAAACAAGCCAATAAAAGAATCTTCCATTTTCTATTCCTTTTTCTTTCTTTCATTTTATTCTTTTTCTTTCGCCCACTTTCGCACCAACCAAACAAAAGCTCAAGGAAAGTGAATTTCTGGTGAACATATAATTGACTCTCTTTAACTTCCCCCTCTAATTACTTGACTTATAGCTACTTATTCTTGGTCTAAAATCTTAGGTTTTCCATGGCATTAGGACGTCCTTTTACTTTTTAATTTCTCCCCAAAATCTCTAGGCATTAGGCCTCTCTCCTAGCATCCTAGTTATCGCATACATCTTTCACAATGTTGGAAAATTATCATAAATAGTTAAATACTATCATTGGCATGCTTGCTTGATAACTCACTTGATTGTAGTGGTGAGTGTTCCGTTTATTCGGTTTCAACCAAATCGAAAAAGTCAAAACCGAATAAAACAAACTTCTAAAAATCCAAAATCAAACTTAAATTAGCCATAACTGAAACCAAACCGATAATTGATTCGGTTTGTTCGGTTGGACTAGTTTTATTGTTAGATGGGTTGGACCAAAGTTGGGATCGTTATTAAATTATATTAAAAACTGTAACTTTTATATATATGTTTGTTGTATTTCAAATTTGGTCCCAGAGTTGGACTAGTTGTTAAATTATCAAAGTTGAGCTTTAAAACAAATACATAGAATTGTTGTTTTCAAAATATATACAAAAATCTACATTCTTTATCATAAAATAAGCATAAAATTGAAATTATTTACATAATTGTGCAAGTCTTATTCGGTTTTGGACCGAAATCAAAACCGAATAAGAAATTTTAATATTTTCAAAACCAAAATCGAACTGAATTTTTAAAACCGAACTGAATCTCTTATTCAGTTCGGTTCTTGGTCCAAAACCGAATAATGCTTATCCCTACTTGCTTGTAAAGAAAAAGAAGAAGTAATACATCAAGTGATCAAAGGATAGCATACTATAAAACTCACTTGATAGTGAGGAAAAAGATGAAAGTACTAATTAAGTGAATAAAGATTAGTAACAACAAAGAAAGAAAATTGTGGGCCATGTTGTTTCTTTCCAGTAGGGAAAGATGATACAGCCAATTAATCCTTTTAATTTTGGCACAACAAAAATTGGATGTCTAACTACCGAAATACAGTAATCAGATTCTACCATAGAAGAACATGGTTATTTTAAGGGAGCTAGATATAGCTAGTCTATTCAGCATCGCTTGTGACGTCACCAGAACTATCTAGAAATATAAAGATATCAATATTCTTCTACAGTTACCAATAAAAATACTATAGATTGGAATTTTCAAAGAGAAGGTGCTGGTATATGATCATAGCTTTCTATTTATGGAAACTTACTCTTGTCATGAATGGAAATAGATAATTGGCATGTAGGTAAACTTTCCTTGTCATGAATGGAAATTTCATTGAGATCTAAAATATCACCTGCTTTACTCAAGCAGTATCAAAACCCTAGTCAGCATGTTGGGGAAAAATGCTCCTTCTAAGGTATATGATCATGGCTTTCTATTTATGGAAACTTTGCATTCCATGAAGATAACAAAGCGGTACCCCAAGGAAACAAACAATAAAATTTAAGAGCTGATGAGCAATGCTACCTATTTTTCAAGATGAAATCTCTGTAAAGCACTAGCAATGAAGGAATATAGTGTCCATCATTCCAGTTTATTGCAAATGGCAACATCATCATCATGCAAGCCTTGTCTCGTCATAATAGGTCAGCTATGGAGCATAAGAAAGCTTCATAAAAGATTTGACAAAGATTCTTCCATGTTGATACTTTGTGCCAAATTTCCAGTAAAGGTGGTATGAGCATGAGAGGGTCAAATGCTAAAAGCCTAAAATATACATAGATAATTGGCATGTAGGTAAACTTTCCTTTTGCATATGTAGTATAAGCTCATGCATGGCCATTTTTGAGCATGTGCAAGCTGTGCGATCGCACAGGGCCCTAAAAACCAGAAGGCTCCAAAATTTTTAACTTTTGTGTATATTACTAATGTGGAATCTCCATTTTTATATTTAGGTCTCTCCATTTAGAAACAGCAGTAATGTGTCTTTGGTATCAATATTCAGTACAGGGCCCTTAGAATGTCAGAAACAACCATGAGTTCACACAATAAAGGAGTGCCCTCCAAGCTCTCCTAGACTATGAAGAGACTAGACGGGGATGTAAGATGACACGAGTTTCTTTCTATAGGAATTGCATCCATTCTATGACACATTAAGCCAAATAGTTAAAAGGAATGAAAATCCCATTTAAAGTGCAACCACTATTGAGGTTCTCATTCGCTGAAACTTCATGACGGTATGTAGTAAAAAGGAAGCTGCTCAAGGTTTTCTCTTCGAGATGGTACAACTTTAATAAGAAGCTCAAGAGTTTAGATTTGAGAAACTATTGTGCATTAACATTACATCGTTCATGACGTATCCATTATACGAATATTGAAACTGCTGTAATAGATGGAAGAATACAGCACAAAAAATTGAAACGACCATAATGCTAAAGGTGGTATACGAAAATGAAAGGCTCGGATGCTAATATATATATATGCATATTTGCCTAAGACAAACTTTACATGGAATTCCTTGTTTATCCTAATTCTCAACTGCATATAATACTATCATCGTTTTTTGTGACTCCTAATTACATCACTACCTCCATAACTATCACATAATTGGCGACATAGCTTATAGTACACAAGTTAAAATTTCTTCGACATCCACCCAAAACTAAAATCCTCTGTTCAGCTATGTTAAGGGTCATGTCCACTCTCACATTAGCAAAAGTCAATATCCTTTTTCAGTCTCATTTTTTTGTCCAAGTCACTTCTCCTTTTGTCCAAGTCACTTCCCTTTTTCTTTGTGAGTATCGGAAATATCCCCATTGATCCACATCTATGAATTGAAAGGTCCGAATTATAAACCCTGCAATCAGTTGTTAGAATCAATAGGTCTTCTCTAAGACTCTCCATGTAGAACCTATACATAGCGGGTCTTCAACAAATAGCCCATCACTCCTAACTAATGCTTCTACTGGTCCCTGTTCCACATGCTCGAACAATCTAAAAATGATTTGCTCTCATCCCAATAGGCCCCACCTCAAACTTTCTCCCTATGCACTCATTTCTTACCCCCTCCCCGAATTGTCCAATTACCACCACCACCCAACCAATTTCCATCTATTATGACAATCAACATGCAAGTATGTCGATTTCTCCACTCGCAAATAACGAAGAATGTAGTTTTAGAGTATTCAACCTATTAATGGAACAACATTGATGATGTCCAAAACTAAAAAAATCATACCTTGCTACCCAAATTCCCATAAGAGTTACTGAAATAACAAAAACAAAACAAAACAAAACCGATCAAAGTAACGCAATGAGGCAACGCACCGGAGCGTATCCAACCGTCTGATCACCATATCCGGCCATCGGCGGATGGGCATATCCGGCCATCGGCGGGTCGGCATAGCCCGCTACCGGAGCATAATCCGGACCCGGCACGTTGGCATGGCCCGTCAACGGAGCGTAGCCCTGTGCCGGCGGGTCGGCGTAGCTCATCGGATCGGCGCCGTACTGCCGAATCGCGTCTTTCACCGAGAACCCATGCGGCTCCGCCTCCGCGCCTACTCCTCCGGCGGCGGATGCGGCGGAACCGCCGTAGTAGTATGACGGCGGGGTGGAGCCCACCTGGGTGTGGGGGTAGGCGTAGGCCCTGTGGAGGGCGTAGGGGTCCGCCGGGGGGAGGCCAGCGGCGGTGTCGGGGTTGGGCTCGTAGGTCGGGAGGGGGTTATGGTTAGGGTTTGGGGGTTGGTGGAAGTAGGACTGCTGCTGCTGGTGGTGGAGGGACGGGGGAGCGGAGTATTGGTGGTGGTAGAGGTGGTGGAGGGAGGCGGATTGCTCCGGCTGGGGCTCCGGCAATCTGGAGCCGTACTCCATGTAAATTTGGGGTTAGGGTTAGGTTTTCTTTTTTCTCTCCCCTCCAAGAAGTAAGAGCTACAGAGAAACAAAAGTTCGTAGCGCGAGATAGAGGTACTCGTTAAAAAAAAATTATATTTTGTAAGAGAAACTTTTTTTTTAGGTTTTTTTCTAAGGGCACCACCCTTTTTGCTAGGGGCTAGCCCAAAAATGTTTCAAAATATTACAAGTTTGCCATCAATTTTTTTTACTTGGGACTAGTCCAAGCAAAGGTATAAATACCAACTTTTGTTTTCTTTTTTCTCTCTCCCTCAACTCTTTTCTTCTCTCCCTCAACTCTAGGTCAAAGAATTTAATCCCAAGTTTTTTCCCAACCTACATTTTTTTCAAAATTTTCTCTCAACTCTAGGTCATTGAATTTTATCCCAAATTTTTTCCTCAACTCTATGTCACTGACTTCTTCCATTTATTGGTAAGTCATCGAATTAATATATGTTTAATGTTTTAAACATGAATTTCACATATAAAAAGTTGAATTATGTGTTTAATGTAGAAAAATATTGAACATGGAACAACCGGGATCATCAAATGTTGTATACTCTCTTCCCGCCACGTTCGAAGAACACTTTGATGCATCGGAGGCCCTCTTGGTAACTAAATTTTAACTTTTTATCGGGTGAAAAATCGGGTTGTGACACAGAGGACTGTCACCTCTCTGGCAGTCTCGATCATAGATTAGGACTGCCACCTCTCTGGCAGTCATAATCTATGAAACCTATTTGCTTTATGATGTTGTCTAATTGTATTAACTTTTAAGTTCTATTGTAGGACTTGAGATCTTCCGATTTTGCGGTACCTACTCCAATTGCAGTCAATGTAGCCTATTTATTCTGGACCGATCTTTGTTTTGAATCAAGCGAGTGTGCGGTACATTGGTGTCGAGAAGTTGGACGGAAAAACAACATAGTTCTAGTGATATCCAGATCGGCCCAAAATCGCCTGGGATGACAAACTGTGGTGGTTGGCTGTGAAAGAGGTGGTGTGTTCAGAACGCACAAGAAAAACACAGTTATCCAAAGTAAAGTTCCAAAAAAAATATTGGAACGAGAAAATGTGGTTGTCCATTCACGATACATATTAGAAACGGAGAAGAAGGAAAATGAACAGTAGAAGTGAAGAATGGAACCCACAACCATGAGATTGCCGAGACACTATTGGGTCATCCGTATGTTGGACGGTTGAACAATACGGAGAAGAAGATAGTCGAAGACTTGTCCACCTCCGGAGTTGCACCGAGACAAATATATTCCGTCATACGACATTAAGATGAGAAGAACAAGTCTACAATGAAGTCAATATACAACGCCCTATCTTCTTCGAACGTTGTCCGGACGAAATCAAGAATGGCGATGCAAGAAGTGCTCAAGTTGCTTGCCGATAATCATTATGTTGAGTTCCATAGAAGACATTTCCAGAGTAATGAAGTAATTTCAATCTTTTGGGCTCATCCCGATTGTACAAGTTTGGCCAAGTCTTTTGTCGACGTGTTAGTCCTTGATTGCACGTACAAGACCAATAAGTTCAAGATGCCTCTCTTTCATGTTGTCGGGTTCACCTCTACTTGAAAAATATTTTCAGTGGCATTTTGCTTCATGAAGAGTGAGAAACTTGAAGGCTACACATGGGTGTTGGAGAAACTGAAAACACTTTACACCGGTCATACAGAGCCGCCAGTTTTTGTTACCGACAGAGAGTATGCCTTAATTAATGCTATTCGCATTATTTTTTCTCAAGCGGATACATTGCTATGCACTTGGCATGTCAATCGTAATATTCAAGCCCAATGTAAGTTGAAGTTTCGGAAGGAGGATGGTAAAATTGACATGCAAATTTTTGACGAATTCTACAATGATTGGAATTGTGTGTGGCGAGCCTCTACGATTGCCAGTTACGATGCCGTATGGTACTTGTTCAAGCAAAAGTGGCAGGCGAGGGAGCCGGCATGCATTTCTTACATCAAAGATACATGGCTTGAACCGCACAAAGAACAATTCGTCTTAGCATGGTCGAATGTGGTGAAGCATTACTGCACGACAACTACCAACCGTGTCGAAGGAGCACACTCTTTATTGAAGAGACACCTAAAATCATCTCTCGGCAACTTTGTCTCTATTTGGCAATCTATACATTTATCAGTAGACCGGACGGTGAATGAGCACGACAACTACCAATTCGTCTTAACATGATCGCTCATTCTCCGATTCCTCCACCTTCAACAGTTTGGTACAAAAGAGCACCGGTCGAAGCCATCGCTTGGACCATACCTTTCGTTGATCAGATCAACCATTGTAAGAAGTTGTTGAAGTTTGAGGAGCCAAGAGACTTACCTGCTGACCACTACGACGTCGAAATCGACTAAGTATAGATATATTTACAGTTTGACATTTTATATATGGAGGACCACTTTTGTATACAGTAAAATATGAAGTCCACTAATCTATATGGAGTAAATTTTGTATACAGTGAAATATGAAGTTCAGTATGTTATACGTGTTTATCTGTGTGCTATCTGTGTTATATGTGTCTACCTGTGTGCTATCTATGTTATATGTGTTTACATGTGTGCTATCTGTGTTATATGTGTTTACCTGTGTCCAAGTATGGGTGGCAAAATATACCAATTTGTTAAAGTATCCGATCCAGTATCAGGACTGCCACCCCCGGCAGTCCTACATTCAATTAGGACTGTCAAGGTGCTGGCAGTCCTAATTGAAACTTGCTGTTACAGCAAGTATCAATTAGGACTGCCAGCACCATGGCAGTCCTAATTGAATATAAGACTGCCAGGGGGGTGGCAGTCCTATTTGGAAGTCTCTGTGATGAGAGTTTTGAAACTCTATATCACAGAGAGTTTCAATTAGGACTGCCACCCCCTGGCAGTCCTACACAAAAGGAGGACTGCCAGGGTGCTGACAGTCCTAATTGAAACTTGCTGTTATATAAATGACCATTCTCTTATGTTTTAGCACGAAGAATAGCTATTCTTCGTGTAATTTAGCACGGAGAATGGCTATCCAATCCAGTATCAGGACGCCACCCCCTGGCAGTCCTACATTCAATTAGGACTGCCAGGGTGCTGGCAGTCCTAATTGAAACTTGATGTTACAGCAAGTATCAATTAGGACTGTCAGCACCCTGGCAGTCCTAATTGAATGTAGGACTGCCAGGGGGTGGCAGTCCTATTTGTAAGTCTCTGTGATGAGAGTTTCAGTCCTACACAAAAGGAGGACTGCCAGGGTGCTGGCAGTCCTAATTGAAACTTGTTGTTATATAAATGGTCATTCTCTTGTGTTTTAGCACGGAGAATGGCTATTCTCCGTGTAATTTAGCACAGAGAATGGCCATTATCCGTATAATTTAGCACGGAGAATGGCCATTCTTCGTGTAATTTAGTACGGAAAATGGCTATCCGATCCAGTATCAGGACTGCCACCCCCGGCAGTCCTACATTCAATTAGGACTGCCAGCAGGCAGTCCTAATTGAATGTAGGACTGCCAAGGGGTGGCAGTCCTATTTATAAGTCTCTGTGATGAGAGTTTTGAAACTCTCTATCACAGAGAGTTTCAATTAGGACTGCCACCCCCCTGGCAGTCCTACACAAAAGGAGGACTGCCAGGGTGCTGGCAGTCCTAATTAAAACTTGCTGTTATATATGTAATGTACTGCTCCGTATGGTGCATTACGATGAGTCGTTGACTCGAAGAGTTGCGTTGACCCGATGAAGTATCGATGCGAATCGATGCAAGAGTTACGTTGGCCAAATGTAAACTTTGAGTCGATTGGAATCTATGAATCGAATCGATGTAAAGGATAAGTCCTATTTGATCAAGTGCTGATTTTAGTTGATCTGGTATGCAGGCTATGCTTCTACGCTGGACGATAAGAGGTCGGCATTTTGCCTTATTCAGTGAAGTGTCTGTGAAACCAAATTGTCGTCTTGCAACGGAGTGTGGCATGGGCACGATAGGCCAAATCAATTGAGTAGTTCAAAGAAATGGCTAAGTCCGAGAGTTAGCTATGCAACCAAGTTATGAAATCGAGCTGCATCAGCTCGGCGGAACGATAAGGCGTATCGGATTAAGGTAGGTGGGTTCTTGACTCTCTCTTCCTATTCCTTTACGTCTAATAAAATGTATCCTTGCATGCGTAAGTTTTTATAAAGTTAGCGAGTGTGCCTTGAACGGTTAAAGGTCTAAGTATGGGTCGAACATTAAGATAGAAAATTGAACAATGAACAATTGAAGTGACGTGCATCAAGTGTACGGATCGCGGTAGGGCGATGATGGTAGAATATTGAAAGACAATATCGAGATGTGCATCACGTGCACGACTCTGAGAACATTGAACACTAGGCCTAGAACATTGATCATGGCGCTGAGCGTGCCCTCGTGCACGGAAGCTAGAAAATGACTAAGTAACTACGGAACTAGGCTATGTGAATAACTTATGAATGGAACGCATTAAAAATAAGTACGAGAAGCCTAAGCCGTTGGACGTCGTGCATCAATACGGATGTGTTGGAGCATAATACCGTCGGAATGTGAGATTGGTTGGTATGTATGACTTGTATGTTATGGCACGTATTACATGGTCAATGGACTCGGATGGCCCGTGCACGGGTGCGGCTTTCCTCGGACGGTTACGACCGGGGCATCGGGACCGTTCAGCCTAGGAGGGAATTATGTATGGCATTTATGGTGCACATCATTCGGACGGGTTGCGACCGTCCAATGTTGTGATAAGCTATGATATCAGTAAGTTTGGGATCCTTTGGATATTAGGCTAGCAACCCGTATCGAAGCGATTATAGGCTCACATAAGAGATGCCAAGTCCATTACGATGCGAAACACCGTGACCTTCATATAGATAGGGCCGGTAGGTTGATATTTGAGTTGGGTGCAGGCGCAGGGCCTGCGACCCTTAGGCATTGTCTAAGTTATGATTGGTTGGTTGCATGAATCGTATGATTGCTTATGTTAAGTTCTAACCATTGCAGGCTAGGCAAAATGGGACGGAGATGAGCACGATCACTATGTTATGTTTCATATTATGTCTAACTGTATCTGCTACAGGATATTAAGTTGCTATGTTGAACATTGCCATGAAACTGATCCTAAGGCTAAATAGAAAGATCATCAATATAACGTGCATGTTTTACTAAATATACTTAGTGTTTGGTTTGGGTGCGAGTGGGTCTTGATCAGTGCAACGAGGACAAAATCACTAATCCCCTACTAGTTTATGTGCAGGTTCAGGTTATGATCGGCTCGGGGTGGAGCTTGGCTTGGACGTGCCGAGGCATGGAGTCCTTAGCGTTCAAGAGGAGCTACCGTATAGGCGTTCGGACTTGCAACATGGAGATGTTCGGCCGAAGACTACTTGTTGGCTATAAAGAGGCATAATGTGTGGAACAATGTAATCCTTTGTGAGCTAGAGAGATCATGAGCGTTGTAGCCAATTGGCATATTAAGTTGGTCTATTCAGAGCCTTTGTAACCTTCAGTTGATATCAATAAAAGAGATTCTTATGTTATACTTTATTTTCTTCCGCTGCTTATGTTATCAATTTGAGATAAACACTATGTGAACTGTTATCTTGCCTTGCACGAGCACAACTCCAGGCTCGTGCGGCATCACGCCCCAGCGAGGACGATGATTCGGGTAAAATCTAGCGAGGACGAACAATTTTTCCGGATCGGGGCGTGACAAGTTGGTATCAGAGCGGTTCCATCCTCTTGACCGTGAATGAATCTCTTTGACCCTCAGTTGCTTCGCTATCGAAATCAGTTGACTCTAAGTTGTTTCCTCAACCGCATGGCTCATGGATCTGCTCGACGCTACATTGGATGTTCCATACAATAAGTCTATATTAAGTGTATACGTCTGCCGCAAGTATGTCGTAACTATCACGCTATCTCCGGGTGCCATCAGAGAGTATTGGTTGTACGAAGTGCAACGAGTTATGGAATGTGGGTCGCACGAAGTGCAACGAATATAGTGATATTGGTTGCATGAAGTGCAATGATATACGTATTGTTGATCGCACGAAGTACGAGGAGTTATATGTTGCTGGTCGCATGAAGTACGAAAAAATACGTATTGTTGGTTGCACGAATGCAATGATTCAATATATGAGGCGATGCGCGTTATATGGCTATACGAATGGTTATGTGTTGTTGGTTGCACGGAGTGCAGCAAGTCGTGAATCGTTCGTTGCATCAGTATAACGAGTTGATAGGATAGGATACATGTTGTATGGCTATGCGGATGGGTAGTGATATGTTGGACGAGATTGAGCAATGACCTTAAGTATCGAGAGTAAATTATTGCACGAGTTGCAACGAGTGAGATTGAAAGATCGCAGATGCGATAGTAATAGTCGAGTCGGTCGCTAAGTCGAGTTGGAGTAGGCGAACGTTTATGTTGGCCGAATGTCGCGTTGAGCTTTGAGTAAGCGAATGTTGCGTATGTGATCGATATAATCTCTAAGGCAGGGTTAGATTTGAATGAACGTCGAACTTGAGCGAACGACCGTGCATGTTGGTTCAGTTGTTGTACCAATTCGAGTGAGAAGAACGCTAGAGCTGGGATCGAGAAAGATCGCCATACGGGATAGTTGATTGGAAAATAGATGTCGGACCTATGCGGAGTGTAAAGTAGAGTAATAACTCGATTTTGAGTGGTATATGCAATACCACTTGTGCGATCAGTACAGTAAAGCATTGTATCGATAATGATAAGCTCGATTTCTGAGTGGTATATGCGATACCACTTAGCGATAGCTATGTTGAGCCGTTTGGTGACTTGTGATAGATTACGTCGAGACGATTATGTTGTTACGATATGTTTGTTCTTAACGGACAGAGTAGTAACGAGACTCGAGTGGGAAGGACTTGATAGAAGTCGATGCAAGTATGCTTCGATGAATTGAGTTAAATGATTATGTACGAAGTCGCACCGATGGATGATACGTCGGACGAGGATTCATTAAGTATAAGTCGAACGATAGACTGAGCATAGCGAGGGAATGTTGCGTTGAGGAAATAGTTGACTCGGTCGAATTTACGGTGAGTTAGTACGAAGACTTGTTCGGAATGAGTTAAATAGGCACGAAGAAATCATGCGAAACGAAATTGAGTTAGCGTGCTGAGTCGGTAGCACAATTTAGAAACGCGAGTTAGGAATATGAGACTGGATATGTGAATTGGAAATTGTGTCACGATAATGGTAGTTAGTTACGACTGAATGGATCTTAATGTGTGCAAGACTTGATTCATATTCGACTTCGGATAATGGCAGTGATTGCAATGAATTGGAGCTTATGAGAAAGGAAGATGTTCAAGTTTTGCATATCGATGATGGTATTGAGTGTAGTGCCCCGTCCCGCTCGGTCAATCGGAGGAATAGGAACGTCGACGGCGTTCGAACTTAGCCTTGCAATGGCTGCTCAGTGACATCGCTCGGTCGAGACGACCGCTCGCTCAGGTGGGGTAGTTTCGGTGAACTTGCCTCATCTTAGCCTTCACATAATAAATCGCATGTTTTCAACTTGCACAAGTAGGCTTGATAATAAAAGAGACGAATCCACATAGCTAAAGGGAATAATCCCGACGGGTCGAATTGAGTTAGAATATAGAAAGGTCCAACGGTCGGCTTAGAGTTGGTGTACGGCATGTTTTGAAAATGACACTCGATCCTTCGTCTCGTGGCTTGGGAGAAGAAAAGTTGGTTGAGTAGGCGAAGTATGAACGCAGCCTAAGTCATAGGCGTCGCCCGCATAAATGCTTCATAAAGCAAGCACGGTCCTATCGTCTAAGGCTTGGCATAGCCTTGGCTTGCCCCATGAGTTAAGTTGCGTTGCACGGCTTATGATATAAGTCTAGGCGCCCAAATGACTTGGTCGTTCAGAAGTCGAACGCATACGCGGCACGTTTCCGCAATGCGAGGCTTGACGCAGCCTTTGCTCGTCAAGTCATTGTGCGTTTAAGTCAGGCGAGTTATGTTAGGCTATCGGAGTGGTAGCAAGCAAGGTCCTACGAATTCTACGGTTGGGTATAACCAATTAGTCTTACGGTCTCAAGGTCCGTCATATAAAGTATGACTTGGGCGATAGCGTCGCGTAGATCGAAAGTCGGTTTAAGACACGATGCACGGACTTAGTATTTAGGGTATGAACCACGATTGATTTAATGAGTTTTGGAGAAAGGACTATAGAATAGGCATTTAGTTGAATGAAATAATATGGTAACATGGAAAGAATGCTCGTGACCGTGGGTCGACGAGGGATCTCAAGGATATATGGAAAGAATGCTCGCGACCGTGGGTCGTCGAGGGGTCTCAAATGATAAAAGGCTTGATATGGGTTTGAAAGAGATGGTAACATTGGAAGAGGAATGATTGTATGAGATGTCAGTTTGTGTCGAGTCTTGCATGGTCATTGGACAACTTGTCGACAAGGAGGAGTTTCCACGAGCGGCAACCCTGGGCGCCATGGGACCGCGTCGTTCCGGAGGGAAACAGGTATAGTCGTAGCTGGACGAACCGCTCGAGTCATTCGGGAACTTTCAGCGGGGCTAGCTACTTGCGTTGAAAGGGTCGCCGAATGGCAAGGCTATAGTCCAGGATAGCTTGTGATGTTAGTGACCAATTCATATAGATGGGTCGGCACGGGCGGCAATCCGCATGTGTGCCTTTGGATTTAGTCTAGTTGAATGTGTGTATGGTTGGAACACAAGTGTTTGGGCCTAAGAATGGCTACAACATAGGCGACGTACTTCGGTACGAGATGTGGCGTCGAGTCTTAAGTTGTCGGCATATAAGTTTGCATAAGTTGGAATTGAGTTGTCTTGAGTTTAAGTCAGGAAATGCCGCAAGGCAAAGTCGGTCGAGTGACACTTAGCCCTCAAGTCTTGATTGGATCAGTTGGTGATCAAGGTAGCAAAAAGGGCCGCGAGACGGCGATATGATTGAGTCTCATTGAGTTGCGAGGCACGGCCTCAATGAGGACTTATAGCACGGTCACACGGGAATGGAGTCTTATCGCGTAGTTACGTCTCTGATTTTGGGCCGTAAGACAAACACGACTTGATAGGTTAACGTTGTTGGCACGAGAAGGGTCTAGAGGCAAAGTATAAGTTAACAAATTGTTGCAAGCACGGGGTGGTCTGGAGACACAAAATAGGCCAAGGCGTCGGTCCTAAAACTGATCCGAAGGCAAGACTAGAAAGACAATTGATAAGAAGGGACTATGTTGCACAAAGTAAATTAACGTGTTGGTTTCGTATGGGTGGGCGAGGAGCTCATTCCACCAGTACAGTTGAGTACTGACACCCACATAGTTTACATGTGCAGGCACAGGTAGAAGCTCGTGGCGCGGAGCTCGCTTGGATGCGTCGAGGTACAGAGTTCCTTGGCGATTCGAAGCGTGCGACCGCATGGAGTAAAGACTTATACAGGACATAATGTATGGACGTCGTCTTCCGAAGCATCCGCTGGCTCAAGAGTTGTAATTGAGAGACGAGAGAGAGCTGGATGACTTGTAATGTGAGCTTGAGTGAGCTTGAAAGACTTGTAAACTTGGTCTTGCGCCCATTGTAACCTTTGTTTCAATATCAATAAAGAGCTTCTTTGAATAACTTGTGTTTTGTTCTAATTTCCGCTGCTATTATTCAATGTCTCTGCATGGGACTTCTGTGCGACGACCCCGTCGCAGCCGCTGAAATCGGCCGTTATGGAATCCGCCTTGTACGAGCGAAATCTAGGCTCGTGCGGCATCACGTCTTAGCGAGGACGATCGCTCCTACGGGAGCGGGGTGTGACATAATGGTATCAGAGCACGGCTTTACGTCCTTGGACTGTCGATTGAATTTTTTAACTTTGTTGTTTCCGCAAACTCTGAATTATTGCTTCCGTAAAGTTGAAATCGTTGGTGCGCTCTCTCTCAAATGTCCCACGGATGTCTATACAATAAGTCTATCTATTTTGCAAAACGTAGGAGAACAGTTTTTGATAAAACAAAAAGATAGTTTGCGTAAGCATGGTTGGCTAAGTCGGGCTGGGCATATACACCAAAGTTGCGTCGACCTTAGCAAAGTCGAGTGCGGGATTCGTAGTGTTCGAGCTAGAATGAGTTGAACTCGATTGAGTAAATGTGGGATGACTGTCGATAGGGGTGCTATCGAGCGACGGTATCGTCGATGCAATATAGATGAGCGTGCTTAGAATTAGAGGAATGGTTCGAACGGGATTCGAAGAAGTCGATTTTGATTCGAATGATAGTTTTGAGGATTTGTTGAATGACTTCATTCCTGAGTGGTGTATGTGATAGTCTCAGGAATGTCGATCGTTCGATTGAGGATTCAGGGAGTCGATGAGTCTATCAGCAAGCGTCGCACATATACAAAGCCTTAGATTGAGTGAATTGTTGTCATGAAGTTCGATAAGTGGATTCGAACGACCTAGAAATTGACGCACACGGAACGTGCACGGGATTGAGGATTGTGCGAGTATGAAATGCAAAAATGATTGAGTAGATAAAAATCGAATTGAGAAAAAGTTAGGGTGTACGATGACTTGTTCGAGGAAATTGATACAAATCGTGTACGAAAAGTTAGCACGACAGGTAGATAGCGTGCATGAAAGGTCTGATTTGAAGTTATTAAATAACACGAAGGATTGGAATGAATGTTGGTCGATGACTTAAGATGGACGGATGAACGATACGTGAATTCGGGTTTGAGGAAATCGATGTTGTGAATGATTCGAGGGATAATGATCGAACTTAAAGTTGAATGTCGAGGAGATTATCCAGTTGGACGATAGCATCGTTCGTACGACTAAAAATTCGGTTGCGAAGAAAGATCATCAGGTTACGCATATCATCGATGGTATTGAGGCGTATCAAAGATCGATATGCGATAACTCGGGGGTACTCTGACTCGACGAATAACGATCGTGCAAGTGTTATTGTTCGGTTGGATGCTATACTTAGAATTTTGATTGAGATGAATGTTGGATGAAAATGATCGTGTCTTGATGGTTACGTTGATAGCCACAACGTCGACATTCTTGTCTTGTGCGAGCACAACTCCAGTCTCGTACATGCGCTGCATCGAATTTGGGGTGATCGTTCCGCGTGAGCGCTGACATGGTGATTCATGTCGCGAGAATGATCGAACTCAGAAAATTAGGATGCGACAACTTTAATTATCTCGACTTGTCGGTTTGACGCGAAGGAAAATTTGAGGATGTTAGGACTTGCGATTGATGAATGAAGTAAACTTGAGGATTGAGTAGGTCCAATCCGTATATCGAGAATGAATTAGTCTAGACGCAAAATAAGAGTTACGTCCCGATGAGGATGATTATCCCGCGGGAGCGTGCATGGTGATTCATGCCCACCGTAGAAAATCTGACTCGCATGAGATCGGGGCATAACATATTGTTAAGCTAGACGACCTCATGATCGATTATGTGAATTGGAATAGATGACTTAGAAAATATAGAATGTGAAATTTTGGTTAGCGATGAATTGTGTCATAGCGTGCTTGAATTGAGAAGGATTGATAGGCGAACTATATCGAACGTGTTTGAAGGGATAAACTATACAAGATGACTTATTGAATGAGCGATTTTGATACGTCGTGAAATTGGTTGAACGTGAGTTGTCATAGGATGATTTTGCTGAATGACTCAGACCCCGTACGATAAATGTTGGGATGTGTGTAGGCAATCTATGCTCGAAGTTTAGAAATCGAAGTGATGCGAGCTTGGGTAGAAAATCTCGTACTATCAATTTGGTTTGACCTTAGGATGGGGTCAGTATTGATATTGTTGTTTGAGAACTATGATTCCAATACTGAAGAATGACCTTAGTCTAAAGACATAGCCTAGCGGTTAGGCAAGATGTCCATGTTGCGAGAGTTAGTATTGGAATGATTCAGAAATATGAAAATAACACTCATGAGCCTCGGCTGACATGCATGTATATCAAGGACGCTTGAATGCGTGCACGATCTGACTCGAGTGGTGATGGTGGATTGTAATGTCTGTTGTCCGTATTACGTATTTTGAAATACGTGTACGTATTTTATTCTGTATTGCATGATTCCTTATTTTCTTCATGGCTTGGCTTAGTTATTTCTTGGTTCGGGTTGGCTTGGTTCGGTTTGGGATTGCTTTTGGTTCATCATGAACCAAAGGATGAACCCCCTACCTACCACCACCACTACCATTTATTAACCCATTCTCTTTCTCTCTCTTCATTAATCTCTTCTTCTTCCCTACCATTAATTCTTACCTACCAGAGAGAGGTCTAGGCAAGTGCAACTTGCTTCATGGAGGAACTCCAATTTTATTGTTCCATTCTCTTCTTTACAGCATTTTAACTTACTTTAGAACTTGACATTTTTACTTTCTATGGCTAGATTCTTGTAGATCTATATTTACATTATTTTTGGATTTCTTGGGTTTTGATCTACTTAATCTTATTATTTCCAAGTTTTGATGGTTCTATGTTGTAGAGCATTTCGTTCTACCCCATTTTGACCTATGGAAGTTCGGATTTGGACTCCGGATGATGATTTTATAGAGCTTGGAAGCGTAGGTTCATGGTGTTCTTCCTCTCTGAAAGTTGGAGAAGATGAACTGTGCTTAGACTTGACTTGACCGCATGGCAATTCATGTGGCAAGTGATTCAGCCGCATAGGCTGAGTCTCATTCTTGGCCGCATGGACCTTTCCCCACTCAGCCGCATGCACCCCTTGTCCTGCAGCCGCATGGACTCTGTCTATCTGTGGCCGCATATGGCACCCTTTCCCCTGCAGCCGCATGGGTTGCTCCATCCTAGCCGCATGTACCTGATTGGTCAGCCGGCCGCATGGACCCATCCCCGCCAGCCGCATGAGTACCCTTTCTGCTGACCGCATGTGTCTTGCCTTTTCGGCCGCATGAGTCCAATTCATCCTAGCCGCATAAAACCTCCCTTTCTGCTTGCCGCATGGGAGCTAGTCCCACTCCCAGCCGCATAGGTTCCTGCTCCTTCAGCCGCATGCGCACCTGTTCGCCGCTAACCGCATGTGCCCCTACCCCGTGAGCCGTATGAGCTTTGGACCCTGAGCCGATTGAACCCGACTCCCTCCCCAGCCGCATGAGATCACTTTTTGGTCGCATATGCCTTAACCGCATGACTATCCTATAGCCCTGTCTATTGATATTTTATTAGATATTTTACGCCCATTTTATATCCTTACGCCTTTTGTCATGAACTTGATTTTACTTAATATGTTTGGAATGACTATTGTACATGACATGGTATGACAAGGAACTAGCATAATACGATAGTGACCCGTAGTGGTGCACTCCTGATAAGTGACCTGGCATGACATGATAGTGGCCCGTCGTGGCGCACTCCTGACTAGTACACTTGACATGATATCCTGACATGATATATCTTGAACAGCTGTTGCGACGGCTACCTGACATGACATGACCTGTATAAATAACATGGACACCGTGGGCGATTGTGCTTGTACAAATAAACCAGTCCTGTCTTGCATCATGTCTAGGATGGGACTCCTGAGTACCACGGTCAGGAGTACCTACTAAAATGGACTAAGGTTAATAACTAGAATTACACAGTAGTCATGAAGAGATTTCCCAGCTACAGGCAATCCCGTTACCTGGGCGCGCCTTGGGATCTGTAGCCTGCCGTCGAGTAGGGCACATTTCCAGCACACTGTCATGTGTTGTACCCTTCAAGCTACCTAAGGGTACATGCATTTCCTGGACGATGTACCCACCTGAATTCAACCTTAATCTTTCAATTCGGGTAACCTGGATGGTCTGCAGGGCTTGTGGCTGTGGATTAATCTTATTGCATCTTGCTAGTAACTAGGCCTGTGATAACCCTAGTTAGTTAAAGTATCAAGCCGTACTCATTGCGTGGCCGTGATTGATTGAATGAGAATAATCTGTCTAGTCTTGATCCTGTATAAATTGTTGCACGTCCTGATTTCCTTACATTACCCTGCTGATAAATGGAAGAAACCAAGTTCGGTTCAGATGAAGGATTACATTCCCGGTCCTTGTTTGGTTTAAGGATTGTAACCTGGTTATCTGAATGGTCCCATGGTTATCTTACCGTATATCCTCGTGATGTTATATTTTCTTCGATTTTGCTATTTATTACTTTCTATTGTGTTAATTGCTGGTTTTAGTTCCTAAGTGAAGCTTCCTTTGTGGCACTTGCTCTTTCTGGGGTCTGACCCAGCTGGTTTTGTATGGCCAGATTTCGGAGCAGCTCCCGAGGATCTACCGACTTTCCAGCCAGATGGTGGCCACTAGACGGAACCCTGGCAACGAGTGGGTTTATTTTTGATCTCCCACTTCATTGTAAACATATTGTTTTGAGGCGTTTAGCCGACGAGCACCTGTTTAGCTCGATTGTACTTATTTACTGTCTGCCTACGGGCTGTAACATGATTGACGGATCCTAGGGTTGATCATGTATGACTAAACTCTTGCTAGTCCTGACATTTTGTAATGACTAGCTTCATGATCAGCTGAATATGTAATGTTTGGGACGCCTTACTATTGTATATTTAATGATCATACATCTTGTAACTCTTACTTACTTGCTTGTGATTGAGATAATAGGCTTGTTCATGACCTTAAGAGACTGCTGGCTTGTAGATAAACCCTCATGTATCTAGACAGCCGTGACCGTATAGCGAGGTGGGTTGCACTTCAATATACGTAGCTGGCTATGTCTGCCCCCGCTCTCCAGTATTCTGGTTCTGGGACGTGACATGGATTCTCTATCACGAGACTTGGCTAAAATGCATATTTTTTGGGGACGCCTAGAATATGTGCACGATCCAACTAAGTGATACGTTGAATCAAGTGAGACTTGAGAAATGGAAAAGTGTCAAGGATTTTGGAAATCGGATTGAAGAAAAGATTGATAGTAGCACGAGCGTGGCTCGAATTTGGGAAACGCATAGGCGTAGTGTGTGCGAGAGTTCTTGAATATTGAGTAAAGTTATAAGCCGATCAGTATACTCAGCAAGTTTTGAGGACGAAACTTTTTCTGAGTGGTGTATGATGTAGTGCCCCGTCCCGCTCGGTCAATCGGAGGAATAGGAACGCCGACGGCGTTCGGACTTAGCCTTACAACGGCTGTTCAGTGACATCGCTCGGTCGAGACGACCGCTCGCTCAGGTGGGATAGTTTCGGTGAACTTGCCTCATCTTAGCCTTCACATAATAAATCGTATGTTTTCAACTTGCACAAGTAGGCTTGATAATAAAATAGGCGAATCCACATAGCTAAAGGGAATAATCCCGACGGGTCGAATTGAGTTAGAATATGGAAAGGTCCAACGGTCGGCTTAGAGTTGGTGCATGGCGTGTTTTGAAAATGACACTCGATCCTTCATCCCGTGGCTTGGGAGAAGGAAAGTTGGTTGAGTAGGCGAAGTATGAACGTAGCCTAAGTCATAGGCGTCGCCCGCATAAATGCTTCATAAAGCAAGCACGGTCCTATCGTCCAAGGCTTGGCATAGCCTTGGCTTGCCCCATGAGTTAAGTTGCGTTGCACGGCTTATGATATAAGTCTAGGCGCCCAAATGACTTGGTCGTTCAGAAGTGGAACGCATACGTGGCACGTTTCCGCAATGCGAGGCTTGACGCAGCCTTCGCTCGTCGAGTCGTTGTGCGTTTAAGTCAGACGAGTTATGTTAGGCTATCGGAGTGGTAGCAAGCACGGTCCTACGAATTCTACGGTTGGGTATAACCAATTAGTCTTACGGTCTCAAGGCCCGTCATATAAAATATGACTTGGGCGATAGCGTCGCGTAGATCGAAAGTCGGTTTGAGGCACGATGCACGGACTTAGTGTTTAGGGTATAAACCACGGTTGATTTAATGAGTTTTGGAGAAAGGACTATCGAATAGGCATTGAGTTGAATGAAATGATATGGTAACATGAAAAGAATGCTCGCGACCGTGGGTCGGTGAGGGGTCTCAAGGATATATGGAAAGAATGCTCGCGACCGTGGGTCGTCGAGGGGTCTCAAATGATAGAAGGCTTGATATAGGTTTGAAAGAGATAGTAACATTAGAAGAGGAATGACTGTGTGAGACGTCAGTTTGTGTCGAGTCTTGCATGGTCATTGGATAACTTGTCGACAAGGAGGAGTTTCTACGAGCGGCAATCCTAGGCGCCATGGGACCGCATCGTTCCGGAGAGAAACAGGTATAGCCGTAGCTGGACGAACCGCTCGGGTCATTCGGGAACTTTCAGCAGGGCTAGCTACTTGCGTTGAAATGGTCGCCGAATGGCAAGGCTATAGTCCAGGATAGCTTGTGATGTTAGTGACCAATTCATATAGATGGGTCGGCACGGGCGACAATCCGCGTGTGTGCCTTTGGATTTAGTCTAGTTGAATGTGTGTATGGTTGGAACACAAGTGTTTGGGCCTAAGAATGGCTACAACATAGGCGACGTACTTCGGCACGAGATGTGGTGTCGAGTCTTAAGTTGTCGGCATATAAGTTTGCATAAGTTGGAATTGATTTGTCTTGAGTTTAAGTCAGGAAATGCCGCAAGGCAAAGTCGGTCGAGTGGCACTTAGCCCTCAAGTCTTGATTGGGTCAGTTGGTGATCAAGGTAGCAAAAAGGGCCGCGAGGCGGCGATATGATTGAGTCTCATTGAATTGCGAGGCATGACCTCAACAAGGACTTATAGTACCGTCACACGGGAATGGAGTCTTATTGCGTAGTTGCGTCTCTGATTTTGGGCCGTAAGGCAAGCACGACTTGATAGGTTAACGTTGTTGGCACGAGAAGGGTCTAGAGGCAAAGTATGAGTTAACGAATTATTGCAAGCACGGGGTGGTCTGGAGACACAAAATAGGCCAAGGCGTCGGTCCTAAAACTGATCCTAAGGCAAGATTTGAAAGACAATTGATAAGAAGGGACTATGTTGCACAAAGTAAATTAACGTGTTGGTTTCGTATGGGTGGGCGAGGAGCTCATTCCACCAGTACAGTTGAGTACTGACACTCACATAGTTTATATGTGCAGGCACAGGTAGAAGCTCGTGGCACGGAGCTCGCTTGGATGCGTCGAGGCACGGAGTTCCTTGGCGATTCGAAGCGTGCGGCCGCATGGAGTAAAGACTTATACATGACATAATGTATGGACGTCGCCTTCCGAAGCATCCGCTGGCTCAAGAGTTGTAATTGAGAGACGAGAGAGAGATGAGTGACTTGTAATGTGAGCTTGAGTGAGCTTGAGAGACTTGTAAACTTGGCCTTGCGTCCATTGTAACCTTTGTTTCAATATCAATAAAGAGCTTCTTTGAATAACTTGTGTTTTGTTCTAATTTCTGCTGCTATTATTCAATGTCTCTGTATGGGACTTCTGTGCGACGACCCCGTCGCAGCCGCTGAAATCGGCCGTTATGGAACCCGCCTTGCACGAGCGAAATCTAGGCTCGTACGGCATCACACCTTAGCGAGGACGATCGCTCCTACGGGAGCGGAGCGTGACATTGAGGCGTATCAAAGACGATATACAATAACTCGGGGATACTCTGATCGAATGAACGATAATTATGTTGACCATTGTTGTTGGATGAATAAGATGCAAGTTAAGTTATGGAAATTGGGATGATAACGGTAGGAATGCTTCGAAAAATTTAAGAGTGGATGGATGTTACATGGACGAAAAAGGAAGTGCCTGATTGTTTCGAGGATAACCACAACGTTGACATTCTTGTCTTATGCGAGTGCAACTCCAGCATCGCACATGCGTCACGCCAAATTAGGGCGATCATTCCGCGTGAGTGCTGGTATGGTGATTCATCCAGCGGGAATGATCGAACTTGCAAGGTGTGGCAAATTGGATTTAGACTTGTGGTTTGATGCGAAAGTTGTTCGAAGATGGTTTCGATGAGTATGGAATGTGTCAAACTATGATCACGAATAGGTAAACTCGGACTTGAGATGAGTAGATGTCATACGACTAGCAAAGATAGTCGACGGTAATACATAAGTGATTCGAGTAGTAACGACATGCAATGTGCATAAGTGATTCGAGTAGTTATCGGCGTATCAGTTGCGCGGGGGTAGATAAATTATGGATTTGTAAATTACGTTGGATTGGATGAAGTCTCATAGGAATTGTCGGGAATTGATTTGGCTCCGCGATAGGATATAGCATGGTTCGTAGTAACTGTCCTTCGTTGATGACCTTCAATTATCGAGCATAGTTTCGGGACAGATGACCCTAGAAGACTTGACCGCCAAATCAAGTGAATGTTGAAGTCCCATAGGATGACCCAATGAAGTCGCATGAGAAATTTCGTCAAGGATGAAGGATGATGTAGTGCATGTTAAGGATAAGTCTAAGCGAGTGAGTATCGTATTTCAGAAGTTAGCGAGTTGCCGTCGACTAGATCGATATGGTTAGAAAGTGTATGATCGATCGAATGGATACGTAGATAGACTTGGTTGGTTGATAATCGAGTAGACATTAAGGAACATGCTTAGCATAGCGATGCGGTAAGGCGATTGCAAGGATTTTGTAATGCGCAAGAGTGACGAATAGTAGAATGACCCTAAGAATTGTGTTGTAGATCGGTTTGAGTAACGGTTAGGCTATGTGTGCATTTGGGCACACGACTTACGCTACGAAACGAACTAGTCGGGATTGATTCGAGAATTGAGTAAAAGATTCGTACTCGGTCGAGAATAGGAGATGGACGTATCGTAAGAGACCTTGGGTCACAAAGATTATTGCCTTTGAGCATCGTAGACTCAAGTTGACCTCTTGTGTCAGGAGAGCACGAGCATGATGTCTGGATATGTTACCTAGCGGGGGTAGCCCCAGACGCGATACGTAGATAGTTCGCGAACGTGGATCATGTTGGAATAGTTGCGTGCGATGCATAGTACGGATTGTAGGCAAGGAAAGTTTAGACATGTTGGACTTAGTCCATGTCGTTGAGGCCAAATGTTATGAATGAACAGATGAAAGACTTGAGTTATGCGAGAGATAGGAAACGGTTGGACGAGTAGGCGTTGCAGAGAATTGTTGCGATCGGATGCACAATGACTTAATGCAATGCGAGCGTTAGATGACCGGCGAGAAACTTATGGGATCGAAGTGACAGTTTCAAAGTTAAGTTATATGCAGAGATGTTTAAAGGATGATCGCATGTTATGGAATAATGCATACGAGAAGTTTTGTGAGAATAGACGCTAAGATTTGACCAAGTCGAGTACGGAATTGTAGGTCCTAAAAATCAAGTTGCACCCATCAAAGAAGTCATGAAAATCAAATTAGACATCCTTCAAGTGAACTGCGCAGGAGACAGATTGCGCACCAACTCGATTGTGTAGGCTGAACTGCATACTCATCCAAGTGCGCAAGCTGACGTGGCCTTGTCATCATTACCTGACAGAGAATCAGATCTTCTGACAACTGACAGCACGGAGGACGAGGAAACTGTTCGTTTATCGTGCAGCACAGCGCTCGAGGACAGCTGTACATGCAGTGCAA
The DNA here is from genome assembly GCA_029216955.1 of Iris pallida. Taxonomy (NCBI): domain Eukaryota; kingdom Viridiplantae; phylum Streptophyta; class Magnoliopsida; order Asparagales; family Iridaceae; genus Iris; species Iris pallida. Next base: position 4,289,028 of record JANAVB010009798.1, read on the forward strand.
TCGGCCAGACTCTCTGCAGCGCGGTCCATTTCAGCACAATTTGAAGCCAGCACAATTCAGGTGGCGCACTTCTTCAAGACAACTGACAAAGTACACGTGGCCTTCATGCCATCAATGACTCACTATGTGGTAACCGTCTGTACACGATCATGCGTATTTCAATCAAATAATGCCATGTGTCTAATACAGTTAGCCCATGATCAAATAACTGCCAATGTAGTCTGATGTCTGCGCGGTCCAATGCATGCGCAATCCATCTTGCGCAGTCCAGAATAACTAAAAAGTAGTTATTTCTAGAACTCTATAAATAGAGTTTCAAGTCCTTCCTAGGGGGGATCACATACATATATCATAAATCATCATCAGAGATCAGGAGTTGTTGCCAAAGTGCTGCTGCAATCTTCAGAGGCTACCGTCTTCAAAGTTCACATCGTCCAAGGGATAAAGCGATCGTCATTCAGATCGGATTCCTATAGTTGTACTTTCCCAGAATTCTTGTAATCTTCTTACAAAGTTTGTTGAAATAAAGATCAACTTTTGTTTTTGCAAACAAAATAGCGACTCTGCTGGGGACGACTTTCTCCTCCGACGAGTAAGTGACAACTCAATGTGACGTTGCGTCTATCGGAAAGACGCAGAAGACGCTGGTTGTAAAGGTCAACCAGACAGCCTACGAGGCGATGATCAACTCCAGGACCACCCCTCGTACTGCAATAACTTCTGCCACAAGCAAAGTTCACCCAGTGTGGGTCCCCAAGACTGTTGTGCAGTCTACTGCTTCTGCTGCTCAGTCTACTGTGCAGTCCACTGCCTCTGTTCCAAAGACTGATGTCTCTGTTGCACAGTCTGCTGCTACTGTTCGTGCGCAGTATGCTGCTTCCCTTTCCAGTGCACAACATACTTCCTATGCTGCTCTGTCAAAGTGCAAGACTCCTATTCCTCTAGCGCAGTTGGCTGCAACTCTGCCTGCACAATCCACCACTCCAGCAACCAGAGTGCAACCCAAACCCTCTGGCAACAAGAGTCCTGCTGCGCAAGTTGCTGAGACTGTGGCCAGAAGATCTTCTGCCAGAGTTACTCATGCGCAACCTGCCAGTGCGCCAACAGCCACTTCAGTCCCTGCGCATACTGCGCCAGCGCAGTCTAAGAGAGACAGCCCTTTGGCTAATCTCTCCTCTTCTCACAGCAAGGGAAAAAGCTCTGCTCCTCTTCTCAAGCACCCTGTTGCTCCTGCGCAATCCACTGGGGGTAGTCTTTTGGCTATTCCTCCTCCTCTCCAAAACAAAGGAAAAGGCCCATTGGTCTTTTCTCAAACTTCCTCGTTCCACGACTTGGAAGACAACAGAGGGAAACGCTCTTTAGCTAACCCTTCTTCACAAAACAAAGGAAAAGGTCCTTTGATTTTTTCTCAGTCTTCCTCGGTTTTTACCGTAGAAGATCAATCTGAATGTGCCTCGACACCAGTCAGTACAAGAACTCTTTCCAATAAGGGTTCTTCTTCCCTCCTTGCCAAAGAGAAGTGTACTGATTAGAGAGGTATTCTACCTACTCCGGTAGCAGAGTTCCAAGATCTCCTAACTCTCAAGATATCCCGTTCAAGATAGGGAAAATTGCTGGTGTCTCAGACAGAAACCCCTGGGGGTGAGTTTGCTGATCTAAGAACTTATCTCAATCGACCAACTTCGGTGAAATGCAAACAGCCAATGCCGAGGACCAACCAGCATCAGAAGCAAACTTCCAGGATCAAAAATCCAGACACCTATGCCAATGAAATGAGTACTTCCCTGTACACTCAAGGGACAAAACTTTGAAGAACCGGAACCTTGTTCCGAATATTGTCAAAGAACACATCCCTCGAACTTCTTCTCGTCCCATCACTGTTCCTGATCTCCGAGAACACCTCAAGGAAAAACGGGACAACATCTCAACATCTCCAGTGCAACAACTTGGACACCATTGTAATCACAAAGTGGTCATCAAGTGTTGTTGTCAGACAACAAGACGATCTGTCTTCGATCGTCTGAACTTTTCAAACTCTGAACCTATGTCAGAAGACGAAGACGAAGTTTTGTACGCTTCTGTCAACATGACTTCCTGAGACACTGGGGGTAGAAAGTGCTCTAAGCACGACAAGCCTCGCAAGCCAAGCCAGCGGTATTTGGATTTACTCCAAGAATCTTCCGATGGAGTATTCCAATATACCCGATCCCGAAGCCGAGACACAATCGGTCAAAGGAATCTTCAAGATCCTTCCGGTCATCTTCCTCTTTCTCACTCAGGAGATGATTCTTTCTCCGACTATGATGCATATGGTGAAAGTTCTGAACAGACGGTGTCCTCCACTGTACCTAGAGAAGTGACAGCTTATGTTGTCACTGAAGATCCAGATGCAACCAGTTCGGCTAGTCAAGAACAACGAATAGCTGTGATAGAAGACAAGTTGAAGACCATGGCCGAAATGGTTGCAAGTATGCATTCTATCATCGTAGCCCAGCATACGGTACCATCGACCGTACCTCCTGCAAATTCTGAAATCATAGCATCATCGGTGCCTGTCAATGCAGGGCTGGGGGTAGCATCTACTCAAGTACCTCCTGTACAGATTCAACCTACACCCAGTCAGTCAGGTGCTGGGGGTAGTGCTTATCATGATGTTCCTCCTCCTAACACTGTAACTCAGCCAGCTCCTTCTACATCAGTGGAAGATGCCAATGAAGCTGTCAAGCTCCTGCGCACTCAGTTTGAAGCCTTCAAAGAGAAGGACAACTTGCAGAGGTTGGGGATCAAGCAACCCTACCCAGTTGAATGGAAGGAAGTCCCGTTTCCTCCGAAGTACAAGATTCCAACAATCTCGCTGGTTGATGGCAGCACTTCTCCCAGTCAGTTCATTAACCATTTTGAGGTAATGACTGTCCAACTTCAACCAAATGACGCTCTTCTTACCAGAGTATTCGTTGACTGTTTAGCCGGCGTAGCATACGATTGGTACAGAAGCTTGCCCGATGGTTGTATCACCTCTTTCTCAGGTCTAAAACAGATCTTCTTGGAATGATTCTATGAGGGAATCAATGACATGACTATGTCAGCCCTCAATAAAATCAAACAAAGACACAATGAAACTGCTGAGAGTTTCATTGAAAGGTTCCGCCGAAAAGCTTTAAAAATGCCTCCTGGAACTCCGGCCGCTGTGACCATAGACACCTGCAAGGCAAATCTTTTGCCTATCATCAGCATGTGGACAGGATCTACTCAGTTCCAAGATTGGCCATCCTTCATTGTCAACGCTAAAGCAGCTGAAGTTAGCGCTGACAAATTCAAGCAGTTAGGGGTACAAATGTCTAACCCCGACCGGGATGAACCCCAGACATCGGGTGGTGGCAATCGCCAGAATAACCGCAAGGGAAAAGAAACTTTGAATATCAACTTGACGAATAAGAACAAAGAATCTCTGGCGGTCAACGTAGCTCCCCCTACGTCTTCTTCTACTCCTTCAGCAACTCCACCAAGGGAACCTCGTCCGAAAGTAGAGTACTCTTTTGACGAGAATGACACAGTGAGCATTTTTGATTGCTTGATCAAAAGCAATAAGCTTCAGCTCCCAGATCCGAAGAAGCCCGATGAAGTCGGTAAGACTGGTCATCCTAAGTACTGTATTTATCACAGGTTCATTGGGCATCCTACTCGAGCATGTTATGTGCTCAAAGGCAAAATTTAAGAGCTGGTCAACGCTGGTGTTGTCACTCTACAGCAAGACGAGAAGACTGTTACCGCAAACATGGTCTCAGTTCAGTTTGGTGACTTTCCACCGCAGATGGTACAGCATGGTCTCATTCCTATCCCCAAAGCTACTCTTGAGATCGAGAATCTCCCTCCTCTACGAAGTGAAGGTCTCGTCCCCTTGTCTCTTAACAATGGCGAGATTATGTGGATTCATCCAGATTTGGCCTCGGAGTTCGAACTTCCCTCTTCCTCCAAGAAGAAAGACCGCTCCAAGGGCAAGACAAAGAGATGCAATATGGTGTCTTTTGACCCCATAGTTGACGAAGAAATCCTGCTGGGCACCAGATCAGGGAAAGACTATCTAAAGGATTACCCCGAAGCTCAAGAGAATCCTGTTTCTTCTTCTGAGCCTGCTCCAGTGCAGCCTGCTTCTACTGAGGATATTCCTACTGCATCCTCACCGGTTGTAGAGTCTACTCCTTCCAAGCCGACGGTAGCCGACAAAGGTAAACAACAAGTCTGTTTCGACAAACCTTTGAAGAAGTCATCTCCTTCCGGACTTGAAAAGCCTTACAACTTCGATATCTTGGCTCAGTTAGCCAATACACCGGCCCGGCTGTCCATCTTCGAGCTTTTGCGCCTCTCCAAAGAGACTCGGAAAACTCTGAGTGAGGCTCTCATGCAGGCAGAAACCTGTCTAGCCCTTCTAAAGAAGTCGAAAGCAGAACCAGTCTCTTGCCTCCATTGTCAAGTGTGTTGGAGTTAATTCCAAACATAACTTTCACACAGGATGACATGTTGATGGAAGATAATAGGCACGACCGTCCTCTATACTATACAGGATATGTCGACTCGATGAAAGTCGATCGTATTCTGATAGATCCAGGGTCTGCTCTCAGTATCATGCCGAAGACAATGTTGGATGCATTAAAGATCCCAGTGTATAGTCTTTCCAGTACAATCACCACCATCCTCGGGTTCAACCAAGAAAGGAATGAGCATCTGGGCAAGATTCGCCTAAAACTCCAAATAGGCAATCTTCGCACAAAGGTGACCTTCTACATCATTGACAATCATGGTTGTTCTTACAATACTTTGTTGGGAAGACCATTTCTGCATGAACATAACATTGTTCCTTCGACTCTCCATTAATGTTTCAAATATATCGATGACAATGGAGAAGTTCAAAAGGAGGTTGCTGATCTCTATCCTTTCAAAGGCGTCGAAGTATACTGCAACGATGCTCGTATGTACAAGGATGAATTCATGAAGGTAGTGCTGTCTTTGGACACTGAAGAAGAGCAAGAAGCAGTGCCTAATGACACCCTCATCATACCTGTCAAAGGGCGTGTTTCTCGTCCTCAGTCTTCCAAGCCACTGGCTATTCACTTGCCAGTTCAGAAGCAACCAACTAATGATGATCAAGATCAAAGGGAGCTCACCTCTTCTGAGCCACTTGTTATTGACTTACATCGTAATAAGGAAAAAAGGCAGCTCACCTCTTCTGAGCCACTTGTTATAGATTTATCTCATAACAAGGATAAAAGGGAGCTCACCTCCTCTGAGCCGCTTGTTATCGACCTCCATCGTAACAAAGCCAATCCTCCTCCACGCTCTTCTTCTCGCCCTCTTGTAATCAATCTGACCAAGCCTGCTAAGGCTAAAGGTCCTGCTGTAAATACAAATGTACAAATCAATGAAAAAGTATCTACTTTCCAGTATACTGATGTCATTTATCATGTTAAGTGCTATTTGGATATGTTAGATAGCTATCAGTCATTTACGATGGGAGTTGTACAATCTCTTCAAACAGATGTCTCATTTGAACACCCAAAGGATTCATATCATATTGTTCCCGCTCGTAAGAAAGGCGAGAGTCCAATACTTTTTAGTAAAGGACCGGAACAACAATTCAGTTATACGGATGATAGCAAAAGTAATGATACGGGGCATCTTCAACTCCGTCGTTACAGTCAACAATCAAAAGACATCATACGAAAGATGGGTTATGACTTCAAGAATGGCCTCAACTACGGTAAGGATAGAAAAACTCCTATCTGTACGGCTGTGCCGAAAGGAAAGTCAGAGATGTACTACAGCAGGACCAAAAGAGGACTCGGATATGCTTCACCTCCAGTATTATCCCCAGCAGCCTCTGAATCCGATAGTGAAGAGCGCTCTAATTCTTCTGATTCCAGATCATGGGATTCTGACACCAGCATCGGTCAAGTTCATCGATTGACTGTATCTTCTAACATGGTCTCCGTCGAACTTCCAGAAGGCTATGACGAGGATGTTGAAGAAAATCCTGAAACAGATCCTTGGGCTCAACGAATGGATACCCAATGGGAACTCCGATTCGAACAAAGAGAACCCCTACTGAAGATCAATTAGTTCAGATTGATGTAGGAGAGAGCGGGTCACCTCGTCCAATATTCATCAGCAAGAACCACCCAGAGGCAGATAAGCAAGAATTAATTCTTCTTATTAAGGAATACATAGACGTCTTTGCCTGGAGCTATGAAGACATGCCAGGTCTAGATCCCAAAGTTGCTACTCACAAATTGAACATTCTGCCGAATGCAAAACCGGTCAAACAGCAACAACAGCGCTTTAAGCCAGAAATGATGGATGCAATCGACGATGAAGTCAAGAAGCTCATCGCTTGTGGCTTTATCCGAGAAGAACGACATCCTGATTTGGTAGCCAATGTCGTCCCAGTTCTAAAGAACACTGGCAAAGTTCGAGTCTGCATCGACTTTCGGGATCTTAATAAAGCATGTCCAAAAGATGAATTTCCTCTCCCTATCACGGACGTCATGATTGACAATACCTGTGGGTTCGAAAGAATATCTTTCATGGATGGATTCTCCGGATACAATCAGATTCGGATGAATCCTGAAGACAAAAAATATACTTCTTTCCGTACTCCTCGCGGAGTCTACTGCTATACTGTAATGCCATTTGGTCTCAAGAACGCTAGTGCAACGTACCAACGAGCCATGAGTACCATATTTCGAGATCATCTGCGCAAGACTGTCGAATGCTATGTCGACGATATTGCTGTCAAAAGTCGTCTAAAGGAAGATCACATCCAAGACTTGAGAACTATCTTCAACCTCATGCGCCAACATCAACTCAAAATGAATCCCACCAAGTCATTCTTGGGTGTCTCTAGTGGCAAATTTCTCGGCTTCGTCATTACCTCTAAGGGTATATACGTGGATCCCAAAAAGATCAAAGCCATTCAAGAGATGCGTCCTCCACACAATCTAAAAGAGCTACGAGGATTCCAAGGTCGACTTACGTACATCAGGAGATTTATTTCGAATCTGTCTGGACGCTGCAGACCATTTACTCAACTAATGAAGAAGGGTGTATCTTTCGTTTGGACCGAAGAATGTCAACGAGCATTTGATAACATAAAGCGGTATCTCATGAATCCACCAGTCTTGGTGCCACCGATCTCTGGCATACCATTCTTAATGTATGTCCGTGCTATGGATCATTCATTGGGTGCTTTACTCGCCCAAAAGAACAAAGAAGGCCACGAAAAAGCCATCTATTATCTCAGTCGTACTATGATTGGTGCTGAACACCGTTATAGTCCGGTCGAAAAGGAATGCCTAGCTCTTATGTTCGCTGTTCAGAAGACTCGGCATTATATTATTGGCCAAACTATTCATGTCATATCCCGAGTTAATCCTCTTCGGGTATTGATGAAGAAGTCTAGCACACTCAATTCTCGGCTAGCTACATGGGCCATTCTGCTAGCCCAATATGACATGGTATATGTTCCTCAAAAGTCTGTCAAAGGTCAAGCACTGGCATATTTCTTAGCAGCTCATCCTGTTCGAGAAACGTCCAAACTCTATGATGAAATTCTAGACGAGACTTTGGCATCTAATACAATCTCTGAAGAATTTTCTACTTGGCGTCTATTCTTTGACGGTGCATCCAGGATTGGACCCAATGGTGCCATTGTTGCAGGAGTTAGAGTTGTCCTTGTTTCTCTAGATGGGTCAGCTATCCAAAGAGCATATTCCTTAGATGAGCCTTGCTCCAACAACGTGGAAGAATACAATGCTCTACTCATTGGCCTTCAGCTAGCCAAACAACTAGACGTCGAGTATCTTGAAGTCTATGGTGACTCCAAGCTGGTTGTTAACCAGGTTAGAGGGACTTATGAGGTTCGCCATCAAGATCTAGTGCCTTACTTTGAAGCGGCAATCAACATTGCTACATCATTCAAAGCCTTCTTCATCGAATATGTATGTCGAGCTTGCAATACTGAGGCAGATGCTTTGGCTAATCTTGCAGCAGTCTTACCCATCCCTATCAAAAGACAGCAGGTGGCGGTTATCTCTAATCGAGAATTGTTCTGCGTCAAAAACAATCGTAATATTGAGTTCAGTAATCTTACTGAAGTCAATATTATCAATGAAGATTGGAGAACTCCTTTTATCGACTTCGTGGTTCATAACATACTCCCTGAAGATCCCAAGGAGGCTACGAGTATTCGTCGGCGGTCTCTGCGGTTCTATTACAATAAGACCACCAAAACTCTCTACCGGCGAACTTATGATGGCCTACTTTTATGCTGTCTTGCTGGTGATGAAGCAAAGCAAGTATTGCGTGAAGCTCACGACGGTGTCTGCGGAGCACATCAACCTGGTCCTAAACTGCAAGATCGCATCCGACGCATGGGTTACTACTGGCCCTCTATGGTATCTGATGCCATCGAATATGCAAGGAAATGTCGAGCTTGTCAAATCCACGTAGATTTCATTCATCAACCGTCAAAATTCCTTCATCCGACTGCTGCTTCCTGGCCTTTTGAAGCTTGGGGCATGGACATCATCGGTCCCATCAACCCTCCTTCTTCTAGAGGACATCGGTTCATACTGGCAATAATCGACTATTTCTCCAAATGGGCTGAAGCTATACCATTGGCTGAAGTCAAGACCAGCAGCGTCATCAACTTCGTCAAATATCATGTCATCTATAGATTTGGTGTACCTCGAAGGATCATCCATGACAACGGACCTCAGTTTATCAGCCAAAAGTTTACAAGATTCTGTGACGATCATCGGATTGATAATGTCGCTTCGACAGCCTACAATCCTGCTGCTAATGGCTTAGCTGAAGCTTTCAACAAGACTATCATCAAGCTCCTCAAAAAGTTTGTGTCTACTAACAAACGAAACTGGAGTGAAAAGCTTAGGGAATGTCTTTGGGCCTATCGCACTACGGTCCGCAACCCTACAGGCTGTACACCCTTCTCTTTGGTATACGACTATGAAGCAGTTCTACCCCTGGAACTTCAAATTATGTCCTTGAGGATTGCCATCGCCAACGAACTCACAACAGAGAACAATGACCTTCTTCGACTCCAAGAATTAGAGGCGCTCGATGAGAAGCGGCTATTGGCTCAACAGCATATTGAGTTATACCAAGCCCGCATCTCGAAGACTTTCAACCGCAAAGTTAAGGTCAGAGCCTTTCAGAAAGGAAAGCTTGTTCTAACCGTCAGACGTCCTATGACTATGACTCACTCAAGCAAAGGCAAGTTCGATGCAAAATGGGAAGGACCATATATCGTCAGCAAAGTCTTCTCAAATGGAGCCTATCAACTCACAGAGCTAGACGGTCGAGTTGCAATGATGCCTATCAATGGCAAGTTCCTAAAAAAGTATTATGTATAAATGTAACAGACATTGCTTGTAATTATCAGACAAGTTCATAAATAAAATTCCATTTTATTTTATCTTGAATGATAGTACATAATATCAAGGAAGGTCACTATCATCCTTCTCAAAATTGGGATGCGGGCCACTATCGTCCTTATCAAAGACATGATCAGCAAAAGAGTCGAGAACACTCTTGCTGGAACCCACCAGGAACTTGCAAGCAGCTATCCTCATGGCTTCTTCTTCTTCAGTCTTCCCTGGTTCAAGAAGGAAGTCCAAGATGTCCTTTGACTGTTTGGGGGCAGACGAACCTTCGCCCGCTGCTATCTGCTTTGGTTGAGCCGGTTCGACTGGATGTTCCTCAGTACCCACTTCAACCTTCGGGGCGATCTCAGTCTTCTTAGATGCATCTCCAGATGACATCTTTATGTTGAAAAGGGAAAGCGACCATCCCTTCTAATTTTCTGTTCTATTTATAGACAGAGATTCATACGACAACGAAACATCATTTAATTCGTCCGATGGTTCGCCCGTTCATCTGACGGTTCGTCCGTTCATCATATCACTTTGACGGTTCGTCCGTTCATTATATTCATTCACCCGACGGTTCACCCGTTCATCATATTCATTCATCCGACGGTTCGCCCGTTCATCATCTGACGGTTCGCCCGTTCATCATGACGGTTCATCCGTTTATTACGTTCATCATCTGACGATTCGGCCGTTCATTATATTTATTCATCCGACGGTTTACCCGTTCACACATCCATCTGATGGTTCGTCCGTTCATTACGTTCATCATCTGACGGTTTACTCGTTCATCACATTTATCTGACGGTTCATCCGTTCATCACATTCATTTGACGGTTCATCCGTTCATTTAATTCATTTGACGGTTCATCCGTTCATCCCGATGATTCATTTCGTTCATTTATTTCGTTCATATTTTGATGAATCATCTATTTCGTTCATATCAGCAACTTGTCATCTTTGATTAAGTTGTCTATTGAAATAATGATATTCAAATTATATTTTGCCATGTCTACATTACCTCTGAACAGATATAATTGAATATAATTATTTTCCAAAATCAAGAAATATATCATGTCCTGTACCTCTGAATATATTTTCTATCGCTATTATTTATATCTTAATAAGATATACAACAAATAATAGAGTCACCAAGCAAAATGTCTTTTTATTGATTGATCAAAAGATTGAAAGACATTACAAACATAACATATCACAAAAAGATTGAAGATACAAAAATCTTTCTTATTCTGCCGGCGGAGTCATCAAGTTGATCATCTGCTGCTTCAAAGATTGCAGCCGCTCCTCACGTGATTCTATCACCCGCTTCCTAGCTTCTTCCATCCCAGACTTGTCGTCAAAAGATGGCATAGTCACTATTCTGCGAGAGATTTCTTCTTGATGAGTTGCGACGTACTCATCCCTTTCCAGAGTCAGAGCATTCAGCTGTTGAACTGCAGTCTGGTGTTGTGCAGCCTTATCCTTCAGAGCAAGCTGGACAAGTCTCAGCTCTTCCTGAAGACGGGCAGATTCGGATTGCAGCTCCACAACTTTTCTCTCTTTCTCGTCAGCAACAGATGCCACTGTTTCCACTTTGGAATTATATTCAGCAGTTTTATTAGAGAAAGTGTCCAAAAGAACTTGCAGGTCAACCTTTGCAACTGCAGCTTCTTGTGACATCTTTTCGAATTCGGCTTGTATCAAGAGCTCCATCTCTCCCTTATTCAGCTCTTTGTATATTTTAACCGATGTCTCCAGCTTATTTAGTACATGTTTAAGAAAAACTGCCTGAGCTTCGTCGCCTTGATGACAGATGGCATCGATCAAATAGGAGGTTGGACCTCTGACAATGGAGAAACCAGCATCCTCTTTTTCTATCACCCTATCCACTAAGGGTTTCAAAGAATTAAAGAAAAGGTTGCTGAAGGAGCTGACGACAAAACGGTTGGTAGCCAGAGCACCCGGAGTAGCAGCTACTCCCATAGACGTGGAAGCAACAGCAGGTGTCTGTGAAGACAGTCGTTCAGCTTCTTCTCTTTGAGTAGACGACTCTTTAGCCAGAGGAGCCATCGTAGAGCTAGTTGATCCTCCCAGATGCTCTTCTGCAAAATCAAATGAACCTTATCATTGATTGTTGTTGTCAATAGCAACTAATTGAAAAGGATCAAAAGATCAAAGGCAATCTTACCATGACTTGCCCCAGCAACAAGCCTTTCGTCTGTTGGTACAGACTCCAATCTAGCGGAAGTAGCCTCAGACATTACTGCCTGGCTACTTCCGGCCTCAGAACCACCTGAGAAATGTCGGTTACCGCTAGCGATAGCCGTTACTGGCACTATATCTGTGCACACGGGAGGAACCGGGGAAGATTCAAGTTCTGCATGGATAAAAATGTAATTGTCAGCTATTTGAATCCATGAAAAGAAGGTAAATAAAATCGTTTAATACCTTTTAGAGCAGCAAAAGTAGTTTCAGTAGGTGCTACTTCTACATCTGTATTCCTTTTCGGAGACACGTATACCTCCACATCCGCTTCAGGATTCAGTGTGTCGTCTACGGCTTCGAGAGACATGTGGATATCAGTGCCTTCTTCGGGATTTAATGTATCATCAACTTCTTCATTTGATGTATCTTCATCGCTTATGCTATCCTCTGGAGCTTACTCGCTGGCAGTTGCGACAGCGGCTTGATCGACATCATCTTGCAGATCGAAGTCACAATCATTTAAAGCTTCAATCATCAGACGATGTTCTTCCTCACGGAGCCCTTCTGGTGTAGCAGGAATCTGGGAAGTTCTCACTGCAAGAGAAGGAGATCGCAAAATTTTATTATTCCTCTGCACAGTTTCATCTCTCAGCTCTGCTTCAGCCCCTAGCTCAGCTTCATCCCTTTGTTCAACCTCATCCCTGGGCTCTGGGGAAGGAGTCTCCTGCCTAGGCTCGGAGGCAGGTGTAGGGGATGACATGGTTATTCTAGCTACAGCACTGGCCACCACTGAAGACAAGATTTGTCTCGGAGGAGTAATCACTCTCTTTCTCCTTCTAGAGGCCAATTTCTTTCGATGAAGAGGTCTTTCGGGACTCTCCACATCTACTACATCGACCTGCTTTGGAAGAAAGGTCGGTGTGGTCGCTTCTTCTCGGGTCGACTCGGCCAGTTGCCGAGACTGCAACCTGGTAGTAACCTTCTCAGATTGGTCTAAGATAAGTTTCTTTTTTGCAACCGGAGAGGAAGGTTCATTAATCCTTCTCTTTCTCTCCTTGGTTGGAGATTTGGCCACTTTCAAAGAAACCCTCAGTGGTTCATTAACTTCCTCAGGGAAGTTAGCTTCCCTTGAGGCTTCCAAGGGATCATCCACTGGCTCATGTTGTTCATCATTTCCTGGAGCTAGCATAGCAGTTGCTCCTTTCTTCAAACGCGTCACCGTCACGAAGCTATCCACAAGATTGAAGTTCTCGGCGAAAGTATTTGCAGCTGTGTAAAAAAGTGAATATGTATATAACATTCGGGAGCCATGATCATTTTTGGTTGGCATCGAGAACACTGTCCTTGTGTCTCGAGCATTGTAATAGGCCCATGCTCTGGCACCATCAATCAGATATCCCTTTCCTTGTAGGCAAGTTATAGCATTGCCTACGTGGAACTGGTCGTAACTAAATTGACGAGCGAAGTGGCTTGGCAGATATGGTTCCAAGAAACACTCATCTTCAAATCTATACACCAAATACGACGGCCTGATCGTCCTCAGCCAGTCGAATGCTGCCCGACCTAACGGCTGCCTCCCAAGGTCAACTAGATTTATCGACATATGTTCGTAATCGGTTGGAGGGGCAACGCAGTAAAAATTCCATCCCTTTCCAAGGTTCAAGGCACGTCTGCAATCCTTCAGACTAGTGTACACCCACTTGCTCAGGGAGAATCTCCGCAGATAGCTACCGCCGACTGCTCCCATGTCGGGGTTCATCAATGACGGATGGTGCAGAAGCAACCATCCGAATAAATAGGTGTAAGGCAACTCCAGTCGAGGGAAGTTCCCCTTCTCACCTTTCCATTTGAGCATGGAGTCAACATAAAGACAAAGACCTGCGTTCATTCTACAGGTCATCGCCGACAGCAAATCCACTCGGTAGCCAAAGACTAACCGGACAGCAACAAAAAGTGCGCCGCGGTGGAAGCGGTCCATGGCGCTCGCTCTGGGTACGACGAAGCGTCGGAGCCAATATGTCAGGAAACCCGCCAGCTGGGCTTCTCTTGACATGAGCCTGTAGCCCATTCTCATAAAACTCTTAACAAAATCTCCGGTCTTGAGTGGAGGGTATTGATGTTCATCGTTAACTTTGATGTCCATTTTCTTGTTTTCTTCCATCAATCTTATTACTTCACTGTGGCTGAGGGGTTGGAAGAAAGTCAGGTTGCACGTGTCATGATCCTTAGTCTTTTTCTCAATGATATGATTAAGGAAAAGATAGGACAACCACTTTGAGGAATAACAGGTGCCGGAAGAACCGCTCTTATAGTACATGGAGCATATTTTGTAGTGGCACAGTAGTTCGTCGAAAACGGCCACCATCTCTGCATTTTCTCGACGTAGTCTATCTAACTCGTCGTTTGTTGGAACATACTCCTCATAAGGGAAGTCTTCCGTTGGTAGGCACGAGATGTATTTCATCTCATGAAGGGCTAATCCAATTTCTCCGTAGGGTGTCATGAATGTCCCTGTCCTATAATTGTACCTCTCTGCCAAGGCCAGAAACAGATGAGGGTTTGGGAGGAATCCATTCACGGTAGCGTATACCGCATGATATAGCTCGATCTCTTTAAGCTTGTCTTCGAACTGAACCAATATCCAGTTGGCTATGCAGTTCCACCTTCTGTTGTCTGGGTTCACCAGACCTGTCAGCCGGATGTCCTGATCCGGGTATCTGCCCTCAACCTTTGCATATTCATTAGCAAAGATTGGCGTCCTCACCGGCAGCAGCAAAGAAGAGTTCTCTGGAGGGATGCAGCTTGGTTTCAACCCTCTAAGCAAAGTGCTATGACGCTCAGAGGAGCTATAGAACATATCTCTGTTGTTTGGGCCTTTTTTACACAGATATTCCCTGTCCTTGCTTGCTGGAGGGGGGTAATATCCCAGTCCATCCTCCTGGGATGGCTTGCATGGGCATAGCGGGCTAGAGGGAGGCATCTAGCAATGTCCGGTAACATGATTATTTTCTCCTTTCTCTGGAAGAGTCTCTGCTAACACGGGGTCTCGGCTGAGAACTCTTGTCAATAGCTTCGCCAAATAAGAACAGGGTTTTCTTATGGGTAATGGCATCAGTAGACTGCAGGGGCTGTCCATTCATCAGACTTAATAAAGTTTTATTGTTCTGAGCTACCAAGATGGCTTGGCGGGAGGATGGCAGAGCATATTGGGGAAAAAGCACATGGGACAAATCTTTTTTAAATTTTGGTTCAGCAAGGGACCCTGGAAATATTTCATACTCTGGGTCCTCTCTGATGTTAACTGCATCAAACAGAAAGACAGAATTCAGTACAAGTAAAATCAAAGATTTTGTCAACAAATTGTGCAAGCATCAGATTGTGCAACAATAGCTTCTATGCGCAAACTGTCCTGTTGTGCCAACTCATCCACTTGCGCAAGCCATTAGATTGCGCTGAATAACTTGCGCAAAGCATCAGTTTGTGCTAGACAGCCTTGCACAAATCAGCAGATTGTGCTGACTTTTGCCAGCGCGTTCTAACCGATTGCGCAAGAAAATAGTCTTCATAAAAATGAAAACTATTGGGTTTGTGCAACCGAAACCCTAAACAGGGCGGCGCAGTATAACCAAATCTCTAAAAAAAGATAGGTTTTGGGGATTCAATCATGTCGAAGAACCCTAAAAAGGGTTTTCGATCGAATAACTACCTTGTAATGCTGGATGTCCAACTTCATGTCGCGAAACGTGCGGCGCAGCACGAGTCGAAGACTCGGCGGGGGCCTTTCCCTTGTCGGCGACGGAACGCTTCGGGGCCATCTAAAGTCGACGGAGAAGAAGGAAGGAAGTCGGAGTAGGTTCGGGAACTTTTCTCTCTTTAGCAAAGTGAAAACAAGTAAAGAAAAACAAGAAGAACAAAGAGAACTATTTATAGTTTTTCAAAGAGCAACGGTCGTCTTAGATTGCGCCGAAGAAATGGGAGCTAACTCCTCCAATTGTGCAGACAAATCATTACTTGCGCAACTTGATTTTTTTAATCAAAATTCAAAGTATTTCGAAGCTTTGACTATCTTCAAACTTCGAAAACTTTGAAGGGGGTCTTGTAGGTCCTAAAAATCAAGTTACACCCATCAAAGAAGTCATGAAAATCAAATTAGGCATCCTTCAAGTGAACTGCACAGGAGACATATTGCGCACCAACTCGATTGTGCAGGCTGAACTGCGCACTCATCCAAGTGCGCAAGCTGACGTGGCCTTGTCATCATTGCCTGACAGAGAATCAGATCTTCTGACAACCGACAGCACGGAGGACGAGGAAAATATTCGTTTATCGTGTAGCACAGCGCTCGAGGACAGCTGTACATGCAGCGTAATCGGCCATACTCTCTGCAGCGCAGTCCATCTCAGTACAATTTGAAGCCAGCGCAATTCAGGTGGCGCACTTCATCAAGACAACTGACAAAGTACACGTGGCCTTCATGCCATCAATGACTCACTACATGGTAACCGTCTGTACACGATCATGCGCATTTCAATCAAATAATGCCATGTGTCCAATACAGTTGGCCCATGATCAAATAACTGCCAACGTAGTCTGATGTCTGCGCGGTCCAATGCATGCACAATCCATCTTGCGCAGTCCAGAATAACTAAAAAGTAGTTATTTCTAGAACTCTATAAATAGAGTTTCAAGTCCTTCCTAGGGGGGATCACATACATATATCAGAAATGATCATCAGAGATCAGGAGTTCTTCCAAAGTGCTGTTGCAATCTTCAAAGGCTACCGTCTTCAAAGTTCACATCGTCCAAGGAATAAAGCGATCGTCATTCAGATCAGATTCCTATAGTTATACTTTCCCAGAATTCTTATAATCTTCTTACAAAGTTTGTTGAAATAAAGATCAACTTTCGTTTTTGCAAACAGGAATGATTGGTGCTTGAGGATTTAAGTTGAGCATGTTAGTTTGTCCCGATATCCTACAACTGAGCTTGGCTGAAATGCATATATTGGTGGGATGCCTAAAATATGTGTATGATCCAAACTAAGTTGTATGATTCAAACAATAGTAGCACGAGATCGTGAAACGATCTAGCGAGACACTTGAATTTAAGTGTTGGTTTTGGTTCGAGGACGAACCTTGTTTTGAGTGGTATATTATGTAATGCTCCGCTCCGTACGGTGTATTACGATGAGTCATTGACTCGAAGAGTTGCGTTGACCCGATGAAGTATCGATGCGAATCGATACAAGAGTTACGTTGGCCAAAGGTAAGCTTTGAGTCGATTGGAATCTATGAATCGAATCGATACAAAGGATAAGTCCCATTTGAGCAAGTGCTGATTTTAGTTGATCTGGTGTGCAGGCTATGCTTCTACGCTGGACGATAAGAGGTCGACATTTTGCCTTACTCAGTGAAGTGTCCGCGAAACCAAATCGTTGCCTTGCAACGGAGTGTGGCATGGGCACGATAGGCCAAATCAATCGAGTAGTTCAAAGAAATGGCTAAGTTTGAGAGTTAGCTATGCAACCAAGTTAAGAAATTGAGTCGCATCAGCTCGGCAGAACGACAAGGCATATCGGCTTAAGGTGGGTGGGTTCTTGATTCTCTCTCCCTATTTCTTCATGTCTAATAAAATGTATCCTTGTATGCGTAAGTTTTTATAAAGTTAGCGAGTGTGCCTTGAACGGTTAAAGGTCTAAGTATGGGTCGAATATTAAGATAGAACATTGAATAATGGACAATTGAAGCGACGTGCATCAAGTGTACGGATCGCGGTAGGGCGATGATGGTAGAACATTGAAAGACAATATCAAGATGTGCATCACGTGCACGACTTCGAGAACATTGAACACTAGGCCTAGAACATTGATCATGGCGCTAAGCGTGCCCTCGTGCACGGAAGCTAGAAAATGACTAAGTAACTACGGAACTAGGCTATGTGAATAATTTATGAATGGAACGTATTGAAAATTAGTACGAGAAGCCTAAGCCGTTGGGCGTCGTGCATCAGTACAGATGTGTTGGGGCATAATACTGTCGGAATGTGAGATTGGTTGGTATGTATGATTTGTATGCTATGGCGCGTATTGTATGGTTAATGGACTCGGATGGCCCGTGCACGGGTGCGGCTTCCCTCGGACGGTTACGACCGGGGCACCAGGACCGTTCGGCCTAGGAGGGAATTATGTATGTCATTTATGGTGCACATCATTCGGACGGGTTACGACCGTCCAGTATTGTGATAAGCTATGATATCAGTAAGTTTGGGATCCTTCGGATATTGGGCTAGCAACCCGTATCAAAGCGATCATAGGCTTACACATAAGAGATGCCAAGTCCATTACGGTACAAAATACCGTAACCTTCCTATAGATAGGGCCGGTAGGTTAAAATTTGAGTTGGGTGCAGGCGCAGGGCCTGCGACCCTTAGGCATTATCTAAGTTATGATTGGTTGGTTGCGTGAATCGTATGATTGCTTATGTTAAGTTCTAACCATTGCAGGCTAGGCAAAATGGGACGGAGATGAGCACGATCACTATGTTATGTTTCATATTATGTCTAACTGTATCTGCTGCAGGAACATGATATGGGACACAATCATATTAAGTTGCTATGTTGAACATTGCCATGAAACTGATCCTAAGGCTAAATAGAAAGATCACCAATATAATGTGCATGTTTTACTAAATATACTTAGTGTTTGGTTTGGGTGCGAGTGGGTCTTGATCAGTGCAGCGAGGACGAAAGCACTAATCCCCCACTAGTTTGTGTGCAGGTTCAGGTTATGATCGGCTCGGGGTGGAGCTTGGCTTGGACGTGCCGAGGCATGGAGTCCTTAGCGTTCAAGAGGAGCTACCGCATAGGCGTTCGAACTTGCAACATGGAGATGTTCGGCCGAAGACTACTTGTTGGCTATAAAGAGGCATAATATGTGGAACAATGTAATCCTTTGTGAGCTAGAGAGATCATGAGCGTTGTAGCCAATTGGCATATTAAGTTGGTCTATTCAGAGCCTTTGTAACCTTCAGTTCATATCAATAAAAGAGATTCTTATGTTATACTTTGTTTCCTTCCGCTGCTTATGTTATCAATTTAAGATAAACACTATGTGAACTGTTATCTTGCCTTACACGAGCGCAACTCCAGGCTCGTACGACATCACGCCCTAGCGAGGACGATGATTCGGGTAAAATCTAGCGAGGACGAACGATTTTCCTGGATCGGGGCGTGACAATATAAATGGCCATTCTCATGTGTTTTAGCACGAAGAATGGCCATTCTCCGTGTAATTTAGCACGGAGAATGGCTATCCGATCCAGTATCAGGACTGCCACCCCCTGGCAGTCCTACATTCAATTAGGACTGCCAGGGTGCTGGCAGTCCTAATTGAAACTTGCTGTTACAGCAAGTATTAATTAGGACTGCCAGTACCACGATAGTCCTAATTGAATGTAGGACTGCCAGGAGGGTGGCAGTCCTACGTTTTAACACTGGGAATGGCCATTCTTCATGTAAATTAACACGGAGAATGACATTCTCCGTGTTTCTAATACAGAGAATGGTTATTCTCCTACGTTTTAACACTGGAATGACCATTCTCCGTGCTAAATTACACGAAGAATGGCCATTCTCCGTGTAAATTAAGACGGAGAATGGTCATTCTCCTGCGTTTTAACACTGGAATGACCATTCTCTGTGCTAAATTACACAGAGAATGGCCATTCTCCGTATAAATTAAGACGAAGAATTGTCATTCTCCTGCATTTTATGGTCAGTTGAAACTTTGGAGGGCCATAACTTTTGACCAGGAGGTCGAAACGAGTCCCGGTTTGTCGCAAAATGAGCGTATCTTCGAGGATTCTGAGAACTGCTTCACCGTTAAATGGCCTTCCGAAATTTTAGAATCGCAAAAAAATGATATTTGGACTTCCGTTTTAGCACTTTTGTCAAAATTTTAGAATCGTAAACAAATATTAATTTAATGACTTACAAATAGGACTGCCACCCCCTGGCAGTCCTTGTAATGACCCGCTCCGCCCTAGCGGAATACCGATTCAAACGGCCAGTACGATGACTCAAACGAGCCGTCGACTCGAAGAGTTGTATCGACCCAATGAAGAATCGATGCAAGACTTACATTGTCCCATCGAAGATGAATCCAGACTTAGACTTTCAAAGGTGCACTCGGAGTATCGCTCGGCCGATACGAACATCGCTAAGGTGGGTGGCTCTGATGAACCCGTCTTTGCTTAGTCTAGACACAATAGAATACAGACACTATTGCTAGAATCGCTAGGCGATAACACCGTACATGTTAATAAATGACTCAACGCACCTAGCTAAGGGAATAATCCCATCTTGTATGCTTATATAGAATATGGAAAAAAACTTAGAAAATATGAGAACTCCACGTTCGTGCTAAGGCACAAGTTTACGTTTCGAGTTCCTTATGCGTTCAACAATGAAACAATGAATGGTTTACAACAATGAAACAGAAGACTATCGACATAGTCGTTCCGAGTAGAGTATAGCAACATTGGAAGACTTCGGGACCGATGGGTCGCCAAGGCGACTCCCGCATCGGAAGTTGCATAATGTATGAATGAAAGAATGAATGAATAAGTGAGTGAATGAATGAATCAACGAATGAATGAATGAATATGAGAATGAATGAATATGTGAATGAATCAATGAACGAACGAACAAGTGAAAGAAAGAATGAATAAGATAAGAAAGAAAGGAACGGTTAGCGACAGGTATGACGGGGACGTGCAACGGGGCTCACTACCCGCGCTGCACGGCCGCCGCCGCCAACCTGGTCGATAACGCATTAAGGCTAAGGGTTAGCCTATGGCTCAGAGACAGCCGTTAAGTTAAAATGACAAGATAATACAAAATGGTCGTGGACAATCCCCTCGTATACGGAAGGTAGGAGTAATAAGGGATTCCAAGGGCAACGATCGGAGACATCGTGGCCGGCCTAGGCGAAATCATGGCTTACGGGCTGCTTGGGTATGGGCTCGGACATTCCAAGTTAGACGTAAGTGTAGGGTATTTCAAAAGACTATCAAGGTGTACCAGCCATCACGCTATGAAAGGTGAGAATACCAAAGGAGAATATGTCTAAATTGGCTTGTGGTGCCAGCGACCGGTGCATATAGATTAAGTAGGCTTTGCTGGTGGCAATCCACGTGCAATTTCTTGCATTGAAACAAAGTAGTCTAAGTTAACTGAATGAAGCGCCTTCTGAACAAGGCTTGGAATATAACACACCAAATGATAAAGAGTACTTCATGCAAATGAGTTAGAAAATATGCCTACGACGCGCTAGGCCCTGAGGCAGGGACACGCCCTTGACATTGAATGTTCGCGTGAATTACATTAAGTTGATATATATACGAATTGTTTACTAACTTGGTTTTACTTTGGACAGGGAAGGCTGGACGGTAAGTATGGGTAAGTCGTGCATGTATTTCCATGCAAACACTTGAATTCGGCAACACGAGATAGGTTATGAAATATGCCATAAAACTGACCCTAAGGAAAGATTTGAAAGACAATGAATGATAGACGGTGCACAAAAGTAAATAGTACGTGTTTGGTAATGATAGCATTGTGGGCGAGCTAGCCTCCCCACCAGTGCATAACAATGTACTGATAACCCCACAGTATGCTTGCAGGAAGCAGAAGACGTCGTCGGGTGCGGAGCTTTCCTCGAACGTGCTAAGGCGCGGAGCTAACTCTGGAGCCTTGGAGCATTGCAAGGAGCTGGAGCACCATATACAGGACATAATGTATCAGAACATCGTGATGAATCATCCCATCTTGTAAGCCACTTGGCACGTCTTTTATGTTTCAGAGAGAGAGAGAGAGAGAGAGAGAGAGCTTGAGAGACTTGTAAACTCGGCCTAACGCCGCTTGTAAACTTCTTGAAAATCAATAAAGAGTTTGAATTCGCTTCAACTTGTGTTCATTTACTTTCCGCTGCAAATGGGGACACTCTGTGCGACTCTGTGGCCTAGTTCAAATCGGCCGTTTCTGGACTTAGCCTTGTACGGGCGCAACCTAGGCCCGTGCGGCATCATGCCTTAGCGAGGACGATCGCTCCTACGGGAGCGGGACATGACAGATTGGTATCAGAGCACGGCTTTACGTCCTTGGATTTTATTTCGATTCTCTCAGTTTTGAAAGCTCGATTGGAAACAAAGAAGTATACCTCTCTCTCGTTGTGCCTTGGGATGTTCCATACAATAAGTCTAATATTTTCAAAGGCTCGTACGAGTACTCGGTTGAACGGGATCGATAGGCGAAGGCCTTTGTGCCAAACTACAACGGACTTGAGTTGGAAGAAACCAGTGCTAAAAGTTAGCAAACGCAGTGCATGCTTGAATAAACTTACACTGACAATAGCAAGCGAGTACACGAGACCGGAGTATAGTTCGAACGGGATGGTGATGCAAGCAGCCTTTTGGCTAAGTTGTGCCGAGTGTCGCGCACCTAGACCTTCTGGTGCGAACGAGTTTGCGAGCGAGATTGACTATCACTCGGACAAGAATAAGAGAGACTTAGAACGTATGTTGATAGAGACGCTACTTGACCAACGCTAAAACGAACACGGGAAGGTGGTTCTCAGACTTTGAGGAACGGGCAAACGTGCGATTGAACATATCAGTTGGGAATCGAATAATCTTTTGAGGATTTGTAGAATGACTTGACCCCGAGTGGTGTATGTGATAGCTTCAAGGAGAATAAGAGTGAGTGTCGATGACTAGTCGAGTGGCTCGAACCCTGAGTGGTGTATGGACGTTATAGAAATTGTTCGAGCAAGACTAAAGATTTACGGATAGAACGAGTATGTCGGCAAGCGATGATATCGCACAAAGCCTTAGAACGAGTAACGATTAGTTGATCATGATTCGAAAGTCTCAAACGAGATATCATTCAGACGAATCAAGAATGCATAGTGTGAATTACGAAACGATTGAATAAAGATTCGAAACGATAAAATAAATGGATGTTTGGTCGAGGAAACTTAGTGGATCGTGCATGCAATTTTGAATTTAGTCGATTGGATTGAAACTTGAGTTAAGGTGAAATACTCATAGACGAGATTGAAGATAGCACGATCGGAAGATAACATGCATAGAAAATGTTGGTTTGAAGATACGAGAATGACTAAGGATTGGAATAGATGTGCTCGATGACGAGTTAGCACGAGACAATGTGAATTAAAAAATTAAGTTGTATGACTAATAATTCGTTGTAAAAGGAAGATCGTCAGATTATGTACATCATCGATGGTATTGAGGCGTATCAAAGATCGATGTACGATAACTCGGGGGTACTCTAATTCGATGAATGATGATCGTGTTAGAAGTTATTGTTTTGAAGGATACTATGTTGGGAATTTTGATAGAAATGAATGTTTGGAATGAAGAAGGAAAGTGACTTGATTGTTCGGTGATAACCACAACGACAACGATCTTGTCTTGTACGAGCGCAACTCCAGCCTCGCACATACGTCACGTCGAATTTAGGATGATAATTCCGCGTGAGCGTTGGCATGGTGATTCATGCCCAGCGGGAATAATCAAACTTAAAATATCATGACATGGCAATTTTGATTGCTACGACTTGTGGTTTG
This sequence comes from Iris pallida, assembly GCA_029216955.1. Lineage (NCBI taxonomy): Eukaryota > Viridiplantae > Streptophyta > Magnoliopsida > Asparagales > Iridaceae > Iris > Iris pallida. Next base: position 4,312,317 of record JANAVB010009798.1, read on the forward strand.
AAGCGAAGGCGAATTTGAGAATTGATCGAACTTATGATTGACGACTAAGTAAAGTTGAGGATTGAGTAGACCCAATTTGCGTATCGAAAATGAGTAGGTCTAGACACAACGCAAGAGTTACGTCCCGATGAGGACGATAAATTCTGCGGGAATGTTGACATGGTGATTCATGTCCGTCGTGGATAATCAGACTTACGTGAGATCGGGGCGTGACATATTGCAAGGCTAGACGACCTTGTGATCGACTACGTGAATTGGATAGGATGGATAGGTGAATTGTATCAAACATACTTGAAGAGATAGACTACGATAATTGCTAGTGTGTACATACGATATTAACATATCGAGGATTTGGTTGAGGACAACCTATCGTAGGATGACTTTCCTAAACGAGCTCGAACTTGGAGCGGAGAATGTGTGTGTTGATGCGAATAGGGTAAATGTTGCGTGATGTTTAGAAATTTGAGTAAAACAAGCTTGGGTAGAAAATCCCGTACGTACGTACAAAATGGTTTGACCGTAGGATTGGGGCGAGCGTCGTGCAATGACTTTGCACGATGAACCTTGAACTTGACTTGTAACTATGACCTTGTGAGCTGACCTAGCGGATAGGCGGACGACCCTATGCCGAGTGATTGAACCTGTGTGGTTTACGGTATCGTCTGGACGGACGATAGACTTGGGACAACAAGACTTAGAGTAGGACAGGAAACTGGGAGTGCGTGAACGACGATGAGATTGGCCCCAAACGAAGTGAATGATAGGAATATATGATGTACAAGTAAAGTAGGGATAACGAATTGAATCATTGATTGGAAGACGTACTCGATGATAGTGCAATACTTGGTCTCGAATCGGACGGGAATTACTTAGACTTGGTCGAACCCGCTAAGAAGAAATCGTATTGATTCCATAGACAAGAACGCTTGAGAAACGAATCGGATCATCTCGATGACCGAGATAAACGATAGTGAGATGCACATGAGTTCAGTTTTAAATCGAAGTTAGCAAAATGATCGGCAATTCAAAACTATCACGAGTAGTTTGTCCGACTTCGCTAATTGCTAAGCTTGGTTGTAACGTACGTATTCGGGGGATGCCTTGAATATGTGCACGATCCAAACTCAGCGATATGATGAACTCGAATGCAGCTGCAAGTGGGTGTGGAGATGCGCATGACCGAAAGTGAGTTAGCCTCAGCCTATAACCCTCGTGTTTAATGAATTACAACGCACCTCGTACGACCATTTCAGTCCTATGACACGTCGAAATAGCAACCAATTCGAAGAAATACGATAATTGAATAAGTACCATCAACTCTAAAATGAGTGAAAAGTCATTCAATAAAATTGACCAAACGTATGCAACATAAAACTTGGAAGGATAACCGAGCATAGTTCGATGCCATCGAACGATAAAGCCACTCGATGAGAATTGTCTAAGAAATACGACTTGAGTTAAGGAATGGTAGGATGACCTGCACTCAGGAAGTCTCGAGGACGAGACTTGTTTTGAGTGGTGTATTATGTAATGACCCGCTCCGCCCTAGCGAAATGCCGATTCAAACGGCAAGTGCGATGACTCAAACGAGCCATCGACTCAAAGAGTTGCGTCGACCCGATGAAGAATCGATGCAAGACTTACATTGGCCCATCGAAGATGAATCCAGACTTAGACTTTCAAAGGCGCACTCGGAGTATCGCTCGGCCGATGCGAACATCGCTAAGGTGGGTGGCTCCGATAAACCCGTCTTTGCTTAGCCTAGACACATAACAATACGAACACTATTACTAGAATCGCTAGGCGATAACATCGCACATGTTAATAAATGACTCAACGCACCTAGCAAAGGGAATAATCCTATCTTGTATGCTTGTATAGAATATGGAAAAGAACTTGAAAAATATGAGAACTCCACGTTCGTGCTAAGGCACAAGTTTACGTTTCGAGTTCCTTATGCGTTCAATAATGAAACAATGAATGATTTACAACAATAAAACGGAAGACTATCGACATAGTCGTTCCGAGTAGAGTATAGCAACATTGGAAGACTTCGAGACCGATGGGTCGCCAAGGCGACTCCCGTATGGGGAGTTGCATAATGTATGAATAAAAGAATGAATGAATAAGTGAATGAATGAATCAACGAATGAATGAATGAATATGAGAATGAATGAATATGTGAATGAATCAATGAACGAACGAACAAGTGAAAGAAAGAATGAATAAGATAAGAAAGAAAGGAACGGTTAGCGACAGGTATGACGGGGACGTGCAACGGGGCTCGCTACCTGCGCTGCATGGACGCCGCCGCCAACCTGGTCGATAACGCATTAAGGCTAAGGGTTAGTCTATGGCTCAGAGACAGCCGTTAAGTTAAAATGACAAGATAATACGAAATGGTCGTGGACAATCCCCTCGTATACGGGAGGTAGGATTAATAAGAGATTCCAAGGGCAACGATCGGAGACATCGTGGCCGGCCTAGGCGGAATCATGGTTTACGGGCTGCTTGGGTGTGGGCTCGGACATTCCAAGTTAGACGTAAGTACGGGGTATTTCAAAAGACTATCAAGTTGTACCAGCCATCACGCTATGATATGTGAGAAAACCAAAGGAGAATATGTCCAAATTGGCTTGTGGTACCAGCGATCGGTGCATATAGATTAAGTAGGCTTTGCTGGTGGCAATCCACGTGTAATTTCTTGCATTAAAACAAAGTAGTCTAAGTTAACTGAATGAAGCGCCTTCTGAACAAGGCTTGGAATGTAATACACCAAATGATAAAGAGTACTTCATGAAAATGAGTTAGAAAACATGCCTACGACGTGCTAGGCCCTAAGGCAGGGACACGCCCTTGACATTGAATGTTCGCGTGAATTACGTTAAGTTGATATATATACGAATTGTTTACTAACTTGGTTTTACTTTGGACAGGAAAGACCGGACGGTAAGTATGGGTAAGTCGTGCATGTATTTCCATGCAAACACTTAAATTCGGCAACACGAGATAGGTTATGAAATATGCCATAAAACTGATCCTAAGGAAAGATTAGAAAGACAATGAATGATAGACGGTGCACAAAAGTAAATAGAACATGTTTGGTAATGATAGCATTGTGGGCGAGCTAGCCTCCCCATCAGTGCATACCAATGTACTGATAACCCTACAGTCTGCTTGCAGGAAGCAGGAGACGTCGTCAGGTGCGGAGCTTTCCTCGAACGTGCTAAGGCGCGGAGCTAACTCTGGAGCGTTGCAAGGAGCTGGAGCACCATATACAGGACATAATGTATCAAAAATCGCCATGAATCATCCCATCTTGTAAGCCACTTGGCACGTCTTTTATATTTCAGAGAGAGAGAGAGAGCTTGAGAGACTTATAAACTTGGCCTAGCGCCGCTTGTAAACTTTTTGAAAATCAATAAAGAGTTTTAATTTGCTTCAACTTGTGTTCATTTACTTTCCGCTGTAAATGGGGACACTCTGTGCAACTCTGTGGCCTAGCTCAAATCGGCCGTTTCTGGACTTAGCCTTGTACGGGCGCAACCTAGGCCCGTGCGGCATCACGTCTTAGCGAGGACGATTACTCCTACGGGAGCGGGGCATGACAGTCCTACACTTATATAGGACTGCCAGAGTGCTGACAGTCCTAATTGAAACTTGCTGTAACAGCAAGTTTCAATTAGGACTGCCAGTACCCTGGTAGTCCTCCTTTTGTGTAGGACTGCCAGGGGGATGGCAGTCCTAATTGAAACTCTCAATGACAGAGAGTTTTAGTTTCAAACTCTCATCGCAGAGAGTTATAAATAGGACTGCCACCCCCATGGCAGTCCTACACTTAAGTAGGACTGCCAGGGTGCTGACAGTCCTATTTGAAACTCTCTGTGACAGAGAGTTTCATTTTGAAACTCTCATCACAGAGGGTTTCAATTAGGATTGCCAGGACCCTGGCAGTCCTAAATAGGTGTAGGACTGTTAGGGTGCTGGCAGTCCTGATACTAAATCAAGAATATCAGGAATTGGCCAAAAACTCAAGTTTCCAAACGTAAATAACAACTACATATCAGACAACTATATATCCAACAAGTACATAAATAACAACATAAATCACAACTACATATCAGACAAAATATCCAACTTCAAAAAAATAACATAAGTGTCAACTACATATCCTTCAAAAGTTTGCCCAACAACTTAAGTTTCCAAATAACAAATATATCCTTCAAGTTTTAAACAACAAAAACATCTTTACAAAAACATCCAGATTACATCCAACTAATGATCATTCTATATCCAACTACATATCATGCCGGGCCTTTGAACGAGACTCCCTATTATTCATGAAGGGGAACTCGACCACGTCGTCGATGCGATCAAGCTCGTTGGCGACCGCGACACTAGTGTCACTATGGCAACCTCTCCGGAGTGTCTGGGCCAATTCTTTTACCTTTTGAGACTGTAAATGAAAGTATAAGTGAATTAAGTCTACAAACATAGAAATTTCAGTCTAATTATAAATATGGAACTCACCATCCTCACCAACCCAGTATACAAGACATTTTTTGAAGGAAGAGCTACAATTGCTCCGACGGCCACGGGACCCGGGTTTGTTGGGTTCGACAACTTTGGATGTCCGACCCCCAGGAAGTACGGCATGTAGTCCTCGCTACAGTCGGCCATCAGGGTGACCGGTCGTCTTTCAGATTTCTGAAGTACATATTGTTGCCACTCGGAGTAAAAGTCGGTCACCCAGTCGAAATCTGTCGGTTTGTAATTTAAAGGTTGGGTTCCGCATGGAGGCTCCAATAGTCGTAGTGTGCGCTTCGGCACAGTTTGTACAAAGCCAAACTGACGAAGTACTCTATCTGGTATGTACGGCTCTGTGATATTATAGCATGTGATCATGCCATGAAATAAAGAAACTGGTTGAACCTCACGATTCTGCTAACGTAAATCCCGATATGGATTCCAAAAAATCTGTAGGAAAACAGTTAACAATAAAGCAAAATTAACATGACAAAGTAAGTCAAAATTTAGTACCTCTTCTGGCACTAAATTGTCTAGTACTTCACGAATGGAAGCCAGTGTTTGCCAATTTTTGGTTTCCAGCTGGGATGGCCTCCATCGAGACACTCTAGGAAGGTTTTTAACATACTCTGGGTTCAGGTCACCCCGTCTTAGCATCGAAAAGTGCTCGTATATCCATGCCTATTTAATTTTTAAATGAATAGTCAATAAATAAATAACAAAATAAAGTATACAAGATTAAATTGTTATAAGTTTTTTTACATGTAGCAGAATCTGACAGCCGGCCATTGTCTTAGTCACGACACAAGATGCGATGCCGAGCTCGCGTTAAAGATTGTCTAGGATACCGCTTCCCCAGGATATATCAATGAAGTCATCCACTTCAGATAAATTGAGCATGTACCTAGCATGTATCGACGTTTCGGACTTGTTCCGAATGTCGACTGGTCCCAGGATGAACAACATGTACGCACGGGCCACCGTATCGACCATATTATCGTCATCGTCATCGTCATCCACCTCTATATTCATGAAGTGGTCTACCAGAAATGACAGAGGAATTCTATATGACTTCTTGAAGCCTGGCAGAGTTGTAAAATTGGTAGCCTGAAGTCCAAGGTGACTTGAGACAAACTTGGCGATCTTCTCGTACTATTTTACGGATTTCTCATTGGTGTAATGTTCTTTGGTCATGACGCACCCGGTCACTGGCAGCTCTAGTATCTGGTAGATGTCGTCAAATGTAATGGTCATCTCCCCTGCTAGGAGATGAAATATGTTGGTCTCCGGGTTCCATCTCTCCACAAAGACGGATATGAGGGCATTATCCATTGTCCGATAGGCATTTTGTGCCAAATTATGCAAGTCGCTCGGTATGATTTTGCTCTGGACGACCTCCGATAAGCTTTCAAACTGCCAGGACACGGTTTTCTTTCCATGACTCACAGCCCTAAGGATACGATATGTCCTCTATATATCGAACAGCAGAAAAATATAACATCTATGAAATATATATATGTATAGTATACTAAACTGGTAGCTTACAAACGTCATATACATACCGGATTCTTCCATATTTCATACGCAATGTGGTTCTCGAAAGAAATCAACATTGAGCAACCGGACGGACGGACAGGCGGCTCAGACGGACCGGCCTCCTCAGAAGGACCAGCCTCCTTAGATGGACCGACCTCCTCAGATGGAGCAGAACCGCTTTGACGTGATAGGAGTAGGCCAATTGGCACGTCGTCGTCGTCGTCATCGGAAGAACGCGTAGGAGTAGGAGCTCGTTGCTTCGACCGAGCTTGACGTGCCGGTGGCGGCGTCCGAGACCGAGCTTGGGGCGCCGGTTCAGAAATTGTAATCGAACGCTCGAGAGGACGATCCGCACGTTCCTTCCGCTTTGACGCGGTAGGCTGTATTCTTTTGTTAGCGGCTGGAGGACTGCAGGACAACGTACAGTTATTAAATAATAGAAACAAAAATAGAACATGCAGTTACCCCCTGTATATGAGCATCATGCAGTTACCCACCACCATATCTCATTACAGTATGACTGTCAGGCCTGTCGCAGTCCTAATGTAAAGCAAGACTGCCACAGTCCTGCTTTACATTAGGACTGCCACAGGCCTGGCAGTCCTACTATATTCAAACCCGAACGGCCAAAACGAGATGCTCGTTTGTCGTCTTCTAGGGTTAGGGTTTCAAAAAAAATGTGGGTTTCTTGTGTTCAAAAATTCCTTTCATGAACCATAAAGAGATTCTAAACCTAATTTATCAAAACTTTTTAGAGAATTGAAAATATTCTAGGGTTTTAAATAGAATGTACAAAATTCTTGAAGAAATTAGAGAAGAACGTACCTAGATTCCGGTTGCTTCGACTTGCGTGTCATCTCTTCGGATCTACGAATATTGTTGAAGAAATCTTAGTGGAGGAATTGGGAGTGGAGTGGTGGACGAGAAGAAAGTAGGGTTTTGGGAGAGGGAGAGAGAGAGGGAGAGGGAGAGTTCTTTTTTTTTTCTTTTGGTGGAGAGAGAGTGTAGAATGGGTTATGGAAAGGAATGAAGGGTTTGGGGGGTTGGGCTGCCCCTAGCAAAATTTGGGTACCCCCTAGCGAAATCTTCACCTCCTTGGGCTGCCCCCAAGTAAGGGTTTCCCCCTAGCAATAATGGTGGTGCCCTTAGAAAAAACCTTTTTTAAGCATGCATCATTTTAATAAAATTGCATCGAACGATACAATTTCTAAAAAATTAATAATATAGGTCTCTTCCTCTAGACCGTCAAATGAAAATTGAACACTGACAGAAATTGGACATATTCAATTTTCTGTCAGACCGTCTGACGTAAATTATACCGGAGGTCGGGGCAGCAGTGGTGTGAATGGATCGGTGTGTGGGGGTAGGGGGGTCGGGGCAGAGCTTATGGGTATGTGTGGTTTGTTAGTTTATAGGAAAGTGTCGTGTGTTGATGTATGTGCGTGGAGAGAGTGTATAACGGATAATGAGCTGAAAGAGAATCCAATGTTTGAGGTGGTTATATATATATGGAGTTGGGAACTCCATTACACTAAGGGCTCGTTTGGATCAACTTTTTGTATTCCTAGGAATAGATTTTCAATTCCTTTCCCATGGGAAAGGAATTCAACATTCCCATATCCATGTTTGGTTAGGTTGGGAATAGGTAGTTCAAAATTTTAAAAAATTTCATCTCCATGTTTGGTTTACAAAGGGATATAAATATTAATTTGTTTAGTTTTTCTTTAATACCCTTTCATTAATTTCATGATGATTCATATGTTTGGGATAGAAGTTGAAAATTTGAAAATAAAGAGAGGGTATAATCGTCCAAACAAAATAACCAAACATCATTCCTAGGAAAGCAAATCTATTCCCAAGGGGGGTTTGGGAATAGCTTTCCCAAGTCAATGGGGATAGCTTTCCCACCTAAGCCCCTCCTATTCCCTCCTCATTCCCAATCCTAAACATACCAAACATGGGTAAGAAATTCAAAATCCATTCCTAAGCCACAAAAACTTGAACCAAATGCCCCATAAGAAACAGAAACAAAGAAAAGGAAGGAAGAGAAAAGAAAAGAGAGAACACCATCCGGAAGCAAAAAAAAAAAAGAAAAAAAAGAAGAGAATAAGACCAAATACAAGTGGTTTGATTTTGATTTTTTTTCGTATTTATTATCTTAGAATTTTGTATTGCTAACAGATGGATCGTCAAAAGATGGACGTATTCAGGGAGGACCGACCACATTAATGATTATCCAGCGGCGTGAGTCACATATCTCAAAATTGATATTTTATGGAAAGGTATACTAAATTTAATTTAAATGTTATTATGATGTATATTTTTTCATGTACGTAGTAATAATGAATTTTTTTTATATAGTTATACGATTATAGTGACATTATACGAGTGCGAGAGCTTGGTACATGGTGTTATGAACACAACTTTGGGTGTTGAAATTTTATTAGCGAACGAGAAGCTGTGGTGGTCATATTTGGATTTAAGAACATTGACGAAATAAGTTTTCTACGTCATGATAGAGATTTGATTTTCAGTCTAGTGGAGTGTTGGTGGCCTGGACGAAATACATTTCAGCTACCAGTTGAAAAAATGACTAGCAAATTTTTTATCCAGTTATTGAAGCATTCAACAAGGTTGAAAATATTAATATCTAATCTAGGACAAGGTGCATAAGCTGTTATCCAGTGTGCTATAACACGTGTTTCATCTCCTTCTACTCCAATGATCAATTTATAAACATCCATATTTTTAGCATTAATTATTTCAAAATAATAGTTCGCATCTGTTTCATCATAATATCTTGCAAGAGAGTCTAATCTACATCGAAAATATTTCAATTTTTCTACTGATTTTAAATTTTGTTTAAAATGCTGAATACAGAAAAAAAGATGATTCTAGAAAAGTAGCACGCATAGCATTTATTAATCCTTTTTTATTTATTTGAAATAAAAGAAATTATATTCTATGCATCAAAATAACGTTCAAAAGATGTTCTAAAATAGCCTAACAACCAGCTCCACGAATCAGTGCTTTCAATTTCAGCAATAACATAAGCAATTGGATATAATTTATAGTTAGGATCATGAGCAAACAATAAATAAGATATCTCAATATCTAGATGAAAGAAAAGTAGCATCAGTAATAATCACAAAAAAATATTTCCTTAAAAATCTATCAATGCATGCCTTGAAACATATAAAAATTCTTTCAAAACTATTATTTTCATTAGTCTTTATAAAACATCTGTTACTTGGATTTGTCTCGATAATTGTTGAAGCATACTGTTCAAGACTACCATAAGCATCAATATAAATACCATTTATTTCAGATAAAACAATTTCTCTAGCTTTTCAAGTTTTTGAATATTTGATATGTATTCGATGTTCTCTATATATATAACTGACAATATGCGATGGACTATATGACTGGTCATCTTTAATTTTATCAATAATCTTATTTTTAACCCATATAATAGTAGCTAATTGATGACTACATGTTGCAAGTCCACCTAAACATGAAAGTCGATTTTCTAATGTAGTAATAACAAATGTCTCACTGTCAACAATGGATTTAGCTTATACTCTTCAATTACAACTTTATTGTTACATTTATATACAATCTTATGAGCATTGTTCGAAGTAGCCGAACAAGTAAAATTATGTTTAATTGCTCTGTCAATAATAAAACTTCTAAATTTAATACGATTTTCAAATTGTCTCCCAGCGAATAATTCAGGAGTGTCAACATTATCATTATTATTATCAAATTCATCATCTGCATTTTCAACTAAATCATCACTAGTGTCATCGTCGTTATTACCTCATTTACTATATGTTCTTCTTTAGTAAATGAAATAACCTGGTAAGAAGAACTAGGACCAGGACCAACATTAGTAGTTTCATTATTAGAAGCACGTCTACTACTTATATGAGGTGGTGGTGGAGTAATAAAAATACTAATATACGGTAATTGTACATTAATTTGAAGAATAAAGGTCCATGCTTGTTCACTATTTAAATTTATATAATTATATGAAAAAATGTGTACTAATATAAATTCATCAGAATCGATAGATAATTGTTCAATATCGATCAACTATAAGAACTTGGTTAAACCTCCTTCGTAAGCTGACTCATTTAGTATGCCTCCAAGCGAGCATAATATTGTTATACTTTGATCCATATTGGTAGATGAGTTCTGAATGTTGGTAGAAGAAATGAAGAGAGAGAAAGAGTGTGTGTGTTGAATCATTCTCTCCTTCTGGATATTCTTCTGGATAGAACTTTGATTTAGAGAATAAAATTGAGAGAGAATGGAGTTGAGAGAGAAAGAAATAGAGTTCTGGAGAAGAGATTTCTAATTTATAAGAAGTTTGAAAGAGCCGTTATAAAAGAGACATTAGTATTAGGACATACACACACTACACAAACACATAACAATACACCAACACACGCATACATCTATCAAGCTAGCCTCCAGCAAGCCAGCCTCCGCCTACATGTGGGCTCTTGTATGTCCAATTTTCGCCAGACGGTATGGCGGATACCTGTATTGGTAAATTGTTAAAAAATAATGTTCGTGCAATTTCATTAAAATGCAGTATGCTACATGAAATTTTTTGTATTTTTAAATATATTTCTAAAATAGTATGTTTGTAATTACAATGCTACTTGTCGAATCGAGGGAGAACTGTGCATGGCGAACTGCATTGATGTGGTAGCTCTCTATTAGTGGGAGTGGGATCCGATATCAGTAGCGGATGGCTGGAGCCAGTAGGAAAGTTCCGCATATGATTCCCCTATCGATTCGGTTGGCATTTTCGTTGTAATTAAGAAAACAAAATACATATGTTTTAGGAGAACTATCGTGGGGAGCTACTGAGGAACGAACTATTTTTTTTTCTTAATGCACCTAAAGTGACGAAAAGAATTATGATATCGTAGAGAAATTATTGAGTGAGACGAACTATGTGATAGTGGTGAATGGTAAATTAATATAATGATATATGTTAATATTAAAAGCAAAAAAGAACTAATCATATAATTACAAAATATTATTAAAATATGATTACAACAATATGTGTCATTATATTATTGGAGGGGCTTACCATTCATGGATATCACTTGGTGAGTCTATCCTACTAAATATTTTGTTGGTAGGGGTAGGGGTAGGAGTAGGGGTAGGGATGTAACTCAAGACTAAATTGAATGTTTGTCTTATTTTGGATGTAGAAAACAATCTAGGAGAATTGTCTATTGCATGACTAATTTATAAATAATGGTTCCATGAACTTTATATGGATAGAATGTGGAGCATTTCATAGCATTGAGTTCCTATTTTTCTCTTTTCTCATTGCATATATCTGGTCATTTCTAAATATATAGAACAAGGAAATACATACAAAGGTATAGAAGATATAGTTTATCTGTTGGGAAAGCAACACCTTTCCCGTCTTTGTGATGAGATGAGAATAAAAAAAATAGAAATTGGAAGAGAAGAAAAAACTAAAAGATTGCACACACAAGATTTATCGAGGTTCGGCTCAATGTGAGCCTACGTCCTCCGCCCGCCCCTTCTCCGCCGTTTTCACTATAATCAAATGAAAGATAACAAGGACATTCTCTCAAGTTGGTACAACTTAACTTGAGGATCACTATCTCTCTCACAAACTCACTTTGAGTGGTTTACAAGTGTGAGGATTACAAATTGTGTTGTTCTTCTACTTGTTATGTGTTTCAACCTTCACCATCTTCCCTCTATTTATAGGGAGGATATGCCTCTTGGGTACACCACATTCATTGCATGGAGAAGTCCAAAGGTCAGCCCTTCCCTCTCCCAAGATTCGTTCTTCCATTCCCCCCAATGCATGGAGAAAGGCAATACATTAATATTGCATGCAAGCTGAATGCATGCAGAATATTAATAGATATGCTACTTCAGATGATCATAACTTCTTCAATACGCCTTCAAATGATCTGGTTCAATGCTTGAATGAAAGATAAAACTTTTTTCAACAAATTTCGTATTAAAGACCGAGCCAAGAAATGACTGCAACATATCCAAAATAACCTCCCAAAACTGAATCTTGTCACAAAAAACTGTACCCAGAAAAATGGCTAAGTACTTGGCCAAACCCAACCATGAGTGACCGATTTTCATGGATCAAATCCATATTGTTTCATCATGGGGATGGACTCCGTTCCCATTAATCTCCCCCACCATCCTCATAAGGAGAAAATTTACAAACAATTGTTATACCTGCCTTCCTACGACAGAAGTTATGCTTCTCTTTTGGTAGAGGCTTCGTCATCATGTCAGACAAATTTTGTCTTGTATCAATTTTCTTAATATGCATCAGGAGATTCTCCAAAGCATCTCTGATCCAGTGATGTCGTACATCGATGTGCTTTGTCCTTGAGTGATAAGTAGTATTTTTACTCAAGTCAATGGCACTCTGACTATCACAATATAACATGTACTTCTCTTGCTTGAGAGATAACTCCTTCAGAAAATTTTTCATCCGCAAGAGCTCCTTGCTAGCTTCTATAGCAGCGATATATTCAGCTTCTGTGGTGGATAGAGCGATACACTTTTGCAGCTTTGATTGCCATGATACGGCTCCCTCTGCAAAGGTAAATAAGTATCCTGATGTGGACTTTCTTTTGTCCATGTCACCTGCCATGTCAGAATCAGTGTAACCTTCCAAGATAGGTTTTCCATCTCTAAAACATAAAGAATATTTAGGTTCCTCTAAGATATCTTAGAATCTACTTTACTGCTTCCCAATGTGCTTTACTAGGATTGTCAAGAAAATGACTTACCACTCCAACTGCATGTGCTATGTCGGGTCTTGTATAAACCATGGAGTACATCAAACTTCCAACGACTGAGGCAAATGGAATGCTCTTTATTTCCCCCTTCTTCTTCTTCTCACTTGAAGGACTTTGTCTTGTACTTAGCTTAAAGTGAGCTGCTAGCGGTGTGCTGACTGGCTTAGAGTTCTCTATATTGAACCTCTCCAAAACACGTTCAATGTATCTTTCTTGTGATAGCCATAAATTTCTCGCACTTCTGTCCCGAGAGATCTTTATTCCCATTTATTCCTAATATATGTTGTGCTGATCCTAAGTCCTTCATGTCAAAGGACTTGCTCAACTCTTTTTTCAACTTGTCAATCTTAGACATATCTTTTCCAACAACAAGCATATCATCAACATATAAGGAGAGAATAATGAAATCATCATCAGAGAACTTCTGGACATAAATACAGTAATCTGCAGATGTTCTCTTATACCCATGGTCAAGCATAAAAGAATCAAACCATTTATACCACTGTCGCGGTGCCAGCTTGAGCCTGTACAAGCTCTTCTTCAATTTGCAAACCAATTGTTCTTTGTCCTTTACCTTAAAACCCTCTGGCTGCTCCATATAAATTTCCTCCGCCAAGTCACCATGGAGGAATACAGTCTTCACATCTAACTGATCCACTTCAAGATCTTGGGAAGCAACAAGACCAAGAATAACCCGAATAGAAGACATCTTGACAACAGGAGAAATTTTTTTCTTCATAGTCAATACCTTGTCTTTGACTGAAACCTTTCACCACGAGGCGAGCTTTGTACTTGACTTGGTCATTTCCTTCATTCTTGATTTTGAACACCCATTTGTTCTTCAAGGCTTTTCTATTTTTTGGTAGCTCCACCAAGTCATAAGTGTGGTTCTTATGCAAAGAATTCATCTCCTCTTGCATATCTTTCTTCTACTTTACACGATCTTCATGTACTTGTGCTTCATGGAAACTTTCTGGTTCACCTACTGTCACGCCCCAGAACCAGAATACTGGAGAGCGGGGGCAGACATAGCCAGCTACGTATAATAAAATGGAATCCACTCCACTATACGGTCACGGCTGTCTAGATATATGAGGGTTTATCTACAAGCCATCAGTCTCTTAAGGTCAATAACAAGCCTAGTGTCTCAATCACAAGCAAATAAGTGGATATTACAAGATGTAAGATCACCAAATATACAATAGTAAGGCGTCCCAAACATTACATATTCAGCTGATCATGAAGCTAGTCGTTACAAAATGTGAGGACTAGCAAGAGTTTAGTCATACATGATCAACCCTAGGTTGCCAATCATGTTACAGCCCGTAGGCAGACAGTAAGTAAAATGTACACGAGCTAACACTTGCTCGACGGCTAAACGCCTCAAAAGTTTAATTTTACAATAGAGTGGGAGAGCAAAAATAAACCCACTCGTTGCCCTGGTTACGCCTGGTGTTCACCATCGGGCTGGAAAGTTGGTGGATCCCTTGGTGCTGCTCTGGTATCTGGCCATACAAAACCAGCTGGGTCAGATCCCAGAAATAGCAAGTGCCACAAAGGAGGCTTCACTTAGGAACTAAAACCAGCAGATTAGCACAAGAATAATTAAATAAAAGACAGTAATTAAGGAAAAGCATGACAGGTGATATACGATGAGATAACCATGGGACTATTCAGATAACCAGGTTACAACCCGTAAACCAAACAAGGACCGGGGTTGTAACCTTTCGTCTGAACAGAACTTGGATCCTCCCACCATTTATCGGCAAGATAAAATAAGAAACAGGTCATGTAATAATCTTGTACAGGATCCAGACAAGAATAGACTGGTAAACTTCATCCAACATTTCACGGCCAAGCAATAAGTACGGCTTGATACTTTAACTAACTAGGGTTATCACAGGCCTAATTACTAACAAGATGCAATGAGATTATTCCACAGCCACAACCCTGCAAACCATCCAGGCTATCCGGACCCAATTTAGAGTTGAATTCAAGTGGGTACATCGTCCAGGAAATGCATGTACCCTTAGGTGACCGAGAGGGTGCAACACATGACAGTGTGCTGGAAATGTGCCCTACTCGACGGCAGGCTACAGATCCCAAGTGGGGCGCCAAGATAACGGGATTGCCTGTAGCTGGGAAATCTCTTCATGACTACTGGATTTATTCTAGTGATTAGCCTTAATCGATTTTAGTGGGTGCCCCTGACCGTGGTACTCAGGGATCCTCGTCCTAGACATGATGCAAGACAAGACGGGTTCATCTGTACAAGCACAATCGTCCACGATGTCCAGGTCATTCAATCATGTCATGTCGTATTAGCCGTCACAACAGCATTTCGAGAAATATCATGCCAGGTTTATCATGTCAAGAGTGCGCCACGGCGGGCCACTATCAAGAATTATCATGTCAAGTTATCATGTCAATTTGTCAGTTCAAGTTATCATGTCAGGAGTGCACCACGGCGGGTCACCATCAAGTCATGTCAATATCAAGGAGGGAAGAAACTTGAGCAATTTAAATAATAATAATATAATAATAATATATATATTCCTGAAGCCAAGGGGAAACTCTACAACTTTTATGTTGGGAGTGGGAAGAAATTCTGACCACAATTTAGACAAATAAAACATTTAAACAATCAAAGTGGGACCCATGCAGTCCAAAAGTGGGAGATCAAACATGCGGTCAAAGAGAGTGGGAGGCCACCCATGCGGCCAATATAACAAGGAGGGCATGAAATCAAGTAAGACAAAAGATAGTGGGACCCACAATAATTGCAAGCTCCCACTTCAGCAAGCAAGTCAACTAAAAGAAGTTATGTGGGACCCCCACAATTAATGCAATAAGAAAAGGTATTCGTGAACCCTTTAATTAATGGTTCACGTGGCCAAAATATTAGATAGTGGGGGAAGGAAGCCTATGCGGCTCACCTTAGGTTCCATACAAAATTGAAACATGCAAATAATATTTAAATAATATTTAATGGCCCAAGGCCATGCGGCTCTGCATTAAACAATATCAATGCTAATGGCAATTGATTAAAGCTATGGCTAAATACTAAATACTAAGAAAAGCAAATATATAAAAGGTAAGGGCCATTATGCAAATTATTAATTAATGCATGGAATGCATTAATGCATGCATCAGAGAATTCCTATGCGGCTAGTATTAAGAATGCATTCTTGATTTCATTAAGAATTGCATTGAAAAAAAATGCATTAGTATTAAAGTAATACATCAAAGAAGGTGTACCAACATTAAGGAAAGCTTGTACCAGAATGTATGCGGCTTCCTATAGGAAATATGCTCGAGAGTGCATTAAATGCACTAATGCATTAGTTAGAGGAAGGCATATGCGGCTCAGGTGGGTTAAAGCTTTCAATTCCTAATGCTTGACTAATAGAGGACTATGCGGCTCTGCATGGATTTATGCGGCTCATTGAGCAAGTCTGCATTAGAAAAGTGCAATTCAAGTAATGCTTGTCCCATGCGGCTAGTTGGAAAAATGCTAGAAAATGCATTCAATGCATTCTGACACAAGCAATTATTTAATATGTTAGCAAAAGTACATTTAATGCCATTTCTGAAGCAAAACATTATCTAATGCTTTTGCATTATGGAAACAAGCAGTGCATTTAATGCTTTAGGAAGGCATGCGGCTGGTGTTCAACAATACATTAAATGCAAATTCTCATGCGGCTAGCTTATAAATGCCATCATGTCAGGAAGCAATTCATGCTGCCACGTTCATGCGGCTAAGCAAGACTCCTGTGGCCAAAACAAATGCAAGCCAGCAACAATTTATTGCCAACTGAGAAGAAGTTCATGGAAAATACTATGGCTTCTCCACACCACCCAATTTCCCACAGGAGTTCAAATTTGGACTTCCATAGGTCAAAATGGGGTAGAACGAAATTCTCTACAACATGGAACCATCAATTAGCAAAAATATGCAAGTGTGATGGATCAAAAGTCTTGGAAACCAAAAATACTACAAAGCTAGATCTATAAAATTTTAACCATGGAAATGAAAAATGACAAGTACTAAAGTGGTTTAGAAACACATGAGAAAGACAATGGAACAATAAAAATGGGGTTCCTCCATGAAGCAAGGGGCACTTGCCTAAGCTCTCCCTCTCTCCTGGTAGGTGGAGAAGTAAAGATGGAGAAGAAGAAATGAGTAATGAGTAATAATGGAAGAGAGAGAGTGGAAGTGGGATATTTATGATGGGAGTGGTGGTAGGTGGGAGTGGTTCTCCATATAAAACCAAACCAAGCCAAACCCACTAAACCGAACCAAACCAAGCCAATGCAATGCCATGATAAACCATGCTAATGCAACATGCAAAAATAAAATCCAAGGCTAACTAATTATGACAAACCAAAAATACGAGCCCGAAATACGTACACGTATTCCCAATACGTAATACGAACCACGGGCATTACAACTCTACCCACCTTAAAAAAATTCTGTCCTCGGAATTTAATCAAGTGGCTAGAGATGCAATGACAAGCTATACTAAGCAATCAATCATGCAATCATGTATGTAAGCAAGGAAATCGAAGGCACGAGAAAGAGGAAAGATATCCTGCTAGGAACCTCTCTGTCGGTTCTGAATCTGAGCGTGGACCTGGGCATACTGCTGGGGTCTCTGTAGCTGGAAGGCTAGGGCCTGAGGCGGCAATGGCCTCGGAGGCTGGTACTGCTGCTGAAATACTTGGTCCTGAGGCGGCAATGGCCTCGGCAATGGATACTGCTGCTGCTGCTGGACTGGGGCTGGTCCCCTTACCGAGGGACTAGTCTGGGCCGATGACGAACTGGCCCTATTCGGACAGGACCCTATCTTGTGGTCCGATGCTCCACAAGCCAAGCACAATCCCTGTGCTCTGCGACACTCTGAAACAACGTGTCCTGGCTTCCCACAATGAGTGCAGCCCATTGCGGAAGACTGCTTCTGCTTCTGTTGCTGAGGGGACGTGACCGACGTCACTGAGGCCGCCTGCCTCGGAGTTCCAATTGTCAAAGCCCTAGCTGCCGGGGCTGGTGCTGTCGACTGGGTCATCTGGCCGTGAGATCGCTTCCGACCTCTGGTCCTGTCCACTATCCTGTGGGAGGTATACTCGTGCCTCCTAGTTGCCCTCAGTACTGCATCGAAAGTCTGATGCTCAAAATATTCCACTGCCAACAAAATCTCGAGGTGGAGCCCCTGCTGGAACCGCTGGGCTCTATCAAACTCGGTCGCCACCAAGATGGGACCAAACCGACTGAGCCTCGAAAACTCGGCCGCATATCCGTCGACCGTTCTTCCTCCTTGCTTCAGATTGGTGAACTTGGTCTGTAGATCGTACCGAGCCACCGCATCGAAGTACTTCATCTGGAATCTTTCTCTGAATAGTGCCCATGGAATAGGGGCCACTAATCCCACGGCCTGTGCTGCCCACCAGCTGCGGGCAAGATCCAATAACTGTAGGCGCACCACGGCCACCTTCTCGTCTTCCGGGGTCTTGGCTGCCTCTGGAACCACTTCTGTATCATGGAGCCATGCATCAGCAGCAATAGCATCTTCGCTGCCGTTGAAGAATGGAGGGTTCAGTCGCTTGAAACTGTTTGTTGCACGGTTCCCATGATCTCCACCTCTATTCAGAGCATTTGCCACTGCCTGTTGCAAAGCATCTCCTCGACGATCTTGGGAAGCTAACAAGGTCCTGATGAGACCCACCAAAGTGCCATCATCGGGCTCTGCAGGCTGGACTGGCTGAACTGGCGACTCTCCTCCAGTAGGTATGACTCGGGAGGCTGCTCCTGAGTGTTGGGCCTGATCTTCTGGTTGCTGCTGGTCCACGGGAGGTGATCCGTCTTGCTGATCGACAGGTCCAGGTTCAATACCGCTGAAGAAGACGACATGGAAACAATAAGGAAGGACCAGGAAAGATCAACGATTACAAGTATGTGATCAGGACAGGAATTTTCAAGGATCAAGTGGATACGAACAGAGATCAAGGGCGACTATTGATTGAGACATCTATTCGGTAAACCCTCACATATCTTGATTTACAAGACCTGCATGGGCCACCACTTAAACCATGTCACGCCCCAGAACCAGAATACTGGAGAGCGGGGGCAGACATAGCCAGCTACGTATAATGAAATAGAATCCACTCCACTATACGGTCACGACTGTCTAGATATATGAGGGTTTATCTACAAGCCATCAGTCTCTTAAGGTCAATAACAAGCCTAGTGTCTCAATCACAAGCAAATAAGTGGATGTTACAAGATGTAAGATCACCAAATATACAATAGTAAGACGTCCCAAATATTACATATTCAGCTGATCATGAAGCTAGTCGTTACAAAATGTGAGGACTAGCAAGAGTTTAGTCATACATGATCAACCCTAGGTTGCCAATCATGTTACAGCCCGTAGGCAGACAGTAAGTAAAATGTACATGAGCTAACACTTGCTCGACGGCTAAACGCCTCAAAAGATTAATTTTACAATAGAGTGGGAGAGAAAAAATAAACCCACTCGTTGCCCTGGTTACGCCTGGTGTTCACCATCGGGCTGGAAAGTCGGTGGATCCCTTGGTGCTGCTCTGGTATCTGGCCATACAAAACCAGCTGGGTCAGATCCCAGAAAGAGCAAGTGCCACAAAGGAGGCTTCACTTAGGAACTAAAACCAGCAGATTAGCACAAGAATAATTAAATGAAAGACAGTAATTAAGGAAAAGCGTGACAGGTGATATACGATGAAATAACCATGGGACTATTCAGATAACCAGGTTACAACCCGTAAACCAAACAAGGACCGGGGTTGTAACCTTTCGTCTGAACAGAACTTGGATCCTCCCACCATTTATCGGCAAGATGAAATAAGAAATAGGTCATGTAATAATCTTGTACAGGATCCAGACAAGAATAGACTGGTAAACTTCATCCAACATTTCACGGCCAAGCAATAAGTACGGCTTGATACTTTAACTAACTAGGGTTATCACATGCCTAATTACTAACAAGATGCAATGAGATTATTCCACAGCCACAAGTCCTGCAGACCATCCAGGCTATCCGGACGCAATTTAGAGTTGAATTCAAGTGGGTACATCGTCCAGGAAATATATGTACCCTTATGTGACCTAGAGGGTGCAACACATGATAGTATGCTGGAAATGTGCCCTACTCGACGGCAGGCTACAGATCCCAAGTGGGGCGCCCAGATAACGGGATTGCCTGTAGCTGGGAAATCTCTTCATGACTACTGGATTTATTCTAGTGATTAGCCTTAATCGATTTCAGTGGGTGCCCCTGACCGTGGTACTCAGGGATCCCCGTCCTAGACATGATGCAAGACAAGACGGGTTCATCTGTACAAGCACAATCGTCCACGGTATCCAGGTCATTCAATCATGTCATGTCGTGTTAGCCGTCGCAACAGCATTTTGAGAAATATCATGCCAGGTTTATCATGTCAAGAGTGCGCCACGGCGGGCCACTATCAAGAATTATCATGTCAAGTTATCATGTCAATTTGTCAGTTCAAGTTATCATGTCAGGAGTGCACCACGGCGGGTCACCATCAAGTCATGTCAATATCAAGGAGGGAAGAAACTTGAGCAATTTAAATAATAATATAATAATAATATATATATTCCTGAAGCCAAGGGAAAACTCTACAACTTTCATGTTGGGAGTGGGAAGAAATTCTGACCACAATTTTGACAAATAAAACATTTAAACAATCAAAGTGGGACCCATGCGGTCCAAAAGTGGGAGATCAAACATGCGGTCAAGAGAGTGGGAGGCCACCCATGCGGCCAATATAACAAGGAGGGCATGAAATCAAGTAAGACAAAAGATAGTGGGACCCGCAATAATTGCAAGCTCCCACTTCAGCAAGCAAGTCAACTAAAAGAAGTTATGTGGGACCCCCACAATTAATGCAATAAGAAAAGGTATTCGTGAACCCTTTAATTAATGGTTCACGTGGCCAAAATATTAGATAGTGGGGGAAGGGAACCTATGCGGCTCACCTTAGGTTCCATACAAAATTGAAACATGCAAATAATATTTAAATAATATTTAATGGCCCAAGGCCATGCGGCTCTGCATTAAACAATATCAATGCTAATGGCAATTGATTAAAGCTATGGCTAAATACTAAATACTAAAAAAAGTGAATATATAAAAGGTAAGGGCCATTATGCAAATTATTAATTAATGCATGGAATGCATTAATGCATGCATCAGAGAATTCCTATGCGGCTAGTATTAAGAATGCATTCTTGATTTCATTAAGAATTGCATTAAAAAAAAATGCATTAGTATTAAAGTAATGCATCAAAGAAGGTGTACCAACATTAAGGAAAGCTTGTACCAGAATGTATGCGGCTTCCTATAGGAAATATGCTCGAGAGTGCATTAAATGCACTAATGCATTAGTTAGAGGAAGGCATATGCGACTCAGGTGGGTTAAAGCTTTCAATTCCTAATGCTTGACTAATAGAGGACTATGCGGCTCTGCATGGATTTATGCGGCTCATTGAGCAAGTCTGCATTAGAAAAGTGCAATTCAAGTAATGCTTGTCCCATGCGGCTAGTTGGAAAAATGCTAGAAAATGCATTCAATGCATTCTGACACAAGCAATTATTTAATATGTTAGCAAAAGTACATTTAATGCCATTTCTGAAACAAAACATTATCTAATGCTTTTGCATTATGGAAAAAAGCAGTGCATTTAATGCTTTAGGAAGGCATGCGGCTGGTGTTCAACAATACATTAAATGCAAATTCTCATGCGGCTAGCTTATAAATGCCATCATGTCAGGAAGCAATTCATGCTGCCACGTTCATGCGGCTAAGCAAGACTCCTGTGGCCAAAACAAATGCAAGCCAGCAACAATTTGTTGCCAACTGAGAAGAAGTTCATGGAAAATACTATGGCTTCTCCACACCACCCAATTTCTCACAGGAGTCCAAATTTGGACTTCCATAGGTCAAAATGGGGTAGAACGAAATTCTTTACAACATGGAACCATCAACTAGCAAAAATATGTAAGTGTGATGGATCAAAAGTCCTGGAAACCAAAAATACTACAAAGCTAGATCTACAAAATTTTAACCATGGAAATAAAAAATGACAAGTACTAAAGTGGTTTAGAAACACATGAGAAAGACAATGGAACAATAAAAATGGGGTTCCTCCATGAAGCAAGGTGCACTTGCCTAAGCTCTCCCTCTCTTCTGGTAGGTGAAGAAGTAAAGATGGAGAAGAAGAAATGAGTAATGAGTAATAATGGAAGAGAGAGAGTGGAAGTAGGATATTTATGGTGGGAGTGGTGGTAGGTGGGAGTGGTTCTCCATATAAAACCAAACCAAGCCAAACCCACTAAACCGAACCAAACCAAGCCAATGCAATGCCATGATAAACCATGCTAATGCAACATGCAAAAATAAAATCCAAGGCTAACTAATTATGACAAACCAAAAATACGAGCCCGAAATACGTACATGTATTCCCAATACGTAATACGAACCACGGGCATTACACCTACATCTGTCAGCAAAGTATACTCTGAAGTAGGATATCTAGTTGAGGGTTGTCGTTCTCTCTCCGACCGTCTCAACTGAGGTGCTGGTGGTTGATCCATATCTGGTGGCTCTGCATGTTCATGCTCCCCTTGATCAATACCTGGGGAAACTGCAATTTCTTCTTCTTCCTACACATATTGGACATCATTATTTTTTGGCATAGGAGAAGGAACAACAACCGGTGTGGAAATTGGATGTAGAACGATGTGAGTGTTTTGTGGCTCTTCTTTTTTTCAAAATCGGCAAGTGTTTGATCTTCACAAAATACAATGTCCCTGCTTCTCACAATTTTCTTGTTTATAGGATCCCACAACCTATATCCAAATTCATCATTTTCGTATCCTAAGAAGATGCATGGAATGACTTTATCGTCAAGTTTTGTTCTTTTCTCCTTAGGTACATGCACAAATGCCTTGCATCCGGACACACGTAAGTGGGAATATGAAATATCCTTTCCACTCCAAACCATTTATGGAATATCTCCATCCAAAGGAACTGAGGGGGACAAGTTTATCAAGTAGCAGGCGGTTCGTACTGCTTCTCTCCAAAATATTTTTGGTAATTTAGCTAAGGATAGCATACTCCTTATCCTTTCTACAATTGTGTGGTTCATCCTTTCTGCAACCCCATTGTGTTGTGGCGTGTGAGGGACAGTCTTTTGGTGTCTAATACCATGTTTAGAACAATAATCTTCAAACATCCTTGAAGTATATTCACCACTATTATCCGTGCGAATACACTTCAAAAGCTTTCCAGTTTATCTTTCAACTTTGGTATGGAAGTCTTTGAAAACTTCAAGGACTTGATCTTTGGCTTTTATGACATATACTGTAACGCCCCAGTCCCAAAATACGTAGGACTAGAAACGTAGACATGCCAGCCGTATAATAAATATACGTAACTGTAAAATACAGTAACACCATGAAAACTAATCTCATCCACAAAATAAGGGAATAAATGATATCATATACTGAATGGCCTTAATACAATATGTTGGGTGGAGATACATCCACTACCAACCAAATAAAAGGAAATAAGTACATGATATATAAAAGATTTTGATGAAGGTAGCAAGATAGATCCAAGACACGTCATCTTCGAAGGGAATGAGAAGATCACGACCTCGGCTAGAATACCTGCGGAAGACATGAACACACACCTGAAGAGAGATAACCAGGTCCTCAGAGGGACGTAATAAGATACATAATATCATGCCATATAAACTGAATAGATACTGCTCAATAATAATAATAAGTAAGATCAGATCATAACATGGTTCAATACCTTACCATTTGGATTAGCGTACCATCCCCCCAACCAAACAAGGACATGAGATGGCACACTAACCCACGATGAAGTATCTTTCCAAGTCACGAATCCAATATGGTATCCGGACCCCAACAAGGTTCAATACCTTCTCATCGGAGTAGTAAGCCACACCTACAACCAAACAAGGACAAGGTATGGCAAACTAATCCACGACAAGTTATTGTTCCAAGCCACGGTCAGATACAAGTACCCAAACCAAGAGTACTCATACCTAACGGATAAGGGTTCCTAACCAATCTAAGTGAATGCAGTTTTTAAGAACACCCTCCAACGCATGGGCCCTGGCTAAAATAGGATCGGCATGGTCCCCCCTTGGGGCACAAGAGGCCCAATCAATAAGAGAATAACGTTTCGCAGAACGCCAGTGGCCGTCAGTAATCATGGGTAATCTCACCCGCGTCTCCGACGGAGCTCACGGGTTACAAAAGAAAAAGTGCATAGTAGCCCATACGCTAAGGTATTGTCCTCCCTGTCCAATGCCTACTATGTTGTATCCACAACACAAAACCTCTATTAACCTCTAAGTCAAACTAAGCATGCAATCTCTATTAGCGGTTATTCCTATCGTACGGCTTATACGTACCGGTGGCTAGCCAGTCACGTATGTCCATGTTCTACATGCGACTCGCAACTCCGTGGTAAAAATATGTCAAGACCTATGTATGCAACACACAAAGGGTGGTCCCTTAACTCTAAGTTCAATGTATAAGAAAATAGTACATAGCAGGAAATAGAACTAAACAGTAAAATTCTATCTACTTGTGCCATGTATCACAGTTTATTTTGCAGAAAATAAATAATAAATAAATGCATGAATATGAGGTAAAGTAAAATAATCAGCTAATGACAAGGTATCTTGCCTGGTGTGACGCCTTGTGTGTTACGATGATCAAAGTAGCATGAATTATGACTTCGACGTTCCAGCTACACAAGACGGCCTCCGATGATGGCACAGACTGTTCCATCGAGTCCAGGACGGTCAAGTTAGGGTCGACATAAAGAAGTCCAAAATTTGTGAGGGAATAGGAATAATTAGCATAGTCACGGACGGAAGGATAAAAAAAATTTGATAAATAATATATATGATTTTTAGAAAACTAATTATAATCGTTGAAAACTATATTTACTAGTAAAAAAATTTTGTTAAACATTTGAAAATAGCAGAATAAATTGATTTAAGTTAAAACCCAAAGTTTGTATAGCTATGCTTATAAATAGAAACTAAACTTCATAAACAAGATATATTTTTTTAAACTAATTATTCAAAAATATTAATAACTCATTTAGGCCAAAACTATATCTTTGTCAAATGGGATATTTAGGTCGGAGCTATGTTTTTATTAGTAAAAATAATATTTGATAAACACTTAAAAATAAGGAAAATTTTATTTACGCTAAAACTATATTTTGATATAAAAATAAACTATTATGAATATATATTAAGGTCACCATTTGTTTGGAAGAAAATAGCTAGAATATTGTAGTAAGATATTATTATTTTTAAGTCAAAAGAAACCGTACTTTAAATAATACCATAACATAATTTAGGGATATAACAATATTTAATATTACAAAAATCTTAGTTAAAAACAATGGATTTAGTATAACCATATATATATATATATATATATATATATATATATATATATATATATATATATATATATAATAAAGTCCTGCAGGAAATAAAAATAGCTTTTAAAATATATTAATAATACTAACCAGACTATCTCATTACTAACAGTAATAATAACATTATTAATAATAATAATAATAATAATAATAATAATAATAATAATAATAATAATAACATCCAAAAATGTTTAACAAAATTTTTTTAGTAGTAATAATAACATTAACAAAAATTTTTTACAGTTGTTCCGTGTGTAAAGGGGTTTTGAAGAATTTTTTTTTATTAGAGAGCAGGAAGAGAGATGGAGTAAAGGGGCTATACCGAATAGATAGGGACAGAGCTCCTCGGACTGAGCCTGAGGAGAGGGTCTCTCTGGGGAAGACGGGCGGACCCCATACCCCCGTCCTAGCCTAGATGTTGGAGGACCCCGCCTGCATCGTGGGCCCGTCCTCGACGGTAGCTGATCGTGGGATGGCGTTGGTACACGTGGTGTTGAGGCGATGCTCTGCACGGGGAAAGACGCCCAGATATACACAAGGGAGAGGCATATCGACGAGCGTCGGTGAAAACCAAGGGCTCGCGAGCTGTGCTGCGACGAACTCTCACCGGGGCAGGACTAGTCCGGTGGTTGATGGGAGCAGTTGGTGGTGGTGTTGATGTTGGGTTATGGACGGCTGCCGCCGGTGGTGGCCGTGGCGGATTACGGGTGAGGGCAGAGATGGTTCAGGGGCGGTAATTCGGCGGATGGTGATGGTGACGGGGCAGCGAGAAGGCAGTCTGGTGGACTGGTGGTTATGGAGTTGGGTCAGTGCCTAGGTGAAGGATGGAAGGAAGATGGTGGTGTCGGTGGACAGAGGATCGATGAGGAATCGGGGTAGCGGTTAAGGTGATGTCCGAGATTGTCGGACATGGAGAATATTTGTATATGTAAAAAAAATATAGTGGATGAGAGGGGCAAAAACACGATGCACAAGTTGATTGTGGAATTGGTTTGGTGGAATTGTGGGAGAAAGAGAACATGGAGCCTCTCTTTATATAGGAGGTAGTGCTCCTAGTTGGATAAGGAATTGGATTTGTTTAAATCCCCGTTTGATAATTTCCACCTCTAATTTAAATCAATTAAATAATTTCAAATCCGAATCCAAATTAATTTAAATATAATTACATTCCATCTTTTAGTTCATATTCATATAAGATAAATCAAATTCAAATATAGATATTAATTAAACTATTTAAATCAATCCATAAAATCAAATCGAGATTTAAATTACCACAATAATTTCAAAATATATTTTCTAAAAATACTAATAATAATAATTTCGAAAATCACCATAATTATTTAAACATCAATATGAAATAACTTCAAAAATATCATTTTTATAAATTGAGATAAAAATTTCGAAAGTTAAAATATTAAATTCATGCAATCGCATGCAAATAGAATATTATTTTCTAAGTTACAAATTATACTAGTATCACGAAATAAAATATCTTTTTAAAAATAAATGCGAGTTTAGCAAATCTAGGACGACGCACTAAAACATTTACTTATACTATTTTGAAACATAATATATATTTTCA
Organism: Iris pallida; assembly: GCA_029216955.1. Taxonomy (NCBI): domain Eukaryota; kingdom Viridiplantae; phylum Streptophyta; class Magnoliopsida; order Asparagales; family Iridaceae; genus Iris; species Iris pallida. The sequence goes on from JANAVB010009798.1 coordinate 4,339,350, forward strand.
ATATCTATCAAAAAACAATAACCAAATATTTAGTATATAAATAAACAAATATTTCTTATCTACACATTCGCACTCCACGTACGAATACGAAAAGAAAAAAAATAAATCGATGCCATAACAAATAAATTTAAAAAAATAGAAATTTTTTAGGGGGTTTACATATACCCACACCTTTCTAGATTCATCCTCTATGAAGGTCACAAAGTAAGAGCCATCACTAAAGGTTTTTACATTTATGGGTCCACACACATCCGAATAGACGAAGTCCAATACGTCGGTTTTTTTGTTATAATTTTTTACAAAAGCTACCCGGTGTTGTTCTCCAATTAAGCAATGATCACAGTGAGATAATGTTGTACCTTGTATGGATGGAAGTAGTTGTCGCCTTGTGAGAGTTTGTAGTCCTTTCTCGCTCATGTGGCCAAGTTGCTTGTGCAACAAATCCATAGAGGTACCTTATACTGTTCCAAGTGCATCATTCTCTAAGTGGAACTGAATCTTGCAGAGAGTGCAACACTTCTTTCCTCTCGCTAGTACAAGTGATCCTTTGGTAAGCTTCCAACATCCTTTACCAAAGCTGCTTGCGTATCCTTCTTCATCAAACTTGCCGATGGAGAGAAGATTGAGACAAAGATCGGGCACAAATCTAACATCTTTTAGAACCATCTTCGTTCCAAGGTTAGTGGTAACACAAATATTTTTGATGCCAAGAAATTGAGAAGAGTCTTTGTTACCCATTTTTATTATTCCAAGGTTACCTTCACAAAGCGAAGTGAAGTAGTCCTTCCGGGGAGTAGCATGGTAGGAGGCACCAGAATCAATCACCCATTCTGAGTCTTGACAAGTGAGATTTGTACATTCTTCTTCACATGCCAAGAAAAACACAATTTTATTGTCAGTAGCAATGACTGCACTTTCATTCTTTTCTTGCTTCTCATTGGTCCTTCCTTCCTTTTGTTCTCGTTTGAGTTTGCGACATTTCCATTTTATGTGTCCATTCTTTCCGCAGTGATAGCAACTAATATCCTTTCTGGCCTTCGATTTTCCTCTCGACTTGTCTCGGTTCTGAGGTTGTCGGCTTTTGCTCCTTCCCCTATTCTCGGTGACAAAAGCATGAGAATGGGAGGACCCGGATGACTTTCTTCGAATTTCTTCATTCAGAAGGCTACTTGTAACTTGGTTCATGGATACAACTCCGTCAGGTGCAGAGTTACTAAGAGACACCACCAGAGTCTCCCAACTATTCGGTAACGAGCTAAGTAGAAGAAGGGCTTGAAGCTCGTCATCCAACACCATCTTCATAGCTGCAAGTTGATTTACAATACTTTAAATTTCATTCATATGTTCAGATATGGAATCACCTTCCTTGAACTTGAGATTGACAAGCTTTCAGATCAAGAAAGCTTTGTTGTCGGCAGTCTTCCTCTCATAGAGATCTTCAAGTTTCTTCCACAAGCTGTTTGCTGAAGTCTCATTTGACACATGGTGGAATACAGTGTCATCCACCCATTGTCGAATGGTACCGATGGTCTTCCGGTCGAGCTTCTTCCACTCTTCCGCCATCATGGACTCCGGCTTGGAAGATTCACCTTCAACCGGTGCATAGAGGTCCTTGCAATAAAGAAGGTCCATCATCTTCGCTTTCCATATCATCCAGTTGCGGCCATTCAAGCTGATCATACGAATGCCCCCAATGGGAGTCTCCATCTCAACAAAAGAAGATTAGCAACCTGGCTCTGATACCACCGTTGGAAAAAATATGACATTTTCTGTCTTTGTGATGAGATGAAATAAAAAAAATAGAAATTGAAAGAGAAGAGAAAACTAAAAGATTGCACACACAAGATTTACCGAGGTTCGGCTTAATGTGAGCCTACGTCCTCCGTCCGCCCCTTCTCCGCCATTTTCACTATAATCAAATGAAAGATTACAAGAGAATTCTCTCAAGTTGGTACAACTTAACTTGAGGATCACTATCTCTCTCACAAACTCACTTTGAGTGGATTACAAGTGTGAGGATTACAAGTTGTGTTGTTCTTCTACTTGTTATGTGTTTCAACCTTCACCATCTCTCCTCTATTTATAGGGAGGATATGCCTCTTGGGTACACCACATTTATTGCATGAAGAAGTCCAAAGGTCAGCCATTCCATCTCCCAAGATTCGTTCTTCCATTTCCCCCAATGCATGGAGAAAGACAATACATTAATATTGCATGCAAGCTGAATGCATGCAGAATATTAATAGATAGGCTACTTCATGTGATCATAACTTCTTCAATACACCTTCAAATGATCTGGTTCAAAGCTTGAATGAAAGATAAAACTTTTCTCAACAAATTTCTTATTGAAGACCGAGCCAAGAAATAACTGCAACATATCCAAAATAACCTCCCAAAACTGAATCTTGTCACAAAAAATTGCACCCAGAAAAATGGCTAAGTACTTGGCCAAACCCAACCATGAGTGACCGATTTCCATGGATCAAATCCATATTGTTTCATCATGGTGATGGACCTCGTACCCATCATTATCGTGGGAGGGGAGAAACAAAGCATAGAAAACTTCACCCTAAAATTATAGTATTATTGTAAAACAAAGAGAAGGAGATGGAGGAAATTATTTCTTCATTCACATGTACAAATCATCTTGAGAAGAGCCCTTTATATAGGCTTACAATGGAGGTTAACATCATGATGATAATTAAAAGAAAAATGCCAAAAGGCATAGGTTATGGATAACCATAAGTCATAGGTTATGGATAACAAGAGACATAGGTTATGTAGGCCAACTAATTATGTGAATTATCCATATTTATAACACTCCCCCTTGGATATTCACCATTAATTAGTTGGTGGTGTATGCACATTTGTTGCCTCGTTAAAACCTTACTAAGAAAAACCCAGTGGGAAAAAATCTTAGTCAAGAAAAAAGAGTACAACGTGCAAAACTCAAAAATATTCTTCATGAATCATACTCCCCCTCGATATAATGGATTTGCTTGACTTCGATCACTTTTGTCCTTTGAGCATATGCATAAAACACTTTTGGAGGAAGGTGTTTATTCGATCTCCTTTGATGAATCCTTTTCGAACATGCGTAATGCAAGTCACATTGTCTTTGAATATTATTGTAGGCTCATCTTGTTTTGTTGATCGCCAATATATAGCTGCATGGTTATTAATAAACACATAACCTGTTTGGAGCAACCCTTATGAAGGTCATAAATATGTTTGAGTCTGCACAACCATCTAGACAAGAATCGTTAGTAGAATCATATAATAAAATAATCTTATGCTAGTTGTTCCACAAAAATATCTCAATATGTGTTTAACTATATTCAATATGTAAGTGGAGGTGCAGAACTATATCTCGATAATAAATTAACATAAAATGCAATATCTGGTCTTGTGCAATGGCTAGATATAGTAGTGCTCCAATAGCACTTAAATACGATATTTCTGGAACAAGAACTTTTTCATCTTCTCTTTTGGTCGTAATGTACATTTATCTAAATCCAACCTGCGTACAACCATCGGTCTACTTAGTAGATGTACTTTTTTCCATTATGAATCAGATCAAAATTCTTTCAATATATCGGAAATGAGATGCACTAATATCCCACAGGAACTTCGATCTATTTGCAAACCGAGACCAAGCTTTGTCTTTTTTTCAAGTCTTCATTTCAAACTCATTCTTCAAATAGTTTGCAGTTTTCTCCAATTCTGTAGGAGACCTGATCAGGTTTTATATCATCAATATATACTGCTACTATTGAGAATTTATTTCTAAATTTCTTAATGAAGACACATGGGTAAATTTGACTATTTTGTATCATTCCTTGGTCAAATATATGATAAGACGATTATACCACATTCTTGTGGATTATTTTAATTCATATAATGCTCATCTAATTTGAACACATGCCCTTAGACTTAGTCTTTGGCATTGTAAATCCTTCTGAAATTTTTTTATATAGATGTCAGTATCTAAGTCTCCGTATAAATATGCAGTTATAACATCCATAAATCTTATATCAAGATTTTTAGAAACTGCGAGACTAATTAGATATCTAAAAATGACATCCGTAACTTGAGAGCATGTCTCAACGTAGTCAATTTCAGGTCTTTGAGAGAAACCCTGTGCTACAAGTTGGGCTTTGTATATTTCAACTTCGTTTCTCTCATTTTATTTTCTCACGAAACACCTATTTAAAACCAACATGGTTTATGCCCTTTGGTGTTTCCACTATAGGTCCAAATACACCACGTTTTTCTAAAGATTTAATTATGCTTAAATAACATCTTTCCAGATTGGCCAATCTTTTATTTGTCGACATTTATTTATACTACGTGGTTCATTTTCACAATCATCATTGTCCTTTGATATTTCAGTAGCTACTGCATAGTTAAATATGTCATCGATGACAAGTGCTTTTCTATTCCATAATTCACCTGAACATGCATGGAATATCGAGATCTCTTCATTTTCAGGTACCTGTGCCTCTCTAGAGGCATCCAGAGGCATTTCAGTGAATTTGGAAACATGCACATATTCAGTATTTGTTTTCGGAGCTCCAGCCACTATTGGGCTTTTATCAGGACAAGATGTTTCATTTACTCTCCTCTTTCTAGGAGCACTATCCTTGGAACCTATAGGTCTACCACGCTTTTGACGTATAGTAGTAGATTCATTTGCCGCCTTGTTTGAATTTTGTCCAATTGGAACAATGATTATGGCTGGCACATATGATATAGTTACCTTTACGGCATCATTAAATGCATCAGGTAATTAATTTGCAATTTCTTGCAAATATATCATTCTTCTTATCTCATAATCACATTTGGAGTTCTTGGAACTTAATGAGATCGATAGAGTAGGCGTATACCATGTCAATTCACGCCGTTAATTAGCAATAGTTTGTTCTATATGAACAATTTGTTGCTCATACCTCCCCCTAACGGCGGGAAGACTCTATCATCAAATTGGCTATCATCAAATCTTGTAGTAAAGACATCACCAGTCATTGATTTTAAATACCTTATTATGGAAGAAAACTCAAAACTAATGTATATTTTTCAAACATCATTGGGGACCCATCTTAGTTCTTTTGGAAGATGGAACTGGAACATATACTGTATATCCAAACTTTCTCAAATATGAAATGTTTGGTTGTTTACCACTAACAAGTTGTATATATAAAATAATATGGTAGGCAATGAGTCTAAATTTAACTAAAGATGCAACATGTAAAATATCATGCCTCAAGCCACAATTTTCAAACTAGATTGCACTAGTAGAGGTCTAGCTATAAGTTGAAGATGTTTAATAAATGACTCAGCTAACCCATTTTGTGTGTGCACTGGGGAACATGATGCTCTATCTCAGTTACTAATGATGTACAATAATTATCAAAAACTTGTGAGATGAATAATACAACATTATCAAGACTAATTAATATAGTCGAGTGATTAGGAAACTGAGATCTAAGTTTAATAATTTGGGCTAAAAGACGAGAAAATACGAGATTTCTAGTAGACAATAGACAAACATATGACCACTTAATAGATGCATCTATGAGTACCATAAAATATCTTAAAAAGAACCACTAGCAGGGTGAATATGACCACAAATGTCTCTTTATGTTCTTTACAAGAAAGTAGAAGACTCATTCTTAACTTTTAGAAAAAATGGTCTAGTTATAATCCTTCCTTGTAAACAAGGAATATATAGTTGATTCTTCAATAAGCCAATATCGTAATTTTCAATAAATATCCACAAAGATTATCAATGATACATAGTATGTCCCGGATGACCCAAAGGGTCATGCCAAATGTTATATAAGACATGATCATTGGCTTTATATTTTGCCATATTCATATTAGATTCAATTATGTTAATGGTGGTGAAATACAAACCCACCGAAAAACAAGATAACTCTTCTAATGTGAGCCTTTTGCTCCCAACATTAGATGTGCTACATAATGACTCTTTGTTCTTATCATTTCGAGTTTCAATATGGTACCCATTTTGTGTATATCCTTGAAACTTAACAAATTCCTTTACGGAACTACTTGAACACATTCTGCAAATAAGTTTGAGTAACATGATGTGTGCTCTTCCAAAGCCCTCAATTATATGGCTGGCCAAGCTATTGTTGGCACTTTATGCATGTCAAATACCAACTTTGGCAAAGACTTTTGATTCTTCAAAATCATATGTGTTGTAGCACTATCTACCAAACACATATCTAAGTCATTTTTCTTGGATTCTTTGAATCTCTTAATCTCTTGTTGAGTAGCTCGGCATTGCTTAAATCAATGTCTATCTTTGTCATATTTACGACAAGCATTACTTCTCCATGAAGCAAAATAAAGATATTATGAACTTATATATTTTAGCTAGCATAAGTACAATAAGAAAAATTAAGCATTTCAAATGATAATATCATATTATAGAAATGTAACTCCAAATTTATAATATATATATATATTTTTTCAATAAAACAAAACTCTCATGGCCTAGACATTCCATGATTGAAACCAAAAATAGAACATGACATCAAATTTAAATAGTTTATAAGTAGTTGAAATAAACATAAACTGACTGAGTGCTCATTCAATGGAAGGTGAATTTTCAAGCATCTCCTCAAACTGTTCATTTGTAACTTTTCCATTTTGATCCTCAAAAAATAGGATCAAAACAATTCTTCTTTTTTTTTTTTTATTTATTTTTTTTTTTCATGAACCATTGTTTCAACCTTTGTAAAGTAACCATGACATATCTTCCAATTTTTTTTTATTCCCTCTTCCACGTCCTCCACCACGACCTCTGCTAATTCCAAAATTAGCATTTGCCTCAGGAAATAATTATTTACAATATTATTGCTACAAAAGCACATTGCTTGCATGAAAAATGAAGAGGATCTTCTCAATCATTTGAGGCTCTGCTACTTTTTCTCCGTACAATCTAAGGCGGAAAACAATAATAAACAGAGCACAATTATATTATTTAACATTTTTACAGTCATGGTATCTTAAATTCAACCATTCAGTTTGAGCAGTCATAAGGATTACCATCCTTTGGTGGTCAAATCTATCATTTAGAGATGTCCACAAATTCAATGGATCATCCTTCCTTTAGAAATATCCTGTCTTTAGACCATCATGGATATGATGTCGTAGAAAAATCAAATCAAAGTCTTGACCTTGGCTTTAGAAATTTCTTTATTTTTCTTCTTAATAGTACCATCAAGCTTGTTGGACTGCAATTACAACTTTGCATCCATTGTCATGATAAATAATTATTTCTGCTCATATCAAGAGCTTTGAATTCAAACTTTACAAAATTCGACATCTACATGACATAAAATAATTATATTAGATGTTAATCAATAATAAAATTGATAAGCGCTTTAAAGGTTACAAAACTTCACATATGCCACAATGTGATGAAACACATGAAAAATACTCCCACATGAACCCACATGGCACCCATGTGCCACACCTCATGTATATCACATATACAACAATGTGGTAGAACGCTATCAAAGAAGTATCACATATACAACAATGTGATAAAACGTTATCAAATAATATTATGTCTTACGTGTATCACATATACAACAATGTGACAAAATGCTACTAAAGAATATTATATTGCTATCAAAGAATATTATCTCATGTGTATCACATATACAACAATGTGATCATTATATAATAATTTATTTTGGGTATTTTTTTTTTTTTTAATATAATTCGATTCACATATACAACAATGTGAAGTAGTACACTATAGAATTCAAATAAATAAAATAATAGAAATAACCAATTCACATGAACTAATTTAATGAAATTAACCAACTCCAAATAAGTGATTTTTTTTTTTATTTTAAAGATATTCTAGATTAATTTCATAGTTCATAGAAAACATATAGAAATAAAATTTATACATAATCTTAAATAGATTATCATAAATTTTCTATTTTGAATGAAATTGTGAACAAGTTCAATACGTATTTAGATTTAAAACTAAAAGAAAAATAGATCTAGAAAACTTACGTTTTAATCGATCTATAAACAGATAAATCAAACGTGTATTTAATTTTACTAAAACATGCATGTATCTAAGTATATAAAATTAGACATACCTTTTCAATACCTTTCTTTTCTTAAGAGAACTATTTCTCCCTTCTTCTATTTCCTAGAGCATGGTGCTGATAACGTATTGTAAAACAAAGAGAAGGAGATGGAGGAAATTATTTCTTCATTCACATGTACAAATCATCTTGAGAAGAGCCCTTTATATAGGCTTACAATGGAGGTTAACATCATGATGATAATTAAAAGAAAAATGCCAAAAGGCATAGGTTATGGATAACCATAAGTCATAGGTTATGGATAACAAGAGACATAGGTTATGTAGGCCAACTAATTATGTGAATTATCCATATTTATAACAAGTATGAAGATATATCCGAAACAAATGAGTTTTTTTTTTTCTCTTCCCTTCACTCCTCAAAAAAAAAAAAAAAAAAAAAAAAAAAAAAAAAGAGCAATAAAGAGGGGATTTTAAATATTACAAAAAAAAAATCATATGAAGCATCAAAGTTTTGTAGAATTGAGTTGATTGAACAAAGTTGTGTATAATCACAAAGCAAGAAATAAAACGTCTTACGGTAGGACATTTTTTATAGTGAAAATTATGTTCTCATTTACGAATACTAATAACATTAACAACTAACTAATTTGCACTAATAAAGAAAGAACAAAGAAAACATGTAATGAAAGGACAATTTAACACAAAAACGGGCTACAAAAGTGCGCTCTTTCTTACTTTTTTTATTTTTATTTTATTAAAATAAGAACATAGGTAGAAGGTATCTTGTGTAAAAAATAGTCATTTTTTAATATTTTTACTCTCTCTCTCTCTCTCTCTCTCTCTCTCTCTCTCTCTCTCTCTCTCTCTATATATATATATATATATATATATATATATATATATTTGTGGTATAAAATATAAGGAGAGGATTCAAATCTTTGATTACTCTTTTTTTTAAATGAGCATGATGATTTGAACTAACAACCTTTTCTTACATTTTAATACTTTATGAGCTAACCACAAAGCCTTACTTATTCTAATATTATAGATACATATAAGTATAATACATACAAATATGTGTGTGGAAATTTTTAAAAATAGTAAAAAAATTGCTCATTGGTTGGGCTTTTTTTTGCCAAAAAAATTCGGACAATGAAAAATGGGTGAGATGGTGATATTCATCAGTATATTATCATCCATTATGATCCTCTTTGGCACTTATCCATTCGATTTATTCAAAGAAAATTTCCTGATTGTAGGAACACTGTAGATTTGTACCTTTATTTTTGCGATGAGTTTGCAATTTAGTTTTGAAACTTGTATCAATAGATATTCCTGATTATAGGATAACTGTTTTAGCGAGTTATGTTTTACTCGGTCCATTAGGGGTGAGCATTATTGGATTTTGGACTGAAAACTGAATCAAACTTAACCAAATAAGAGATTCGATTCGGTTTGAAATTTTTTTTGGGTTCGATTACGGTTTTGTAAATACTAAAAAAATTATTCGGTTTCGGTTTTTCGTTTCGGTCCAAAAATCGAAAATCGAATAAAATTTATGCAATTATATAATTACTCTCAATTTTATGCATATTTTGCAATTAAAAATGTGTATATTTTGAAAACAACAATTTTATATATGTTTTGAAGTCCAACTTTGATAATTTAATAATTAATACAACTTTGAACGTAATTTTAAAATATGCTTAATTGCACTTTGCTACCCTCAACTATTCCGCTTTTTCAACTTGATACCCTAAACTTTTTTTTGTAACAAGTTGATACCTCAACTATTATTTTGTTCAACTTGATACCTAATTTTTCAAAAAATCCCAAAATGTCCTTATCCCTTCCCTCTTCCCTTCTCCCCTCTAGGGGTGAGTATTCGGTTTATTCGGTTCCAATCGAACCGAATAACCAAAAATCGAATTGGACCGAAACCGAATAAGCAAAACCGAAACCGAACCGAATTGGTCAATAACCGAACCGAACCGAACCGAATTAAATCGGTTCGATTTTCGGTTTATTCGATTTTTGAATTTATTTGTGTTTTTTTGTTAATATATATAATAACTAAATATACCTAGATATATTTATTATATACCTATATATATATATATATATATATATATATATATATCTATATATATATATATATATATATATATATATATATATATATATAATATATATATTTTCTTATTCGGTTTTCGGTTTTGGACCGAAACCGAAATCCAAAACCGAAACCGAAACCGAACCGATTTTTTTTTTAAAACCGAACCGAATCTCTTATTCGGTTCGGTTCGGTTCGGTTCGATTTTCGGTCCAAAACCGAATAACGCTCACCCCTACTCCCCTCGCCCCCCCCTCGCCCACTCCGGCCACCCCCTCCCTCCCGCTCCGCCTCCCCTCCGGCCACTCCCCTCTCCCGCGTCCGGCCAACCCCCCCCCCTCCCGCCGGCCGCCACGGCTGCGGCTGCTGATGCTGCGACGGCTGCTGCTGCCGTGGCGGCCGACAGCGGTGGGAGTAGGGGGGTTGGCCGGACGCGGGAGAGGGGGGTGGCCGGAGGGGGAGGCGGAGCGGGTGGGAGGGGGTAGCCGGAGTGGGGGAGGGGGGGTTGGGAGGAGGGGGGGTAATTTTAATGTTTGAGCAGGGGTATTTTCGTCCCAAATATTTTTTGGGTATCAACTTGTTACAAAAAAAAGTTTAGGGTATCAAGTTGAAAAAGCGGAATAGTTGAGGGTAGCAAAGTGCAATTAAGCCTTTAAAATATAACAAATGTGTGTATAAAATTATAATTTTTAATATAATTTAACTACAATATTGACTTTGGATCGGACCCATTAAACAATATAAATGTTTCAACCGAACAAATCGAATTGATTATTCGGTTTACAGTTTCGGTTTTGAATTTTTAGAATTTTGATTTATTCAGTTTTAACTATTTGGACAGAATAACCAAACGCTCACACCTACCCCTACCCCTACGTACCGTCCATTGGAAAGGATCTCTCTATGGATCTCTCTATCAAACAGCTTTGATTAAGTATCGAATTTATTGAGTCTATGTTTTACTCATTAAGTATGCATATGTTTCATGGACCTGCTGGAGTCTAGTTCTTCAGAATAAGCACATCAATGTAAGCGAAAAATTATTTTCAGTCATGAAGCTTGAGGAAGGCATGGGAGTTACTAGCATTGTAGAATAAGCATACTTTTCATGGACCTGCTGGAGTAGTCTAGTTCAACATTTGATAGTTTGAAACATGCATATTTGCTTGCAGCACTGCATTGGAATAGCAGGGGTTAAATAGTTGCAAGTTTTCCTCTTGAACTTCTCTTTGTTGGATCTCTTCTTCTGTGAATGTAATATTCATTTGAACTTCGCACATTCAACCTTTCACATTCTAGAGAAGGATCATGTAGTTGAATAAAGGTGGTGGTGGTTTTTTAGCCCTTTATATGACGCTACTACCGCGGTTTGTGACCACGGACGTGACCGTGGGCCACGTGACGACATTCTATTGGCTTTCTGGTCCGGATTTTAAGGGGATGGAGTCCAGTGATAGTAGGGGAACAAAGATTGACTGCCACGTGGGCCTACGGTTGTTGGTGTTTTCCACTTTCCTTTAGAAATTTTTAGTCCCACATTGGAAAACCACCAAAGTGTATACCTCAATATATAGCTATGCTTGTGTTGGAGTATGCACATGGAGTGTGGTGGCCATGTGGGTTGATTTTCCTAGAGGGTTTAGTGTAAACCACAAAGAACAAACCTTTGTTTTGTCAGCACATTTGGGCTCCATAGGAGCTAAGCCCGAGCGACTCAGACTCGGACGAAGGGCGCATAGTGGCGCTTTGATGGCGCACTTTGCACTTTATGCGCGAGTTGCTTGCTAAGGCGAATTCGTTAGACGCTATGCGTCATGGTGTCTATGCGTCTCGGCGCTATGAGTCATGAAGTTAAGTGTCGGGTGCTATGCGTTCAGAGCTATGCGTCTAAATGCTAGATGCATGTTTGGTTGCTTTCAGCGTTGTTAGCGTGCGACGTAGGCGGCTCACATGCGTGGCTCTGTCAGCTGATGGCATGAGGGACGTGGGCGGCGCTGTCTGTAAACCCCCCTATATTTCTATAGGATTTATTATTTAATTTATATTAGAATTAAAGTATTTTATGAAATTCTTTTATTGATAATTGAAAGTATGTAAAAAGAGTGATATATATATATATATATATATATATACGTGTACAAGTATATTAATTTATATAAATATATGATATGGGGCATATAAAATTTTTTTTGGTGTTGATATAAATTTGAGTATATTGAGAGTTGGAATTTTATGATTTTTATAAACAAATTTTTAGTATTTATTGTTATACACATATGTGTATGTGTACCTTTGTATAGGAGTTTATATATATATATATATATATATATATATATATATATATATATATATATATATATATATATATATATATAACTTATAAAAGTATTATATGTATTCAAAAATAATAATAATAGAGGATTGAGCTCGCGAGATTTTGAGTTAAAATCTCGCGAACTCTAGAACCCCAATAAACCCGACCCCCTGCAGCTGTGTATCAAGATTTGAATGACATCAAATCTTTAGCAGATTTTTGAAATCTCTTGTTGCAATCCAACTCTATCATGAACCTCTTCCATAACCTAAATCCCTTTCAAAATAGCATAACCCGATCAAAAACTTCCTATACGAATCCGGTTAGGAGAACTCTTCAACGGAGTTATAAGAAGGCCAAATCCATCGAGTTCTCGAAGAAGATAAGATAGGAATCCTTTCGCAGAACCCACGCCGACCTACCCCGACCTTGGGTTCACGTTAGCGATCGCCTGAACGCGCCGGAGCGCCGCCCAGGGACGGCCGTCGCACACGGATCAAGGCTCAACCGCAGCAACAGCCGCCCCAAGCGACCAACTTCGCAGGTAATCTACTCCTCGTCCGTTAATTCATTTTCGAATCTACGAAGTCCGACACGAAGCCCACATGACCCTCTTCGAATTCCATCAAAAGGATTTCGATATTGCACCCAGGATTGACCTCGAGATCGACGCAAAGTCGAGTACTCACTGCTCGAAAAACAAAGCATGAGGCTGTGTAAAGTCTCAACTTTGAAGTCGGTTTTCAATCTGTACATTAGGGTTTTTGTTAAACTAATTAAAAATAGTAGAAGTTAACATATATGAGAGTAGAACCCAACTTGTAGTTCAGGAATTCATTAACTATGCAGAAAGTTATTCGATTTCAAAGTTGCGCAAAAAACTGCTTTTATAACCTTAAAAACTCTAGAAAACTTTCTGATACGACGTGCGCCCCAACAAACCAGGCAACGTGGTCACGCGCTATATGCATCGAAAGGCGCGTATGGATGTTGTCGACGTGTGGGAACTGATGGAACTTGATTTCGTTGCGCGTGCGCAACGAAATCAGTGCGTATCCGTCGAGATACCCCGTATCGATGTTTTGCAAACTTGACCATAACTTCGTGCACGTTCGTCGAATCGATGCAAAACTTCTGCCATTAGGACCACATCGATTTTCTGGTCATGTGTGCCAAGTTTGGTGCGATTCTGAGAAGGTCAACAGGAACGTCAAATTTGGCGGGCCCGCAATCCGACCCAATGGACGATTTTGTGCACGGCTCATCGGAATCCAAAATTGAACATACCGTTGGGTTCCTCTCCTCAAATTGAATCTGTAGACATGTAGTTTGACGTCTTTAGAGACTGTAGACGTTGGCAACAAAATGGGTCCAACGGCGGACATCGTTTTGACCCGAAATTACGATTTATGCCCCTGTTCTAGAATTAGACTTTTGAACAGGCATTTTCTAGGTATATCACTTATTCCGAGTACGTTCTTAATGTTTGTTTCAGCATCCGAAGTTTTTTGGAGATTGTGACATTTTTTTGCTGATATTGTGATTCTTGGACTTGCCACCTCCACACCACCAGGCAAGATACCTTGCCACCTAACTCTATGATTTACATATTCTTATTTTCAGTTGTTATTTTCAGCATTTCTTATTTGATGTTATTATAAAATTGTGCATCCAAGTCACACTTGGATGCAAGCGACTCTATCGGTCGTTGTCTTGCTTTTAGTTATTTTCTCTTGCGTTGACTTAGTCTAGTGACCACCCATTGTTGATGAGGTATTGGTATATCTCATACGGCCTTGACACTTGCTTTACTACGTGTTGTGAGTCACATGTAGGACACCTGCTCGTATAGTCGACTGGCCATCGATACGTATGAGGCGTGCGACGGTTAGGAGTAACTGCCAATAGAATTGCATGCTAGTAGACTTAGCAGTTACTAGAGGTTTTATGAGTCATGGATGTGACCCTACTAGGCATTAGGTAGGAAGAACAGTTCCTTAACATATGGGCCACATATGCACTTTTCTATTCTTGATCCTGCTGGCCTCTGACATTCGAGGAATGTTATGCTTTGAGGTCCCTGGTATCCTGGTGGGACCATACTTGAGTTCCTGCAGCCAGAGTGCCCATGTATTGAAGGTTTGTTCTTAACTGCATTATCGCTGTAGAACTGGTAGGCACCCTATTTGCATTCATCTTTTCTTCATATTATATACCACAGTTTATATGGCATGGTATTTTCTTGTATCTTGTTACATCCCTCTGAGGACCTAGTTATCTCTCCAGGTTTAGACGAGTTTCCACAGGAGTACGGAGCGGCACTGGATCCATCTTACATTGATGACAAGGCAGTTCCTGCTGATTTCTAGTCTATTCCTTATTTGAGACATTGGTGGATTATTTTACATCTCTTTCCTTTATATTTTGCGGAGGTTGGACTCCGATCTTATGAGACTATTTTTATAGCTGTTTGGAGTGAGTATGTTCACCCGGCTATCTTTTGATACACTCATTTATTATCTGGACTTTACTATCTTCTATGTTGAGCTGCGATGAGATTAGATTATATTATTCTGGCCTATGATGATTTATATTACAGTTTATGTACGTATACGAGGGCTCCATATATTGGAGTATTCTTCGTACATATGCAGCTGGCATGTCTACGTGCTCGATCCTAAGTATTTTGGGACTGGGGCGTTACATATTTTGTGGTAGCCCATGCAGGTCAAAAAATATTGTTGGGTTACATGACTGTGCCCAACAAGCCTGTATATAGGAATAACATCTCATCCAGAACTACTACCTCCTTTGACTTCCAACCTTTTCGAAACTTCCTTGATTATTTGATTTACCTCATATCTAACCTTTCCTAATATCGTCCTATTCTTCCTCGTGCCAACAGTATGAATCTAAGAAGCGGACGTACTTCTGCCTTGGCCCTCACATCTAGTGAAGAGGCTACCCAAGAGGAACAAAATCCTCCGATGACCCCGGTGACCCCGTACCAGCCAGGACAGTCGCAGCCAACCACTACCTCCCCGACGGTGCATCAGGAGACACAAGCACCCTCAGTCAGCCAGGCTGGGCAGACCACAACCATGCCATCGGGAGGGAGTGTACCACTGCCTCTACCACCACTATTTCCTCAGCAGTTTCCACCACAGTCGGGGCCTCAGATGCCTCCACCATCGACTGATGAGAGCCCTAATTCCCAGTTTATGTATGCCATAATGCAGGCTCAGTGGCAACAGACTGAGCTGATAAGACAGACTATAATGGCAGCATTGGCTAGACCCCCACCTCCACCTTCGGCACCAGTACGAGCACTGACTCTGCATCCTTATGAAGGCTATATCAAGAACTTCACAGACATGAACCCCAAGCCCTTCAGAAGAATATAGAAGCCGTTAGAGGTGTCACAATGGCTTATTAGTACAGAGAAGCTACTGAAGGCATCCCAGTTGCCAGCTTGAGATTGGATGACAGCAGTGGACCTATTATTAGAAGATAATGCTCACCACTGATGGAAGGCAGAAGAGAGATGATTAAGCACTGGAATTACCTGAAAGCAATTCTATGATGCATTCTATGAAAGATTCTTCCCTATCTATGTTCGAGACGGTCTCTACGACCAGTTCCTTCATCTGAAGCAAGAAAATATGACGGTTGATGAGTATGACTCAGAGTTCAACCGCCTGAGTAGATTTGGTGTGGATCCCGACAGAGATAGAGAAGGCGAGGAGATTCCATCAGGGGCTTACACCAGAGCTCAAGTCTTATACGACTGCACAGTCTCGAGTCTTCCACTCAGCTGTCTTGGAAGAAGCTCGTGCTCAGGAGATTCTTCGCAAGGAACAGCAGTAGACATCGAGACGTCATACACCAGCAGTTGTACCAGCTAGAGCTACTGAAGGTGGACCTATCAGGAGGCCCACAGGACAGTTCTAGCAGAGGTCCACTCCTTATCAGAAGCCCACCTGCAACTATTACGGGAAGTAGGGATACCTCATGAAGGACTGTCGAACTCGACTTGGAGCATGCTTGAGATGCGGGTCAGGATAGCACAAGGTGAAGGATTGTCCGGAGCAACAGTCCTTAGTTTATGCCCAGCAGAACCGGAGACCGACAGCCCCAGCACTTCCAGCACCTCGGCCAGCAACAGGAGCACCTCGCCTACCATTACCACCCCAGTCAGCATAGTTCAAAAGGGCCAGAGCTCAGGGCCCTGGACAAAATTATGGGCAGGCATTCTCACTTGCTGTTGAGGATATAGAGACAGAGGCAGAGGTCATAGCAGGTATGGTTTTAGTTGCTTCATTTCCTGCCATTACTTTGTTTGACACTGGAGCCACTCATTCATTCATAGCCACTAGTTTTGCTACTAGACACAACATTCCTATCACACCCTTATCTAAGAATATTAGAATCCTCACTGGAGGAAAAGTTGTACCTGTTAGTGGTATTTGTAGACTTTGCCCCATAGTGATATGTGGTAGAGAGATGAGAGCACGACTCCTTGTATTTTCTATGCCTACGTTCGATGTGGTTCTCAGAATGGACTGGTTGAGCCAACACTTTGCTCTTATAGACTGCCATAGGGGCAGTATCGTCTTTAGACCATCGAATGTGACAGAGTTCGAGTTCACCAAAGAAGAAGGAGAGAGTTGTGATGCACCCACATTGGGGACTCACATGATGATGCAAGACACCCCTCAGCACTCCATCATCAATGAGTTCGAAGATGTATTTCCCGAGGATCTGCCGGGACTACCGCCTGACCGAGACATCGAGTTTTCTATTGAGCTTATTCCGTGAGCCGAACCTATTTCATCTCGAGTATATCGACTAGCACTGAAGGAGTTGGTAGAGATGAAAATACAGATTGACGACTTATTGGAGAAAGGCTTTATTCGTGCCAGTGCATCACCATGGGGAGCACCCGTTCTTTTTGTGCCTAAGAAAGATGGGACTGTGCGCATGTACATTGACTACAGAGCTTTGAATGCAGTGACAGTGAAGAACAAGTATCCTTTGCCGCGTATAGATGATCTATTCGATCAACTGAGTGGAGCAAAAGTATTCTCCAAGATTGACTTACGATCGGGCTATTACCAACTGATTGTTCGGAAGGAAGGCATTGCAAAGACGGCCTTTCGATCGAGGTATGGACACTACGAGTTCTTGGTCATGCCTTTCGGTTTGACCAACGCTCTCGCAGTTTTTATGAATTTAATGATCAAGATCTTTCACCAGTACTTTGACAAATTTGTAGTCATCATTATAGATGATATCTTGATACACTCGAAGAGCCAAGAGGAGTATGACTAGCACCTACGGATTGTTTTGGGAACATTGAGAGATGAGCGACTTTTCGTGAAGCTTAGAAAGTGTAAATTCTTTCTCAAGGAGGTATTATTCCTTGGACACATTGTTACTGGAGATGGCATATCAGTAGATCCGGAGAAGATCACAGCAGTCAAGGCATGGCCCGCTCCTACATCAGCTTCTGAGGTGAGAAGTTTTCTTGGACTTGCGGGTTATTTCCAAAGATTCGTTGAAGATTTCTCTCGAATAGCGGGGCCTATGACTCGACTAACTTGCAAGAATCAGGAATTTGTATGGACATATGGGTGTCAAGCCGCTTTTGACGAGTTGAAGAAACGCTTGACCACAACACCCATTTTGACACTACCATCGGGCCCGGAAGGATTTATGATCTACAGCGATGCATCCAGAAAGGGATTATGATACGTATTGATGCAGCATGGTCATGTAGTAGCATATGCATCTAGACAATTGAGAGTGCACGAGAGAAATTATCCAACCTACGATCTAGAGCTCGCAGCAGTTATCTTTGCCTTGAAGCTATGGAGACACTACTTGTACGACGAGAAGGCTGATATCTACACTGATCATAAGAGCCTCAAGTACGTGTTCACAAAAAAAGAGTTAAATATGTGATAGCGACGTTGGTTGGAGTTGATGAAGGATTACGAGATCGAGCTACATTATCATCCAGGCAAGGCTAATATTGTGGCAGACGCATTAAGCCGTAAGCCCATGGCACACTTCTTGACTACGCAGAAAGAATTGATAGAAGACTTGCAGAAGCTTGGTATTGAGGTAGTATTACCTGGAGCAGATGGCATGTTAGCCAATCTCCAAGTGCAATCATCATTGATAGAGAGGATCAAGGCGGCATTGCCCACAGATGCTAGATTTCGACGGCTTAGAGAGAAGACATAAGCAGGAGAGCAGACAGGATTGATGATTCATCCCGATGGGATATTACGATGTGGTGATCGTATTTACGTTCCTAATGGAGAGCTATAGCAGGAGTTGATAACGGAAGCACACAGTTCGACTTACTCTATTCATCCCGGCGGAACTAAGATGTACCGGGACTTGCGGCAGTATTATTGGTGGCACGGAATGAAGCGGGAGATAGCTCGTTTCGTGGCCAAGTGTTTGGTATGCCAACAAGTGAAGGCCGAATACCAAAGGACGGCCGGATTATTGCAACCGCTACCCATTCCTGAGTAGAAGTGGGAGCACATTACGATGGACTTCGTCACAGGATTTCTTCGGAGTCCTAGTGGACGAGATGCGATATGGGTGATTGTTGATAGACTTACCAAATCGGCCAACTTCTTACCTTTTAGGGTGGAGTAGTCCACAGAAGTTTTGGCGAATATGTATATGAAGAAAATAGTGAAGCTACATGGTGTACCAGTTAGCATCATGTCGGACTGTGACTCGAAGTTTACCTCACACTTTTGGAGGAGTATGCAGGACAGTTTTGGTACGCGTTTAAAGTTTATCACAACGTATCATCCGCAGACAAATGGCCAGTCAAAGTGTACAATTCAGACGCTAGAGGATATGTTGAGAGCATGTATGCTTGACTTTGGCGGATCTTGGGAAGACCACCTTCTTCTAGTAGAATTTTCCAACAATAATAGCTATCAAGTGAGCATTCAGATGGTTCCATTTGAAGCATTGTATGGTAGGAAGTGTCGATCTCCTGTTTGTTAGAGCGACATAGGAGAGCGACATATATTGGGACCCGAGTTGGTTTTGAGCACAGTGGAGAAGGTGAAGAAGATACAGGACCACCTGCGAGCAGCGCAGGATCGACAGAAGTAGTGGGCAGATAATCGTTGTTGACCTTTGGAATTCAAGGAAGGCGACCATGTATTCTTAAAGATATCCCCCGCTAGAGGCACGATTCGATTTGGAGGACGTGGCAAGTTGAGTCCAAGATACATCGACCCTTTTGATGTCTTGGAACGAGTTGGAAAGGTTGCCTACAGATTGGCATTGCCACCGTCGCTTGAGGGAGTACATAACGTATTCCATATGTCATAGCTGAGGCGATATGTGGCAGATAGTAGTCATGTACTTGATTACTCCGAGATCACTATTGGACCGAGCTTGTCATACCAAGAGAAACTGTAATGCCTGTTGTTCGTATTACGTATTTGGAATACGTATACGTATTTTATCTTGTATTTGCATATCTCCTTGGTTTGGCTTGGCTTGTTTACTCTCGGTTTGGGTTGGCTTGGTTCGGCCGGCCCAATGCTTGGTTCATCATGGGCCAAGGGTGGAACACCTTAGCCTATGCTTCTCCTTCATTTCTACCACAACCTCCCCTACCTACCACCACCTTTGATATTTATTGCCATTTCTTCTTTCTCTCTCTCCATAATTCTTATTTACTTCCCCTTCCCCCACCATTACTCTTCTCCACCAACCAAGAACACCATAGGCAAGTACAACTTGCTTCCACAAGAGAACTTCTTTTGATGGTTTCATTAGCTTCTCCTCATGATTCTAAACCACATTAAAACTTGTCATTTTCCATTTTGAGGCTTTATTTCTTGTAGATCTAGAGTTTTGTTACTTTCGGATTTTGGTGGTTTTGATCTATCAAACTTGCTTGTTTTCAAGTTTTGATGGTTCCATGTTTTAGAGAATTTTATTCTACCCAATTTTGACCTTTGGAAAGTTGGATTCGGACTTGTTTTGACCAAGATATGGACAATGGAAGCTTAGATTCAACCTTATAGTTCTTGCTATTCTTGCCATTTGGAGAAGACAGTGAACAGTGAGCTAGCTTTTTAGCTTACGCCACTGAGTCGTACGCTGCTGTTTAGCGAGCGTACGCTAGCCTTCGTACGCTGCTGTTTAGCGAGCGTATGCTAGCCTTCGTACGCTGCTGTTTAGTGAGCGTACGCTAGCCTTC
Source organism: Iris pallida (assembly GCA_029216955.1). NCBI lineage: Eukaryota > Viridiplantae > Streptophyta > Magnoliopsida > Asparagales > Iridaceae > Iris > Iris pallida. The sequence continues at coordinate 4,360,126 of JANAVB010009798.1, forward strand.
GTACGCTGCTGTTTAGTAAGCGTACGCTAGCCTTCGTACGCTGCTGTTTAGCGAGCGTACGCTAGCTTTCGTACGCTGCTATTTAGTGAGCGTACGCTAGCCTTCGTACGCTGCTGTTTAGCGAGTGTACGCTAGCCTTCGTACGCTGCTGTTTAGCGAGCGTACGCTAGCCTTCGTACGCTGCTGTTTAGCGAGCGTACGCGTACGCTAGCTTGAGCGTACGCGTGCCTTGGTACGCTAGCTTAAGCGAGCAAGGCGTACGCTGGCCCTTTCGTACGCTAGCTCGAGCGTACGCAGTCTTGAGCGTACGCTAGCTTGAGCGTACGCTGACCTATAGCTTGAGCGTGCCCTTGTGTATGCTGACCCTTGCGTACGCTTCCCATTGGAAGTGTATGGATCCTTTGGTACGCAGACCTGAGCGTACGCTAGCCTGAGCATAGCCTGGCTTGAGCGTAGCCTGATTACCCTTGATCTTCTATAGCCCTGTATATTGATATTTTATTAGATATTTAACGTCCATTTTATATCCTTACGCCTTTTGTCATGAACTTGATAATCATGGAATTGTTTAATATGTCTAGAAATGATACCTGAGCATGACACGATAGTGACCCGTAGTGGTGCACTCCTAACATAATGACCTGGCATGACCTGATAGTGGCCCGTCGTGACGCACTCCTGACAAGTACACTTGACCTGATAACCTGACATGTTATACCTTGATAAGCTGTTGCGACAACTACCTGACATGACATGACCTGTATAAATAACCTGGACACCGTGAGCGATTGTGCTTGTACAAATAATCCAGTCCTGTCTTGCATCATGTCTAGGAGGGGACTCCTGAGTACCACGGTCAGGAGTACCTACTAAAATGGACTAAGGCTAACAACTAGATTAATACATTAGTCATGACGAGATTTCCCAGCTACAGGCAATCCCGTTACCTGGGCGCGCTTGGGATCTGTAGCCTGCTGTCGAGTAGGGCACATTTCCAGCACACTGTCATGTGTTGCACCCTTCAAGCTACCTAAGGGTACATTCGTTTCCTGGACGATGTACCCACCTGAATTCAACTCTAATCTTTTAACCCGGGTGACCTGGATGGTCTGTAGGGCTTGTGGCTGTGGAATAATCTCACTGCATCTTGTTAGTAATTAGGCTTGTGACAACCCTAGTTAGTTAATGTATCAAGCCGAAATTCTTGCTTGGCCGTGAAGTGATTGGACGGAGTCTAACCAGTCTAGTCTTGCCCTGATCCTGTCCCAGATTGCTGCATGACTTGAATGCCTGTATTTATTTTTACCGATAAATGGTGAGAAATCAAGCTCCGTTCAGACGAAGGGTTACAACCCCGGTCCTTGTTTGGTTCACGGGTTGTAACCTGTTTATCTGAATAGTTCCATGGTTATCTCGTCGTATATCATCCTGATATGTTTCCTTTTATTCCAGTCCTTATTTTATTTATATTTATATTCCTGTGCTGATTGCTGGTTTTAGTTCTTAAGTGAAGCTTCCTTGTGGCACTTGCTCTTTCTGGGGTCTGACCCAGCTGGTTTTGTATGGCCAGATTTTGGAGCAGCTCCAGAGGATCTACCGGCCTTCCAGCCAGATGGTGACCACTAGACGGAACCCTGGCAACGTGCGGGTTATTTTTGGCTCTCCCCACTCTATTGTAAAAATATTCTTTTGAGGCGTTTTGCCGACGAGCACCTGTTTAGCTCGATTGCACTTTATTTACTGTCTGCCTACGGGCTGTAACATGATTAACAGATCCTAGGGTTGATCATGTATGACTAAACTCTTGCTAGTCCTCACATTTTGTAACGACTAGCTTCATGATCAGCTGAATATGTAATGTTTGGGACGCCTTACTATTGTATATTTAATGATCATACATCTTGTAACTTTTACTTACTTGCTTGTGATTGAGACAATAGGCTTGTTCATGACTTAAGAGACTGCTGGCTTGTAGTTAAACCCTCATGTATCCTAGACAGCCGTGACCGTATAGCGAGGTGGGTTGCACTTCAATATACGTAGCTGGCTATGTCTGTCCCTGCTCTCCAGTATTCTGGTTCTGGGGCGTGACAGAAACCTATAGGCATCCTTGATCGCCGAGTGAAGGTGTTGCGGAATCAGTCTATACCATTGGTTCACGTGGCATGGAAGCATCACTCGCCAGGAGAGTCTACTTGGGAGTGCGAGGACGATATTCGAAATTGCTACCCGCATTTGTTTGACAACCAAGGTATATCTTGCATGTTGATTCTTCAATTTGCTGCATTGCATTCGACCCCCCCAACCTTAGTTTAATTTCGAGGACGAAATTTCTTTAAGTTTGGTAGGATGTAAACCCCCTATATTTCTATAGGATTTATTATTTAATTTATATTAGAATTAAAGTATTTTATGAAATTCTTTTATTGATAATTGAAAGTACGTAAAAAGAGTGATATATATATATATATATATATATATATATATATATATATATATATATATATATATATATATATATATATATAGGTGTACAAGTATATTAATTTATATAAATATATGATATGGAGCATATAAAATTTTTTTGGTGTTGATATAAATTTAAGAATATTGAGAGTTGGATTTTTATGATTTTTATAAATAAATTTTTAGTATTTATTAGTATACATATATGTGTATTTGTACCTTTGTATAGGAGTTTATATATATAACACTTATAAAAGTATATATATGTATTCAAAATAAATAAATAATAATAATAGAGGATTGAGCTCGCGAGATTTTGAGTTAAAATCTCGCGAACTCTAGAACCCCAATAAACCCGACCCCTGTAGCTGTGTATCAAAATTTGAATGACATCAAATCTTTAGCAGATTTTTGAAATCTCTTGTTGCAATTCAACTCTATCATGAACCTCCTCCATAACCCAAATCCCTTTTGAAATAGCATAACCCGATCAAAAACTTCCTATACGAATTCGGTTAGGAGAACTCGTCAACCGAGTTATAAGAAGGCCAAATCCATCGAGTTCTCGAAGGAGATAAGAGAGGAATCCTTCTGCAGAACCCACGCCGACCTACCCCAACCTTGGGTTCACATTAGCGACTATCTGAATGCGTCGGAGCGTCGCCCAGGGACGACCGCCGCACATGGAGCAAGGCTCAGCCGCAGCAACAGCCGCCCCATGCGACCGACTTTGCAGGTAATCTACTCCTCGTTTGTTAATTCATTTTTGAATCTATGAAGTCCGACACGAAGCCCACATGACCCTCTTCGAATCCCATCAGAAGGATTTCGACATTGCACTCAGGATTGACCTCGAGATCGACGCAAAGTCGAGCACTCACGGCTCAAAAAATAGAGCATGAGGCTGTGTAAAGTCTCAACTTTGAAGTCAGTTTTCAATCTGTACATTAGGGTTTTTGTTAAAATAATTAAAAATAGTTGGAGTTAACATATACGAGAGTAGAACCCAACTTGTAGATCAGGATTTCATTAACTATGCAGAAAGTTATTCGATTTCAAAGTTGCGCGAAAAACTGCTTTTATAACCTTAAAAACTCTAGAAAACTTCCCGATACGACGTGCACCCCGACAAATCGGGCGACGTGGTCACGTGCTATATGCATCGAAAGGCGCGTATGGATGTTGCCGACGGGTGGAAACTGATGGAAATTGATTTCTTTACGCGTGCGCGACGAAATCAGTGCGTATCCGTCGAGATGCCCCTGTATCGACGTTTTGCAAACTTGACCATATCTTCGTGCACGTTCGTTGGATAGATGCAAAACTTATGCCATCAGGACCGCATCGATTTTTTGGTCCTGTGTGCCAAGGTTGGTCCGATTCTGAGAAGGTCGACCCGAACGTCAAATTTGGCGGGCCCGCAACCCGAAAGATGGACGATTTTGTGCACGGCTCATCGGAATCCAAAATTGGACATACCGTTGGGTTCGTATCCTCAAATTGAATCCGTAGACATATAGTTTGACGACTTTAGAGACCGTAGACATTGGCACGCATTTCGGTGTAAAATGGGTCCAACGGTGGACATCGTTTTGACTCGAAATTGTGATTTTTCCCCTGTTCCAGAATTAGACTATTGGACAGGAGTTTCCTAGGTATATCACTTATTTTGAGTACGTTCTTGATGTTTATTTCAGCATCCGGAGTTGTTTGGAGATTGTGACATTTCTTTTGCTAACATTGTGATTCTTGGACTTGCCACCTCCGCACCACCAGGCAAGATACCTTGCCACCATACTCTGTGATTTACGTATTCTTATTTTCAGTTGTTATTTTCATCATTTCCTATTTGATGTTATTATAAAACTGTGCGTCAAAGTCACACTTGGGTGCAAGCGACTCTATCGGTCGTTGTCTTGCTTTTAGTTATTTTCTCTTGCATTGACTTAGTCTATTGACCTGTAACGCCCCTGAACCAGGATACTGGAGAGTGGAGGCGTACATAGCCAGCTACGTATATTGAAGTGCAACCCACCTCGCTATACGGTCACGGCTGTCTAGATACATGAGGGTTTAACTACAATCCATCAGTCTCCTATGGTCATGAACAAGCCTATTGTCTCAATCACAAGCAATAGTAACAGTCACAAGATATTAGAGCATCAAATATACAATAGTAAGGCGTCCCATACATTACATATTGGATGATTATGAAGCTAGTCGTACAAAATGTCAGGACTAGCAAGAGTTTTAGTCAATACATGATCAACCCTAGGATTTGTTAATCATGTTACAGCCCGTAGGCAGACAGTAAATAAAGGTGCAATACGAGCTAACACGTACTCGCCGACAAAATGCCTCAAAAGAATAATTTTACAATAAAGTGGGAGGACAAAAAAGAAACCCACTCGTTGCCAAGGTTACGCCTGGTGGTCACCATCTGGCTGGAAGACAGGTAGATCCTCTAGAGCTGCTCCGATATCTGGCCATACAAAACCAGCTGGGTCAGACCCCAGAAAGAGCAAGTGCCACAAAGGAGGCTTCATTTAGGAACTAAAACCAGTATATTATAAATGAATAGTAAAGATAATAAATAAGAACTGGTAATAACAGGTACAACAATAATAAATTGAGTACGAGGAAACCATCCAAGTAGCCAAATTGCAACCCTTAAACCAAACAAGGACCGTGGTTGCAGTCCTTCACCTGAATAGGATCCCGTCTCAAATATTGCTGATAGGGTAATAAGATAATAAATGAAGAGAAGACATAGAACTGCACCAGGAACCAGGTTACAACCCTTAAACCAAACAAGGACCGGGGTTGTAACCCTTCGCTTGAACAGAACTGGTCCCCTGATCTTTATTGTTAAAGCCAGTATAGATAATCATGCTATTGAAGTAAGGTAAAACATGACGAGCATGACATGGGGTGCAATAAGACAATAAACGAAGAGAAGACACAGAACTGCTCCGGGAGCCAGGTTATAACCCTTAAACCAAACAAGGACCGGGGTTGTAACCCTTCGCCAAAACAGAACTCGTCCCCCAATCGTTATTGTTAAGGCAAGCATAATAAGTCATGTCCTGTCACAATCTTGTACGGGATCAGGATAAGTCGAAGATGGAATAGACTTCATTCAATCAATCACGGCCAAGCAACGGATTGATACTTTAACTAACTAGGTTTATCACAAGTCTAATTACTAGCAAGATGCAATGAGATCATCCCACAGCCACAAGCCCTGCAGCCCATCCAGGTTATCCAGGTCGAATGTCCATTTAAGAAGGGTGCAACACTTGACGGTGTGCTGGAAATGTGTCCTACTCGTCGGTAGGCTACAAGTCCACTTAGTGTGCCCAGATAACAGGATTGCCTGTAGCTGGGAAAATCTCTTCATGACTACTGAATCATTCTAGTTGATTAGCCTTAGTCAATTTCAGTAGGTACCCCTGACCGTGGTACTCAGGGATCCCCATCCTAGACATAATGCAAGACAGTACCAGTTTATTTGTACAAACACAATCGCCAGCGGTGTCCAGGTCTTTCATACTTGTCATGTCAGGCTAGCTGTCATAACAGCATGTCGAGATATATCATGTCAGTTTACTTGTCAAGAGTGCGTCACAGCGGGCCACTATCGTGTTCTATTCTTACATTATCATGAATGAGAGAAACTTGCATAAAATAACTAGTGACATATTCTTGAAGCCAACGAAAAGATCTACAACTTTCATGTTTTGAGTTTTTCAAGATTCTAGCTACAAAACAACTTAAACAGGCAAAAACAGTAAAATAGAGCAATTTCGGCGCATGGGATTCTTGCACAATCCGTGTATGGGAATTCTTGCACATCCGTGCGTGGGAATTCCTGTACATCCGTGCATGGGAAATTTTGGCACATCCGTACATGGGAATTCATGCACATCTGCGCGTGGGAATTCCTGCACATCCGCGCATGGGAATTCCTGTACATCCGCGCGTGGGAATTCCTGCACATCTGTGCGTGGGAATTCCTGCACATCCGCGTGTGGGAATTTCTGCACATCCGCGCATGGGAATTCCTGCACATCCATGCATGGGAATTCCTGTACATCCGTGCGTGGAAATTCTTGCACATCCGTGCATGGGAATTCCTGCACATCCGTGCACCTCTGTGCATGGGAATTCCTGCACATCCGAGCATGGAAATTCCTGCACATCCGTGCATGAGAATTCCTGCACATCCGTGCGTGAGAATTCCTGCACATCCGCGCATGGGAATTCTAGCACATCCGTGCGTGGGAATTACTGCACATCCGTGCATGGGAATTGCTGCACATCCGCGCATGGGAATTCCTGCACATCCGTGCATGGGAATTCCTGTACATCCGTACGTGGGAATTCCTGTACATCCGCGTATGGGAATTCCTGCACATCCGCGCATAGGAATTCCTCACATCTGCGTATGGGAATTCCTGTACATCCGTGCGTGGAAAACTCACGTTGCGTCTTCAGTACATGCACGTAAGGAACCTACGCGCATGACACGCTCGGAGTTAAGGGATGCATTGTCGGGACTTCACAGCGCATGGCCTCCCGGAGTATGGCCTCCCGGGCGCATAGGGGTCATCGTCCCCAATCAACAAGTTCAGCCATAAAAGTTTCGAAAACTTGCCATGGCCATAACTTCCTCATCCGAAGTCGAAATCAAGCGAAAAAAGCCAAAACTGCATAAAATTAAATTCTTTACAATATGGAACCATTAGTTTTCGAAAATAACCAAGTTTTAGAGATCAAAACCAAGAAAACTGAAAAGTTACAAACTTAGATCTACAAGAATCCATCCATCAAATCCAAAAATGTCAAGTTCTAAAGAGGCTTAGAATCAAGTAAGGAAGAGAATGGAACAATAAAACTTGAGATCCATCATGAAGCAAGTTGCACTTGCCTAGGCTTGGTAGGTGGGAGGAGTAAATGAAGAAGATGAAGAAGTAAATGCAAAATAATGGAGGAGAGAGAAGAAGTTGACTTATATAGCAACCCCTCTCATTTTAACCTAAAATAAACCAAACCAAGCCAAGTCAAGTCAAGTTGAACCAAGTTGAACCAAGTTGAACCAATCAAGTCAAGATTTAAACCAAGGCTAAGCTAAGCAAGATAAGTCAAAATACGGGCCACCTGACAATTGTCAGAAATCCGTATACGTATCCTGAAAAATACGTATAGTGGGAAACGGGAGTGACAACTCTACCCACCTTAAAAGAATTTCGTCCTCAAAATTTAATCAAGAGGCTAGAGATGTCGGGACAAGCTATATTAATCACAAGCAAGTTATGACTAGGCAACCATTCAAGCAATCATTCATGCAAGCAAGGAAGCTGAGGGTGTAGGGCATAAGAAGGACATTATACCTTACGAGTCAAACAGGGCAGGATATCGCGATCGGATATCATCCTCACGCTCCCACATTGACTCACCTAAAGAGTGATGACCCTAAGCAACACGAACTATACTAATAGTCTTGTTCTTGAGTATCTTCTCTCTCCGATCCAATATAGACACGGGCCTCTCCTCATACGAAATGTTGGTACCAACAACCAATACCGAATAATCTAGGATGTGGCTCGGGTCCGGGATATACCGTCGCAATTGGGATACATGGAACACGTCATGCACCTCTCTTAGCGACGGCGGAAGAGCGAGACGATAGGACACATCACCTACTCGCTCCAGAATATCGAACGTCCCTATATACCTAGGACTAAGCTTTCCCCGTACGCCGAAACGAATGATGCCACGGTTAGGCAAAATCCTCAGGAATACATGGTCGCCGACAGAAAACTCAAGAGGGCGCCGATGAGAATCGGCCCAATAACACTGGCGATCTTGGGCAACTCGAAGATGATCTCTGACTCTTCTGACCACTTCAACGGTCTGAGCAATCATTTCTGGACCAAGCATCTGCCTCTCTCCAACATCATCCCAAGCTAGCGAAGATCTGCACTTTTTACCATACAATGCCTCGAACGGTGCCATCTGGATACTAGCTTGGAAACTATTGTTGTACGAGAAATCCACCAGGTGCAGGTGATCTTCCTACGAACCATCGAAGTCGAGTGTACATGACCGTAACATATCTTCAAGAGTCTGGATCGTACGTTCCGACTGGCCATTTGTCTGCGGGTGATAAGTTGAGCTGAACTGGAGGTGAGTTCTCAAACTTTCTTGCAAGCTACACCAAAAGTGCGACGTAAACCTTGAATCTCGGTCCGAGGTGATACTGACTGGTACTCCATACATCCTGACTACCTTCCTAAGGTACATCTCTGCCATCTGAGCCGTCGACTGACTAACTCTGAACGGGAGAAAGTGGGCCACCTTCGTGAGCCGGTCAACTATAACCCAAATAGCATCTCGACCAGCTGGGAATCTAGGTAATCTAATCACGAAATCCATGGTTACATGCTCCCACTTCCATTCTAGAATTGGCAAGGGCTGAAGAAGTCCAGCTGGCCTCTGATGTTCAGCTTTAACTTGTTGACAAACCAAAAATTGAGAGACAAACTGGGATATCTCCCTCTTTATGCCATTCCACCAAAAGTGATGACGGATATCATGGTACATCTTCGTACCGTCGGGATGGATGGAATATTTAGAACTGTGAGCTTCTGCCATGATCTCCTGTCTGATATCTCCACTGGGTACACAAGGACGTCTTCCATGCCTAAGTGTACCATCTTTATGGATACATAACTCTGGTCTTCGTCCTGCCTCACACTCTTCTCTGAGTCGCTGAAGCTTAGAATCTGCTGACTCTGCCATTCGAATCCTCTCGACTATAGTGGACTGAACTTGTATGCTGGCAATCAATGCCACACTGGTAGGAAGGACAACTTCTATTCCTATCTTCTAAAGTGCTAACAGCTCTGGTTGCGCTGTTAGGAAATAAACTTCGGCTCTCCTGCTCAATGCATCTGCTACAACGTTGGCCTTCCCTGGGTGATACTGCAGGTTGACATCATAATCCACAAGTAGCTCTAGCCACCTTCTCTGACGCATGTTAAGATCCTTCTGGGTGAACACATACTTTAGGCTCTTGTGGTCGGTGAAAATCTCCACCCTATCCCCAAACAAGTAGTGCCTCCACAAATTAAGTACAAATACTACCTCTGCCAGTTCCAAGTCATGGGTTGGGTAATTCCTCTCATGATCACAAAGTTGTCGTGACGCGTAAGCTATTACCTTTCCATGCTGCATCAGAACACATCCTAAACCTCTGCCTGAAGCATCGTAATATACTGAGAATCCTCCAGTTCTATCTGGAAGCGTGAGAATGGGTGCCATCATCAAGCCTCGCTTCAACTTCTCAAAAGAATCCTGGCACTCTGCTATCCAAGCAAACTGTACATCCTTACGGGTCAACTGGGTCAATGGCGCTGAAATCCGAACAAAGTCCGAAACAAATTGCCGGTAGTAGCCGGCCAATCCAAGAAAACTGCAAACTTCTACAACCGTGCTGGATACTGGCCATGTCTCAATGGCCACAATATTCTGGGGATCCACTTCTACTCCTCATCTGGTGATGATATGGCCCAAGTACGAAATGCGATCGAGCCAGAACTCACATTTACTAAACTTGGCATACAACTGGTGCTCTCTGAGAATCTGGAGGATAACTCGGAGATACTGCTCATGCTCTGTTTTACTCTTACTGTAGACCAGGATGTCGTCTAGGAACACAATCACGAACTGATCCAAATAAGGCATGAAGATGCGATTCATGAGGTCCATGAATACAGCCGACGCATTGGTTGCTCCAAATGGCATCACAAGGAACTCCCAATGCCCATACCTAGATCTGAAAGCTGTCTTCGGGATGTCCTACTCTCTGACTCTGATCTGATGATATCCTGACCGCAAGTCGATCTTCGAGAACACTGCTGCCCCCTTGAGTTGATCAAACAAGTCATCTATCCTCGGGAGAGGGTATCTGTTCTTGATTGTCACTGAGTGCAAGGTACGATAATCTATACATAATCTGGACGTACCATCCTTCTTTTTCACAAGAAGCATCGAGGATCCCCATGGCGATCCACTTGCACGAATGAATCCCTTGGTTCTAAGTTCTTCTATCATCTTGTACAATATCTCTAGCTCTGATGGCGCCATCCGGTAGACTCTCTCTGACACTGGGGCTGTTTCGGGAATCAAGTCGATGGTGAACCTGATCTCCCGCTCTGGCGGCATCCCTGGAAGCTCTTCGGGGAAAACATCTGGAAACTCCTCGACTATCCGAGGTAACTGCACTACTGCTACTGCCATTCGCAATACTGGAGGAGAAGGTTCAACTTTGCCTTGGGAGAAGGAAAACTCTGGTTCACCTAGAATGCTAAAAACAACCCCACTGATATGGCAGTCTATCCTAGCATACTGGTCCCTCAACCAATCCATCTCCAATACCACATCATAATCGGCCATCGGGAACTCTATCAATCTAGCGGGGAACCCTCTACCGCTAACTACGATCCGACACGAAGAAAATACTCTATCAACTCCCACAAGTCCGTTACCAGTAAGTATATTGAGCCTTACTGATAATGACTCGGACTCCAATCCTATCCGTGTCGCGAAACATAAATGAATGCGAGGCACCAGAATCAAATAATACTGAAGCTGGAAATGTGTTGACAAGAATAGTACCTGCCACCACCTCACCTGGTACAATTCCTTCCTCTCCCATGGTCAAAACCATCACTTGACCATGCCCTCTAGGTGCGGGTCCCCTCTGCTAAAAACTCCTCTGTCTGCTTTGGATCAGGGCTTGGGCCTGAACATACTGCTGCGGTCGCTGCTGCTGGAATGCCTGGGCCTGCGTCGGCAATGGCCTCGAGAACGAGTACTGCTACTGCTGCTGGACTGGTGCTGGTCCTCTAACTAAAGGACTAGAAAAGGCTAATGATGAACTCCCCCTGTTCGGGCAGTTCCCTACCCTGTGGTCCGGGGCACCACAAGCCAAGCACAAACCCTATGCTCTGCGACATTCTGATACCACATGCCCCGGCTTCTCGCAGTGTGAACATCCCACTGCGGAAGAATGCTTCTGCTTCTGCTGCTGAGGGTACGTCAGGGTTGAATGCTGAACCGACGTTACTAAGGCCGCCCACCTCGGAGCTCCAATGGTCAAAGCCCTGACTGCCGGGGCTGGTACTGAAGACTGATTCATTTGGCTGTGGGATCGCTTCCGACCTTCGGTCCTATCCTCGATCCTCTGGAAGGTATACTCGTGCCTCCAAGCTTCTCTCAATACTGCATCAAAAGTCTAATGCTCAAACTGCTCCACTGCCAATAGAATCTCCAGATGAAGCCCCTGCTGGAACCGCTGGGCTCTATCGAACTCGGTTGCTACCAAGGTGGGAGCAAACCGACTAAGTCTCGAAAACTCGGCCGCATATCCGTCGACCGTCCTGCCCATCTGCTTCAGATTGGTGAACCTCGTCTGTAGATCGTACCGAGCTACAGCATCAAAATACTTGGTCTAGAATCTCTCTCTGAATACTGCCCAAGCAATGGGTGCCACTAATCCAACGGCCTGTGCCGCCCACCAGCTGCGGGTAAGATCCAATAACTACAGGTGCACCACGGGCACCTTCTCAATCTCTGGGGTCCTGGCTGCTTCTAGAATCACTTCTGTGTCCTGAAGCCAAGCATCAGCGGCGATAGCATCTTCACTACCGTCGAAGAAGGGAGGGTTCAAGCGCTTGAAGCTGTTGGCTGCGCTGTTACCCTGATGACCTCCTCTGGTCAGAGCATCTGCCACCGCCTGGTGCAAGACATCTCTTCGCCGATCTTGGGAAGCTAATAATGACCTGATGAGACCTACCAAAGTGCCATCATCGGGCTCAGCAGGCTGGACGGGCTGAACTGGTGGCTCTTCTCCGGTAGGCACGACTCTGGAGGCTATTTCTGAATGCTGGGCCTGATCTCCAGGTTGCTGTTGGTCCACAGGAGGTGTTCCGTCTTGCTGATCGGCAGGTCCAGGAATAATGCCGCTGAAGAAGACGACATAGAAAATAATAAAGAAGGACCAGGACAGATCAATGATACAAGCATATGATCAGGTCAAGAATTCAGGGATTCAGAGGATACGAGTAGAGATCAAGGGCGAGTACTGATTGAGACATCTATTCGGTAAACCCTTACATATCTTGATTTATAAGACCTGTATGGGCCACCACTTAAACCATATAACGTCGTTGAACCAGGATACTGGAGAGCGGGGGCGTACATAGCCAGCTACGTATATTGAAGTGCAACCCACCTCGCTATACAGTCACGGCTGTCTAGATACATGAGGGTTTAACTACAATCCATCAGTCTCCTATGGTCATGAACAAGCCTATTGTCTCAATCACAAGCAATAGTAACAGTCACAAGATATTAGAGCATCAAATATACAATAGTAAGGCGTACCATACATTACATATTGGATGATCATGAAGCTAGTCGTACAAAATGTTAGGACTAGCAAGAGTTTTAGTCAATACATGATCAATCCTAGGATTTGTCAATCATGTTACAGCCCGTAGGCAGACAATAAATAAAGGTGTAATACGAGCTAACACGTGCTCGCCCGCTAAACGCCTCAAAAGAATAATTTTACAATAAAGTGGAAGGACAAAAAAGAAACCCACTCGTTGCCAGGGTTACGCCTGGTGGTCACCATCTGGCTGGAAGACAGGTAGATCCTCTGGAGCTGCTACGATATCTGGCCATACAAAACCTGCTGGGTAAGACCCCAGAAAGAGCAAGTGCCACAAAGGAGGCTTCACTTAGGAACTAAAACCAGCATATCATAAATGAATAGTAAAGATAATAAATAAGAACTGGTAATAACAGGTACAAGGATAATAAATTGAGTACGAGGAAACCATCCAATTAGCCAGATTACAACCCCTAAACCAAACAAGGACCGGGGTTGCAGTCCTTCACCTGAATAGGATCCCGTCTCAAATACTGCTGATAGGGTAATAAGATAATAAACTAAGAGAAGACACAGAACTGCTCCGGGAACCAGGTTACAACCCTTAAACCAAACAAGGACCGGGGTTGTAATCCTTCGCCTGAACAGAACTGGTCCCCTGATCTTTATTGTTAAGGCCAGTATAGATAATCATGCTATTGAAGTAAGAAAAAACATGACGAGCATGGCATAGGGTGCAATAAGACAATAAACGAAGAGAAGACACAGAACTGTTTCGGGAGCCAGGTTACAACCCTTAAACCAAACAAGGACCGGGATTGTAACCCTTCGCCAGAACAGAACTGGTCCCCCGATCGTTATTGTTAAGGCAAGCATAATAACTCATGTCCTGTCACAATCTTGTACAGGATCAGGATAAGTCGAAGCTGGGCTAGACTTCATTCAATCAATTACGACCAAGCAAGGAGTACGGCTTGATACTTTAACTAACTAGGATTATCACAAGTCTAATTACTAGCAAGATGCAATGAGATCATCACACAGCCACAAGCCCTGCAGCCCATCCAGGTTATCCAGGTCGAATGTCCATTTAAGAAGGGTGCAACACTTGACGGTGTGCTGGAAATGTGCCCTACTCGTCGGTAGGCTACAAGTTCACTTAGTGCGCCCAGATAACGGGACTGCCTGTAACTGGGAAAATCTCTTTATGACTACTGAATCATTCTAGTTGATTAGCCTTAGTCAATTTCAGTAGGTACCCCTGACCGTGGTACTTAGGGATCCCCATCCTAGACATGATTCAAGACAGTACCAGTTTATTTATACAAACACAATCGCCCATGGTGTCCAGGTCTTTCATATTTGTCACGTCAGGCTAGCTGTCATAACAATATGTCGAGATATATCATATCAGTTTATTTGTCAAGAGTGCGCCATAGCGGGCCACTATCGTGTTCTATTCTTATATTATCATGAATGAGAGAAACTTGCATAAAATAACTAGTAACATATTCTTGAAGCCAAGGAAAAGATCTACAACTTTCATGTTTTGAGTTTTTCAAGATTCTAGCTATAAAACAACTTAAACAGGCAAAAACAGTGAAATAGAGCAATTCCGGCGCATGGGATTCCTGCACATCCGCGTGTGGGAATTCCTGTACATCCTTGCATGGGAAATTCCTGTACATCCGTGCATGGGAATTCCTGTACATCCGTGCGTGGGAATTCCTGCACATCCGTGCATGGGAAATTCCTGCACATCCGTGCATGGGAATTCCTGCACATCCGTGCGTGGGAATTCCAGCACATCAGCGCATAGGAATTCCTGCACATCCGTGCGTGGGAATTCCTGCACATCCGCGCATGGAAATTCCTGCACATCCGCGTATGGGAATTCCTGCACATCCGCGCGTGAGAATTCCTCCACATCCGTACGTGGGAATTCCTGTACATCTGCGCATGGGAATTCCTGCATATCCGCGCGTGGGAATTCCTGCACATCCGCGTATGGAAATTCTTGCACATCCGCGCATGGGAATTCCTGCACATCCGTGCATGGGAATTCCTGCACATCCGCGCATGGGAATTCTCCGTGCATGGGAATTCCTGCACATCCGCGCGTGGAAAACTCACGTTGCGTCTTCAGTACATGCGCGTAAGGAACCTACGCGCATGATATGCTCGGAGTTAAGGGATGCGTTGTCGGGACTTTACAGCGCATGGCCTCCCGGCACATGGCCTCCCGGGCGCATGGGGGTCATCGTCCCCAATCAGCAAGTTCAGCCATAAAAGTTCTAAAAACTTGCCACGGCCATAACTTCCTCATCCGAAGTTGAAATCAAGCGAAATAAAAGCCAAAACTGCATGAAATTGAATTCTCTACAACATAGAACCATTATTTTTAGAAAATAACCAAGTTTTAGAGATCAAAACCAAGAAAATCGGAAAGTTACAAACTTAGATCTACAAGAATCCATCCATCAAATCCAAAAATGCTAAGTTCTAAAGAGTCTTAGAATCAAGTAAGAAAGAGAATGGAACAATAAAACTTGAGATCCATTATGAAGCAAGTTGCACTTGCCTAGGCTTGGTAGGTGGGAGGAGTAAATGAAGAAGATGAAGAAGTAAATGCAAAATAATGGAGGAGAGAGAAGAAGTTGACTTATATAGCAACCCCTCTCATTTTAACCCAAAATAAACCAAACCAAGCCAAGCCAAGTCAAGTCAAGTTGAACCAAGTTGAACCAATCAAGTCAAGATTTAAACTAAGGCTAAGCTAAGCAAGATAAGTCAAAATACGGGCCACCTGACAATTGTCAGAAATTTGTATACGTATCCTAAAAAATACGTATAATGGAAAACGGGAGTGACATGACCACCCATTGTTGATGAGGTATTGGTATATCTTATACGGCCTTGATACTTGCTTTACCATGTGTTGTGAGTCACATGTAGGACACATGCTCGCGTAGTCGGCTGGCCACCAATACGTATGAGGCGTGCGACGGTTAGGAGTAACTGCCAATAGAATTGCATGCTACTAGACTTGGCAGTTACTAGAGGTTTTAAGAGTCATGAATGTGACCCTACTAGGTTTTATGGTCAAATCTGATTTTAATAATTGATCAAACTCTGTCTCGATATACAGAATAACTCAAATGTTAACTCAAGACGTTTTAAAAACTGATCAAGATTGGATATCTACTCAGTTCAAGACCGAAGCTATGTTTGCCACTCGAGACTGTATTTCTTTATGCATGTACTTTTTAAATTTATTGAGTCTAGGAATACAATGTACACCGAGTCGTACTGACAAATAGGCTATCCAAAATCGTTTTCAAAATTGACCTATCATTTTCAAATTTGACCTATGTTTTGAAAAACATCTCTTATTTACAAAATCTTCTGAAGGATTTCAAAAAGTCCAAAAATATTTTTCTTAAAATAAACCTGACCAACCTTGACAGAACTCGGCCAGAGTTCGGCCAAGGTGAACGTTATATGAACGTTGGTTTTTGAACTTGGTCTCCCTTCAGTTGCGGTTTGTTACATAGAATTTTGTCCGAATTCTGCCTGAATTCTGCTAGAGTTCTGCCTTTGGAAAAACTATAAATAGAGAGAAATTCTGATCATTTTAAATCACTCATTCACTTTCATCTCTTCTCTTCTAAAGCTTACGTTTCTTCCAAAGAGTTTTCTAAAAGCTTTCATTTTTAAATCCCAAGCCAGTTACAATTCTCTAGTCAATTTGCCGGTCCGGTGCGATCTAGAAGATTTCAGAGAAATTGTAATCAGAGGCTTGATTGAAGAAAGATTCTTCAAAACTAAAGTTGGTCGAGTTCTTTGTATCAAAGCTGGCGTCTGTAGAAGTTTCAAGGACTTCGTACGAAAACTTGCAGGATTTTGCAATAGTGGATTCAACTAGAAGCTAGTGTTCTTCCGACTAGACTAGTCCTCACAAGAGGGAAACCAGTATAAATCTCTGTGTTTGCGTTTGTCTTCTGATCTCTTATCTTTACAGTTATTACTTTGTGATTATTATTATTTCTGTGATCTAACTGCTAACAAGTTTTTAATTAGCAATATTTCGCTGCCTACTCTATTCACCCCCATCTAGAGTATTCTACTTTACGACTTCGTTCCTACAATTGGTATCAGAGCAGGTTATACAGGTAAAGCAAGGTAAAACTGCAGTTATTTTTAATTGTTATATAGATTACAGCATTACACATGGCAACTGTGAAATTTACAAGTGAAGGCCAAGCCACAAACAGACCTCCACTGTTTGACGGCACAAACTACACTTATTGGAAAACACGGATGAGTTTCTTCTTAAAATCTCTTGATTTTGACTTATGGTCTATAGTTATTGATGGCTACAAAAAGCCTCCTCGTATTACTGTTGAGGGAGTTTTGTAGATTCCCTTCTCGAAATTTTTTTGAAAATATTTTCTTTATTATTTATTTGATTTAAATGGTAATTTTTGAGATTTTTTTATAAATAATCATTTAGTTAATTATTACGGTAGATGACTTTAGCCATTGTAGAGTTTTGAAGTACAAGACACTAGTAATCATGGCACGGATAGTGCAATAGCGTACTTTGACTAGTGTTTAGCCATGGTAGGGAAATGCCAAGCCATATGATGTCCTAACTAGGAAAACCAGACCAAGTTGTGACATGACCATTATAAATAGTTTAATTATTGATTATTATTATTATTTGACGTTTAAGTGACCCGGTTGTACCAAACTAGTCCACTTGACCCGAACTAAACCCGGGCCCATGTAATGTTGTAGAGCGACCAAAGATGTTCACGACCCATAGATGTGTTGTATGCATGTGCGTACTTCATAATTTGTGTAGCGGTCTAGTAAATGTTTATATATAAATAATATAATTGTTATATAGAAATCTTAATAAATTTTTTATTTGTAATTATAGTGAATGTTCCTTAAACATATATTTTGATGTGAGATTT